>CM039519.1:17653681-17678286 GCA_022433055.1 Begonia peltatifolia | reverse complement strand
TATATATATATATATATATATATATATATATATATATATATATATATGCACACACATATATGCATTGTACCCAAAATACTTAGAGAACAGCCTGCAAGTCAAAATTACCCTAGCAGCTACAAGCACGCTCCATGGACGTTCCCCACCAACCGCACTGTCAACCATCTTGAGGATCAACGTCCTCACCTATAACGATATCACCTACACCACAAAGTAAGTAATGAGCCTAACGCTCAATAAGTGATGTGAAATAAAGAATGCATGCTAATGAGTATGTTGTGCTGTTCGTAAAATAAGCAACTGAATTTGTTCTTTATTTCTTACATAACATAAGTTATTGGGCTACTAATTCTAGAGGAGAGATGGCCTAACTGATTGTCCCTCTAGCAGAACGACCAACTCGCTCTAGGGAAAGTGGAATGACATATCTAACAGTCCCTCTAACGGAACTACCATACTCAGTTCCCTATCCATAATAACTATTTACGTATTTTCCTGCACCATATTCTTCTTGTTCGGTTTACATGAAAACGTATGCATAAAACCGTTATCTATGATTTGGAAAAACTATGATGCATGAATGTATGTTAATTACACATATTCTCAAGGTTGTAAACGTAGAGTAACATAAATAGATAAACAAATCTTTCAATAAACAAGAACTTATCATAATAAACTCACAACCTAAAATTTTTACCCAACCAAAACTCTCGAAACTAAAATCTCCAAGTTCCTTATCTATCCATCAAACTCCTAACTCTTTGTGATGTAGGCCAATTGGCCAAAACGCATGCAAACATCACCTACCTCGCGTCCTGAGCTCAAAATTAGGCAATTGATCAACTTCCCTTTTTTATTTGTAAACCTAAAACATAGGAAGCAAATAACGTACATCAAAACGTATCCAATAACCTAAATCTTGGAGTTTCCTTCAAATTGGCTACAAATTTCAAAATCGCATAACTTTATCTATACATATTCAAATTCAAAATTTCCAAAGGCATGGACTTCTTAAATGGTCTACTTCAACATGTTTAACTCATTTTATTAAATAAATCAATTCAATGGATTAAAATTACAAAATGCCGAACTGTCCTGTAATTCACCATTTTTTATCAAAATTGTACAATTCCATGATTTCCTTCATTTAAATATACCAACAAGTATTCAAATCCAATTAAACACCAAAACAACTAAGAAATAGAGAAACTCCAACAATTTCCATGGATTACATGTTAGGGTTCATCAAACTCAATAAAACCCAATTATTTCATCTAATATCATGCACTTATCTAACAAATTTGCATCAATATAACCTAAATCAACTGTTTTACCTTGAAAAATCTAGAAAACGTTGAGAGGAAGAGAAAGGTTTCGGGGAAAGATTTTCAGTGGAGAAAGAAGACAGTTGCGTCCTGAAGGATAAATTTCAGATGATAATATTTTAAAGATAAGTATGATCAATCTAACCTAAAAGTGTTGTCTTCTACCTAAATTACCCTTCACAACACATTTCATATGAAGTTTTCTCCTTTCTCCTTTCTCCTTTCTCATTTCTCTCTTCCATTTGACTTTTCAAACTTTTTTTTTTCTTCTTCTTCCTTTCACTTCTTCTTTCTTTCCAACGCCGACACTCACTTGCATTTAATTCTTCTTCCTTAATATCTAATTTCTCATGATATTTAATAAAAATTTGACTAAACAGTATGCGTATATTTATATAAATTAAATCGATAAGATTTTTGAGTGTTACAAAATCGACCTCCTTGTCTTAGGTTTTGGATTTGTAAGAAGAGCTCTTGTCGGTATTAGCTAGGTATGAATCTGTTGGTCATGAGGGATTTCATCACTCACCAACTGGTGATAGGGTCGTCTCCTATCTTTTGTCTTTGGGATTTAATGTTGGTTCACCAGAGGGTCGCGTATCCCGTGAGCTCGACCGAAACTAGTTGAATCTTAACTTTATCCGAATATTCATAGTAGTCAAAAACTTTCTCCACTTTATCTATCCAATCTAGAAAGGTGTTACCATCGTATGTGCCATTGAATGACGGAACATACAACTTAATGTTCCTAAGATCGTCTAAGTCTTTTCGATGGCTGGACCAAAAATTCTCTTCTTCATCTAGGGTTCACTCATGCTCATCATGATAGTCAAAGTCTTGGAACCTCCTTCTCGGGTTAGGTGGTCTCTCACTCCTCGAGGAAGGATCCTTGTCGGGGAATCTCCTGGGAGGGTATTCAGTTCTCCTAAGGTTATCAGGTCTCATCCTAGGGAGGTCATCTCGAGAGGGCTCTCTGAGTTAATCTTGTTGAGGTTATCCATTATGAATTTCATACCAAGGGTTAAGTCTTTGAGTTGTTGGCCTAGATTACTAATTTCTCCATTAAGGCCAATTAATTGTCCTTGAAGGCTGGACTCTCCCTCTTGGTGGGCACGAGTCTCAGGTTGGGGCACGTCTTTACCCCTGTTTGGTTCTTGAGTCATAGTATTGAGGTTTAAATCTCGGTTCAGTCCACTTCTAGTCTTCATGTGACTTCCTAAGGTTGTAGGGGAGACATGTGTTCTTATGCTAGATCGACCCTAAGTTTTAGGAAGGAGGGGAAAATGTAGTAGATCTCGGGTGCTTAAAACTTTGAGGGCAAATTTGAGGGATGAAATGGCCCTTTTTTCGGATGGAAAGTTGTTGACATAGGTGTTGCTTGTGACATGTAGTATAGCTATGAGAGAGCTTCGATTCGATATCTTACGGGTAAAAATCTGACGCCCGTAACAAAAGTTATGTCCGTTATAAGTTTAGGGGTCAAATCTACCATAACAACTAGGGAACTCGGCGTCAAGTTTTACAGGGCATTAACATATTCCGATTACAATGTATTTCATTTAGTGCACATATCACGTATCCACTCATTTAACATTAAAATCACATGGTAAAGATACAATAACATAATCAACTAATTCTACGGTGTGTGGGCAGATCATATAAGATATCCGATTACATAAAGATTAACATGGTGTTCTGCCAAAGCGGTTATGTCAACATGTTAGCAGGCATAGAATGATGCAGCAGACAACAATATCAGCACAAAAACAGAATTAAATCACCAAAACAGAGCAACAACAGAATGAGTTTTCCGAATAAGGTAATAACATTAGCTGCTACATATCACATCACATGCATAACAGCACAAACGTACAATACTAGTGGTCCCGCAACAAACACCTACCACCTGCACCTACCGTCTGCATCTACCGCCTGTCCTACCCTTAAATAGCTGCTAAGCTGTAGGGTGTGTTAAGTTTTCACCTGCACCTCCCCTCAAATAGCAGCCAATAAGTTAAGTAAAACTTGTGCAAAAAACACAAATACGAATATGAATATCTAACAGATCAAACATAAGTTCCAAGCTTTAAAGAATAAATGGTTTTGAGTTTCCAGTTTTTAAATTTTTGTCCGGTAATAATATATCAAAGGTAGTGTTCAAGCTTAAATAGATCCTTATATGTTAGGCACAAAAATAACAGAACCGGTTTCTGCTTTATTTCTAAAACCATCGAACCAGAGAAGAAATGGAAATTTTTTACAGCAAACAAAATGCGTAACAAAGATCAATCCACTTGTTTGCTGACATTTAGGGGAAGCTATCTATAGCTCTGATACCACATGACACGATTCAACCTCGAATGAGTCGTGTTTCACCTACAGACGAAACGAAAATACAAAAAAAATGAGCAGAAAACCGAATATTGTCCGATGAGCAACCCTTTTAGGCTCTCGGCATAACGATCTTCCGAAGGAAGATGACAGCAAACGGAATCGGTTTCCGGCCACTCTCTTCGTGTATCCTTCTCTAGAAAAGAGAGGGAAGATGAGTGGAACGACGGCTATTCAAGCAACCTCGGGATTGAAAGCTCAAGTAGATGCACTCCTTCTCGGTTATTGACCGAACCGAGCCTTACCATTCACCAAGCTTCAAGCTACTTTGGTTGAACATAAAAGGGGTTATTCTCATAGATTCAACAACCATTACACACACAAATAGCTATGTATTTATAGACCTAGGGTTGCTGAAGGTTAGACTGGCCTTGGGCTTCAAAATGGGCCACATGGTTGGCCATTCTTGGTCCACTTGTACATCAGATCACTCTTCAAGCTTTGACCCATTTGTTGCATCAATGTGCTGCTAAACTATAGTGCAATTGTTGCTTATAACCACCATCTAACTTAACATACATTTAATCCTAATACCTAAGGATGCATGCAACTATAAAACATTATAATAAGGTGAATGTTTGCCAATAAAAACACAAGGGCGAATGTTTGCCGAATAAAATTCAATTACAAATTAATTTCGAGGGAGACAAATCCCTTCTTCATGTGCTTCCACCTTTAGCTCCCACGATAGTAAGTGCAAGGGTTGATCTTTGTCCTTTGTGCTCGGGTCCCATTCCAAATCCGTGAATAGGCATTCGACACCCGTAACTCCTACAAATGAATTGAACTTGTTAGTAAACAGGTTGGATAAAGCTTGTGCGTTGGTTTGTGATCGAGTGATAGCCCTGTGGTGCACATCAGCTTGCGTATTGGAGTTTCAGGCAGCTTGGAGTAGGTTCTTACCTTTGGTGGAATTTTTATATAATAAGAGCTATCAGTCCATCATTAGTATGACACTGTACGAGTCTTTGTATGGGAGAAAATGCAGGTCGCCATTATATTAGGACGAGGTTGGAGAGGCAAGGCTCGTAGGCCCAGAGATACTGCAGCAAACTGTTGATAAGGTTGCTATTATAAGGATGAGGATTCAGGCAACTCAGAGTCGACAGAAAAGTTACGCAGACCAAAGGCGGCACGAGTAGAAATTTGAGGAAGGCAATGAGGCATTTTTAAGGATCTCTCCATTCAATGGAAGGGTCTGGTTTGAGAAGCGAGTAAAGTTTAACCCTCGTTATGTTGGACCGTTACTTATTGTGGAGAGGATTGGCAAGACATCCTGCAAGCTTCAGCTGCCTTCCTTGATGATTGCGACACATAATGTCTTCCATGTCTCCATGCTGAGAAAGTGTATGCATGATCATTCTCAGGTAGTTGCATAGCAAGATATAGTGATACAGCTGATGCTATCTTACGAAGAGAAGCCAGTGAGCATACTGGGATCAGTTATGAAAGTGTTGCGTAACAAGGAGATTCCTTTGGTCAAAGTTTTGTGGCACAATCACAACGTGGAGGAGACCACTTGGGAAAGATAGTAGGACATGTAGCAACAATACACATAGCTTTGGTAAGTAAATTTTGGGGACAAAATTTCTTTTAAGAAGGGTGGAATGTAACACCCGGGATTTCTGTAATTTGATTTTCAGAAACTCGTATTGTTAAACGACAGAGTTTCGGTGGGAATCGAGAACAGAGAATTTGTACTATTAGATAAAAGATTATTTTGATGCTAATGAAGAAAAGAAAATTTTAGTAATCCGACCAGAAACAGATTGAATAGCTGTTTGGCTAAAAGAATTAAGTGTTAAGGCAATATAGTAATTAGGTTATTATTATTATTATTATTAAAAAAATAAAATAAAATCATAAAGAGGGATAACAAAGAGGGGAGAAGATGGTGAAATCCTCTCCCTCTTTGTTTCTCCTCCTCCTCGCCCACATGAAGAAAGAGGAGATAGCCTCCTCTCGGCGATCCAATGTTTAATCAAAGATTTCTACTTAGTTCTCTTCTCCATTTCAATGGTAGGGTAGATTCTAAGTAGTTAATGGTTTAGCTTTGGTTAAGGGTAGAGTTTGACGGGACATTTGATGGATAGAGATTTAGGATTTTAGGGTTGGAGGGTTCATTGGATTTATTATTGATTGTTGTGGTTTATTGATAATAAATGTAACGGATTGGTGAGCAATTTGTTGAGTTTTGCTGAAAGACTGAGAATGTAGGATTTTAAGCCCTAAAACCTATTCTATTTTTGGATTTTTGACTTTGCTGCGATTGATCATTTTAAATTCTCTTATGGTATGTTAAACTAGGTTATTAGTGGAGGGTTTAGCCGCTGAAATTTTTTGATTCTGATAACCAATGCAAATGTTATGCGCGTTAGAAGTTTATGTCGGGTTTTGATCAATTCGGTTTAGTAAGCGATTTTGGTTGATTTGTAGTACGTTAAGTTAGTGGTAGTGGTTTTGAGTATGAGTTAAGAGTTTACATGATTTTTGACAGGAATTAGTTTTATATTTAGGTGAACCTGATTTTTGTGAAGTCGTGCACGTGGAAAAGCTTAGAATACCAGGTAAGTAGTGCATGCATACGTTTTACCCAGGAAGGCCTACAACGAGGAACAATAGGATTGTGTCGTTTGATTGTGATGTGCGTGCGTATTGTTTGACAGGCATCATGTTTGGAAAAGGGTACGAAAATGGTTTTGAGCATGTGGTGGTGAGACTTGTGGCAGTGGTGCCACGGATCTTGCTCGGGGAGTGTGTCAGTGCATAACAAACCGTGAATTCTGCTTGTTGTGTGGGCTAGCTAGGTCGTTACGTGGCATGTGTGTTGACAATGAGGATGATGGATGGTGGCACCGCGGATCCTGCTCGGCGAATGAGCCGGTGCATCTCTAGTCGTGAATCCCACGGGGTGCGCCGGCTGGGCTGTCGCGAAATGATGGAGGGTGGCACCACGGATCCTACTCGAAGAGTGGGCTAGTGCTTCACCAATCGCGGATCCCACAGGGTTGGCCGGTTGGGCCATTTCGAAGCGTGTGTGTATGGCTTGTGGGCCTCATTGCTGGGGAGTCTAGGACGATGGTGACGTGTCAGAGTGTAGCGTGGCGTGAGGTTCACCCTTACTTTGGCCCGGCTGCACTACGCGTTGGACAATTGTGACAACATGAGCTTAAGTGTATAGACTGCATATGATAGGATTCCATTGTCGGTTTTACGTTTCATATCCACTGCTTATTGAGCGTTAAACTTATGTTGTGTGTTTTGTGGTGTAGGTGCACAGTTTCTTACTGGTGAGTTACGAGACTCCAAGTAGGATGAGTAGGCGGTTGACGGTGTGCTACCATGTGCCGGTAGGTGGAGTTTATCAAGGCAGGCCGAACTGTGGACTAAAGCCAAATGGTAGGTTCTAAGAGTTGTGTTTTGTAGAGCCCATGTCGAGTGTATAGATTTTGAGGCATAGGCGGGTTTGAACATTTATTGTCGGGATTGGTTTATAGTCGTGTTTTAAAACTACTTTGGAATTTTGTCTAAAAAAAACAGGTCTTTACTTTGTGGTTTTAATAGTGGAAGTTTTTCCCGTTCGTTTTCTTTTTAAACTGGTGTTTTCTTTAGGCTGTTGGTGCAAGGTGTCGACCGATATGCATATGTGTTGATCGAACTAAACAAATGTTGACCACGAGGGTTGACCTACGGGGACAGAGAGAAATAAAGTGTCGACCGGTGACTTTAGGTGTCGACCGGTGCGTGTAAAATGGTAAGAGTGTTAACCACGAGATTCGACCGGGGATGGATAGAGAGAAATAAAGTCTCGACCAGTGAGGACAAGTGTCAACCGCTCCTTGTAATGAGCATAAAGGTATCCACCACGAGGTTCGACCTGAGACGGGCAGAAAGAAATAAAGTTTCGACCGGTTCTTTGTCTTTTATGTTTTGAAAAGTGCAGTTTTATTTAAACTGATTTTAATCGAGTCTTCCGCTGCAACGTTTTTAATATTTTCAAAGATGTTGTTTTCTAAGTTGAGGAATAAAAATTCTAAATTTTACACGAAATTTATCGATGGAATGAATAAGTGTACGGTTGGCGTCCTTGGTCTGGGGACGACTCGGGACACTACAGAGGTCGTGACAGAGCAGAGAGAGATGGAAACTCGCGGGTTTTCAGGGCGTTATAGGATGCGTACAAATACAAGAAGGGAAAGTTATTGTGTATGCTTCTCGGCAATTAAAGACGTATGAACAGAAGTACTCAACTCACGATCTCGAGCTAGCAGCAGTTTTCTTCGCATTGAAGATATGAAGACATTATTTATATGGACAACAATGCGAGCTATTTTCAAATCATAAGAGCTTGAAATATTTGTTTACATAGAAAGAGCTGAATATGCGGCAGAGGAGGTGGTTAGAATTTGTCAAGGATTATGATTTTTAAATCAAATACCACCCAGAAAAAGCGAACAAAGTAGCTGATGCCTTAACCAGAATGCCTACAACAAGCCATTCTTAAGTTTCATTGTTGTAAGAATTACTACAATATGAAATTTCCAGGTTTAATAGGGAGATTATGTCACAGCTATCGGCCATGCTTAATGCCATTTCGCTGAAACCGACATTTCTAGACTGAATTCGAGAAGCTCAGCAGAAAGATCTTGATTGTAAAAGTTTCAGATTGAGCATGATATCTAATGATTTGTCTGATTTCAATCAGTCAGACGATGACACATTAAAGTTTAGAAACAGATGGTACGTTCCTAATGATGAGGAATTGAAGAAAGAGATCTTATCAGAAGCTTACTCATCGACTTTCTCTGTACATCTCAGGAGCACAAAGATGTATAGAGACTTGAAACACCACTTCTTGTGGCCTAACATGAAAAGGGAAATTGCTAGGTACATGAGAACCTGTTTAATCTGTCATCAGGTCCAAGCCGAGCACCAAAGGCCAGTTGAAACTTTACAGCCCCTACCAATTCCAGAATGGAAATGGGAGCAAATTTCAATGGATTTTAACGTTAGACTTCCCAGAACTACGAAAGGGTACGATGGAATCTGGGTTATAATAGATCGTCTAACAAAGTCTGCCCATTTTCTACCAGTCAAGATGACGTATTCCATGAATCGACTTGCAGATCTATATGTTCAAGAAATTGTCAGACTACACAGGATTTCTGTTTCAATTGTTTAAGATAGAGATTCGAGGTTTACATTAAGATTTTGGAAAAGTTTGCATAAGACTTTAGTAACTCAGTTGAATTTCGACACAACATTTCATCCATAGACAGATGGACAAATAGAAAGAACGAATCAAATTCTGGAGGATATACTTAAAGCTTGTGTGTTGGAATTTCAAGGTACGTTGAGTAAATACTTTCCATTAATCGAGTTCTCCTACAAAAATAGCTATCAGGCTACGATTGGTATGGCTCCGTATGAAGCGCTTTATGGACGGAAATGCAGATCTCCTCTGTATTGGGAGAAAGTTGGTGAAGCAAGCTTAATTGGACCCGATATTCTCCTGCAAACTGTAGAGAAGATTGCCATTATCAGACAGAGAATAAAGGTAGCTCAAAGTTGACAGAAGAGCTATGCTGATGACAGACGAAGAGAATTGGAATTTCATGAGGGCGATGAGGTATTCCTGAAGATTTTTCCATTCAAATGAGTTATGGGTTTTGGAAGGAAAGGAAAACTTAGTCCTCGTTACGTGGGACCTTTCCCCATTGTGAAAAGATTCGGGAAAGTAGTCTATAGGTTACAACTTCCAGCAACTATGGAAAACATCCACAATGTATTTCACGTATCTATGCTCAGAAAGTGTGTACGTGATCCATCTCACGTCGTAGAACAAATGAAAATTGAAGTTCAACTGACACTGACATATGAAGAGGGACTAGTGAGGATTCTGGAGTCTTCGATCAAATTACTCCACAACAAAGAGATTCCACTGGTAAAAGTTCTGTGCCGGAATCACGGAGTGGAGGAAGCCACGTGGGAAAGACAATAGGATATGATGAGTAGATATCCTGAACTTTATGGTTAATCAAATCTTGGGGACAAAATTTTGTTTAAAGAGGGTGGAATGTACCACCCGAAACCTTTGTACATTTTGTCGAAATGATATTCGATTAATTATTTTAAAATGATAGATGGAAACAACAAAGGAAGAAATGAGAAATAATAAAAGAGAAAAGGAAGATAAATAATGAAAAGAATAAAGGAAAAGAGTGGAAAATGTTGGAAATAAGAAATAAGATCAATTTTTATGAAATTAAAAGTTATGTGTAAATCAAGTAAATAAACTAAAGTTAAAATTTATTTAATAAAGTTTATAAATAAAAAACCACAACCTTCTCTTTCATTTCTACGATTTCTCCAGCAGCCCTTTACTCTCTTCTCTTAGCATTTCTTCAGCCAAGACTTCCTCATTTCAAGGGATTAAGGTAAGGTTTATAATAACCTTGAGTTTTTCATGCAAAAGTGCATGTTTTAATGGTTTTGTGAAAAGTTTTTATGTATGGGTTTGTGAACCTCCGAAAATTCAAAGTTAGTGTTAGTCTTTATTCTTCTTTTGGATGATCTAGCTTAATTTTAGAGATTCTAAAGATATTGAATGAGTAAAATAAAAGGTTATGCATAATAGAAGTGAAAATTAGAGGTGAGTTTGAATTTTATGAAAAACAGAACAGGTTTGGTTCTTGTGATGTTAGGCCTAGTTATTTGTTCTTTTTTGGTAAATAGCTTGCACCATTAGAAAGTAGACTTTTAGAGGAGTCCATAGCACTTGGAATTTCTTGATTCCGAGTTATATCGAGAAAGTTATGAATGTTTGAAATTGGACAAAAAACTATTATAAGAAAATATGAAAGTTTTCTGTGTGTATGTTAAGTGTTTCAGTTTGATGTTTTGTTAGCTTGTTTGATTTCCATGATTAAAGAAAACGGACTCCAAGTTAAATTGCAAAGGACTCGAGGTAAGTATTGGAGATTTGTTTTGCCGATTTGTCTTACACCACAAGAAATTTCGTTTTCGAGGATTTAAGAATTGAGATTGTTTTAGTGTAAGTTGGATGAGTAGTTAGGTTGTTTAAGTTATAGAACGTCTTGTATATTTCCATTGATTGTTTTATATGTTTAAGCATTGTGAATTGTTCATGCATCACGTTCTTTAAAAAATGGAATGAAATTGAATTTCAACACATGTTTTACGAAAAGAAACGAACTAATGAAAATAAATGAATGCATGTAATCCCGGTCATGCCGGGATGAGGTTCCGATATGTCTGTCCCACAGGTGGAGCATGTTTCCCCTGATAGATGAAGAAGGCAGTCTAACCGCTTGATGTGCCTTCTCTATCTGGTGAGAGTAAGCCCCCGATGACATACAGCTATGTAACGAAATGAAATGAAATGACTGCATATTTTATGAACTACATATGCACAACATACATTTACATTTACATTGACTTGTTGAGCCTTTAGCTCATAGATATCTCTGTGATGTAGGTGATTTAGAAGAAAGCGAGGACATTCTACCTAAACCCGATGAGTGACGCAGTTGAAGAAGAATGGTCGTGGGAGAGGGTTTGTGGCTATTGGAGCGTGATTGACCTGTGGGCTATGTAAAGGTGTTTTGGGATCATGTATAGAGGATTGCAAAGTATGGTTAAGTGTTTAGATTTTAAATTGTTTTATAATATGTTGATAGAAGAAGTTTAGAAGTCGGATTAAATGGTTTTATGTTTAAATACGTGTTGAATGTTTTGAATAGCTCAACCGGTTTAACGATAAATGTAAGGACATGCTGCCCATTTTTTTTTATAAAGAAATGTAAATTTGGGAGTTAACGTGCTATAGGTGTCTATTAAAAAGTTTACAATAGTTACGGTCATTCTTAGAGAATTTTTATTAAGTTTTCTAGCGTTGAAGTGTCGACCGATGCTGCATCGGTCGACCTATCTTAGTATGGGTAGACCTATTTTACTGAGGGTCGATAAATTTTGTAAAATGTGTCGCCAATCCTTGCAGGTGTAAATCAATGTCAAACAGAGAGGAATGAAGTGTCAACCTATCTCAGTAAGGGTCGACCAAATTTGTAAGAGGTGTCGACCAATTCTTACAGGTGTCGACCAATGTCAAACAGAAAGAATGAAGTGACGGTCTATTTTAGTAAGGGTCAACCAAATTTGTAAGAGGTGTCGACATGTCTTTACATGTGTCGACCGATGTAAAACAGAGAGAAAATAGGCATCAACCTGTCTTTATAGGTGTCGACCAATGTAAAATAGAGAGGAATTAGGTGTCGACCTGTCTTTACAGGTGTCGACTGATGTAAAACAGAGAGTAACGAGGTGTCGACCTGTCTTTACAAGTGTCAAGCGAAACCTTTGTTTTACTATTTTTAGCACTTGAAATTAAATTTACCTTATACCATGCTTCCACAAAAAGTTTTCTATTCCACTGTAAACTGTTTAATCTCTTATACGATGTTTTTTTAAGATTACGAATAAAATGAAAAATTTTAACGAGATTTTTTTTAGGAATAACGTTAGGGGACGTTCTATTGGGGATGTGACACATTTACATTTACATTGACTTGCTGAGCCTTTAACTCATAGATGTCTCTGTGATGTAGGTTATTTAGAAGAAAGTGAGGACGTATTACCTAAACTTGACGAGTGATGTCGTTGAAGAATGATGGCCGTAGGAGAGCGCTTGAGGGTATCGGAGCGTGATTGGCACGTGGGCTATATGAAGGTATTTTGGGATAATGTATAGAGGATTGCAAAGTATGGTTAAGTGTTTAGGTTTTAAATTGTTTTAAAATGTGTTGATAAAAGAAGTTTATGAGTCGGATTAAACAGTTCTGTGTTTAAATAAAAATATTGGATGTTTTGGATTGTTGGACCTGATTTAATGGTAAATCAAAGGACATGCTACTCGTTTTTATAAAGAAAATGTGAATTGGGTTAGGTATCCTATAGGTGTCCGTTAGAAAGTTTATGATGGTTACGGTCGTTTTTAGAGAATTTCAGTTAAGTTTTTTGGTGTTGAAGAGTCGATCGACGCTGGCATGGGTCGACCTATTTTAGTATGGATAGACCTATCTTAGTAAGGGTCTACCAATTGTGCAAGAGGTGTCAACCTGTCATTGCAAGTGTCGACCGATGTCAAACAGAGAGCAATGAAGTGTTAACCTATCTTAGTAATGGTCGACCAATTTTGTACGAGGTGTCGATCAGTCTTTACAGGTGTCGACCGATGTAAAACAGAAAGAAATGAGGTGTGTACCTGTTTTTACATGTGTCAATCGATGTAAAAGAGAGAGGAATGAGGTGTCGACATGACTTTAGAAGTGTCGACCGATGTAAAATTGAGAGGAACGAGGTGTTGACCTGTCTTTACAAGTGTCGACCGAAACCCCTGTTTTAATATTTTCAACACTTGAAATTAAGATTTCCTTGTACTAGGCTTCCACGAAAAGAGTGCTATTCCACTGCAAACGGTTTAATATTTTATACGATGTTGTTTTAAGATTTTTACTAAATAAAACAAAATAAAAGAAAAATTTTTACAAGATTTTTAGGAATAACATTAGGGAACGTTACATTTGATGCATTGCACCCACTTACTAAGCATTAGCCTTATAATTTGAATCACGCGATGTGGGTGCAGGCGTTACAGCTGAGGACATCGAGTCTCAAGTCGATGCGTAGGAGCAGTTGGAGGGCGAGATCATGGCGGGGTGTTTGTGGTTGTCTGGCAATTTTGACCCGCATGTGCATTTTTGGGGTATAAGTGCTTAGATATAAAGTTTATGTATAGAATAGTCTATATTTTGGAAAATACTGAATTGTTTGAAATTTGGATGTTTTCGTTAAGAAATATTTCAATAGCAAGGTTTTACATTTTTAAAGTAAGTTTTGATGTTTACGAGTATTTTGATCGGAAAAATGGGTGTTATATTGTTTTGATGTTTTAAAGATTGTATGTGGATGTGATTAAGTATTTTTAGATTTTAAATGAAGAAAAGAAGTGAAAGAGAGAAAAAGGGCGCTGATGTGCATGGTGGGCGCGCGGAACAAGCGCAGTGTCTACGCGGGGCTAGCCTAGCTGATCGGTCAGCGCTGTGCGCATGATCGATTGACACCTGGTGTTTTTGGCGAGGGGTGGACAGAGCGCCTGCCAATCGATTGGCACTGGGGGCGTGATCGATCGGCTCATGAAGGCCTCGACGAAGCACGAGCAAGAAGGGTGCGCAACCCAGGTAGCGCAGCATGTGCATCCGGGTGTGCGCCTCGCCCGTGCAGGCCAGCAGAGCGATGCACGCGCCGCTCCCGCACACACAACTCTGCATGTTTTTGAAAAATTTTTAAAATCCAAATCCATTTCAAATGTTTTCTTACAAACGACTTCAAAAATGTTTTCAGTTATTTTAAAGGATGTAAAGGAACTTAAAGCCCACGTTTCGATCATTTTTAGTTTTCAAAAAATTTTATTGGGAGTTTCTAAGTCTAAAAGTGAAGTTTAAATGTGACGTCAAGTCATGCGGCGCGACCCCGCTTGGGGTCGTGACACTAGATACAGACATTACGAGTTTTTAGTGATATCTTTTGGGTTAACGAATTCTCCAGCGACTTTTATGTACTTAATGAACCGAGTATTCTAAAAATATCTGAATAAGTTTTTTATCTTCTTCATCGTTGATATTTTGGTTTATTCTCAGACTAAAGAATAGCATATGGATCACTTGGAGATTGTTTTGACGACGCTCAATCTCCATCAATTGTATGCAAAGTTTTCAAATTACGAGTTTTTGCTTGACAGAATTGATTTCCTCAGTCATGTCATCTCTGAGGAAGGTATTTCTGTTAATCCAACCAAGATCTAAGCTGTTAAAGGTTGGCCACAGTCGAGAAGTGTGGGTGAGATACACTGTTTTCTTGGGTTAGTAGGATATTACTGAAAATTTATAGAAGAATTTTCAAAGATAACAGCGCCTCTAATCTGGTTGAATAGAAAGAATGTAAAGTATTGGTGGTCTGAAGATTGTGAAGAGAGTTTTCAGAAGTCGAAACAAAAATTGACGACAACCCCTCTCTTAGCATTACTAGTTGAAGACGGAAAGTTCAGTATCTATTGTGATGCTTCGGTTTGGGCTGTATTTTAATGCAGGGTAGAAAAGTAGTGGCATATGTTTCAAGGCAATTGAAGAGTTACAAGCAAACCTACCATACTCATGATCTTGAACTGGTAGTAGTTGTTTTCGCGTTAAAGATATGGAGACATTATTTGTACGGACAACAATGTGAAGTGTTTTCGGACCACAAGAGACTAAAATATATCTTTTCGCAGAAAGAGTTAAATATGAGACAAAGACAGTGGTTGGAATTTGTTAAAAACTATGACATTGAAATCAAATAGCACTCAGGGAAAGTAAACAGAGTAGCTGATGCTTTGAGCAGATTGTCAACCTTAGAGACATCCATGGTTTCAGCCATGCATATACCACTGAAATCAGAAATTCAAAGATTTGATATGGAATTAATTTTGAAGCTGACTGTTACACTCTCTGCCTTATTGTTGAGACCAACAATTTTAGACAAAGTTAAGGTAGCACAACAAAAGGATCACGAATGCAAGGATTTCAAATGGAGCATGTTATTCAAAAAATCTTTTGATTTTAACTATTCTAATGATGAAGTGTTAAAATTCAAAAATCGATGATACGTTCCAGGGAATGAGGAGTTGAACAAGAAAATACTATTAGGAGCACATTCATCTATCTTTTCAGTGCACCCTGGAAGTACCAAGATGTATCGCAATTTGAAGCAGCATTTTTGGTGGTCTAATATGAAGAGAGATGTAGCGAATATGTGGAGACGTGTATAGTATGCCAACAGGTTAAAGCTAAATATCAAAGGCCAGCAACTACACTTCAACCTCTAATAATTCCAGGATGGAAATGGTAGAACATATCTATGGAATTTTTTGTTGCACTACCCAAGACAACGAAAGGACATGATGGCATATGGGTGATTGTTGATAGACTAAGGAAATCATCTCATTTCTTAGAAGTCAAAATGACATTTTCCATGGATCAGTATGCTAATCTCTACATGCAAGAAATTGTCTGATTGTACTGGATTCAAATTTTGATTGTGTCATATCAGGATCCCAAATTCAATTCTAAGTTCTGGAAGTGTAATGCCGCAAAAACCTACCCGTTTCTGGTACGTTCATTGCCCTGATACAACATTTTTGACGCCTCCGAGTCATCCCCGGACCCGGAATGCCAACTATACGCTTGCTTCTCACCCCGACAAAATTCGTATAAAATTTAAAACTTTCAGTTTTTCGACTCAAAATGACGCCTTTGAAAATCATTTATGAAAAACTGCAGCAGAAAACTCGTTTAAAATCGTTTTAAATAAACTTCACCTTTTAAAACCTAGAAATAAAGAGACCGGTCGACCCTTGTCAATGCCGGTCGACACCTGGGTCGTCTCGGGTTTCCATCGATTGACACTGGCAAATGTCGGTCGACACCACGTTCCATTCGGGTCCTCACGTCGGTCGACACTAGAAATCACCAGTCGACACTTCTATGCTCAGCTAGGAGAGATGTCGACACTTGATTTCGTAGGTCGACACTTTAACCCTCTCTGTCTGCGCAGGTCGACCACCGCAGTCGACACTCTTGGTGAATTTGTACTAACCGGCCGACACCCGCGGTCGCCGATCGACACCTAGGTACTCTTTGCACGCGTCGGTCGAGTCTCGCAGTCGACACTCACCCTTCTATTTGCACTGACCGATCGACCCATATGAACTTCGGTCGACAATTCACACCAGCAACCTAATAATAACAGCTGTTTCAAAAGAAAACGGACTCGAAAACTTCCTCGAATTAAAACTACCAATTGGAACCTAAATCATACATTTAAACTCTTTCAAATAGTTCAAAAATGACATATACATCAATCCCAACTATTAACATTCACACCCATCTATGCCTCAAAACTTACACCCTCAACATAGAACTCTCAGAAACACAACTCTTAGTAGCCTACCTCCCGGCTTCACCGATGGGTCAGACCTCCGCGACAAGCTCCACCTACCGGCGCACGGTAGTAGGCGGCCAACCGCCTACTTGTCCTGTCTAGGCTTCGGCAACTCACCTTCGAGGATCTTTACACCTACACCACAGAACGCATAACATAAGCCTAACGCTCAGTAAGCAGTGCAATATGAAACGTGAAACAACAATCCAATCTTATTACATGCAATTTCTACGTTATCGCTCATGTTGTCACAACCCGTGCCGTGTGGTACGGCCACAACATGGTGAGGCTCGACTCTCTCCCGCCACCTCACACCCTAGCACGTCACCATGGTTCTGGTTTCTCCAGCAACGACGCCCTCAATCCATACCCGCGCGTCAATCTACACACCGTAACCATTACAGGGTGAGGCTGGACGCACTCGCCACACCACCCCTTGGCACGTCGCCCTCGTCCCAGTTCCTTTAGCAATGAGGCCATAGTTGCAGACCACCACACGCATACCGCGACAGCCATCCAAGGGTGAGGCAGTACTCATTCGCCACACCGTGCCCCGGCACGTCGCCACCGTCCCGGTTTCTCCAGCAAAGGGGCCTAGCTGCCCACACATAGATCGTCCTCGCCACCACACATCGTACTTCACACTCACACATAAAACCATGCTCAAATTCATTTTCGTTCCCATTTCAAAAACATGATGCATGTCACACAAAACGAACGCACATCATAATCAACCAACTTAACTCAATCGTTACTTGGTGTAGGCCCACCTTGGCAAAACACATGCATACACTACTTATCGTGATGCTCGTTTCACCAAAACTGCTCAACCTTGAACCATTAAAATGAAGGAGAAAACTACGATCAACTCGTCGGTAGAAACGTCGCGGGAAGGAGAGGGCTGAAGGGGAGAGTGTCGCACGGTGAGGGGGAGGGAAATAACAGAGAAGGGGGGAGAAAGGGGTTGCTTCTGCCGAAGCTCTCCCTTCTTACATTTTAAATTAATTAAAATAACAAATTAATCGCCTTTTTGCCCTAACACTTTAATCTTTTAATCTAACAGCCATTCAATCCGCTTATAGTCAGATTACTAAAATTTTCTCCCCACCATTAGCCTCGAAATAAATCCCCACCTAACCTTATAAATTCTCCACTCCCCAATCCGACCTGAATCCCACCGTTTATTGTCCCTACAACCCAAAATCGGTAGAGTGAAAATACATGATGTTACATCCTCCCCTCCTTAAAAGAATTTTGTTTCCAAAATTTACGTACTGAATAACTCTGGGTATTGTTGCTCCATATCATACCGCCTTTCGCAAGTGGTCTACTCGACATTGTTATTGCGCCATAAAACTTTGACCAAGGAAATCTTCTTGTTCTGCAACACTTTCACCGCTGATCCTAATATGGCCACTGACTTTTCCTCGTACGATAACATCGGCTGTACCTTTATATCCTGCTGAGCAACAACTTGACAAGGATTACGTATGCACTTCCTCAGCATGGAGACATGGAAGACATTATGTATGACATCCATCGAGGAAGGCAGCTGAAGCTTGTAGGCGGTCCTCCCAATCCTTTCCACAACAGGGAACATCCCAACAAAACAAGGGTTGAGCCTTCCTTGCTTCCCGAACCTGACCACTACTTTGAACGGGTAGATCTTCAGGATACCTCATCACCTATGCCAAACTTGCTTCCCGCCTCCTTTGATCGGCATAGCTCTTCCGCTGACTTTGAGCTGCCTCGACCCTCTTCTTATAATAGCAATCTTGTCGACCGTCTGCTGCAGTAACTCTAGGTCTAAAAGTCTTGCCTCACCAATCTCCTCCCAATACAACGCCGACCTGCACTTTCTCCCATACAAAGCTTCGTACGGCGCCATGCCAATGGTGGACTGTTAACTGTTATTATATGAGAACTCTACCGACGGCAAGAACCTGCCCCAAGTCACCTGGAACTCCAACACACAGGCTCTGAGCATGTCTTCCAGTATCTGTATAGTTTGCTCTGATTGTCCGTCGGTCTAAGGGTGAAAGGCCGTCTTGAATTCCAACTTGGTACCCATGGTCTTATGCAGACTCCTCCAGAACATAAACATAAATCTGGGATCTCGGTCTGACACTATCGACAGGGACCCCATGGAGTCTGACTATCTCCTACACGTACAACTGAGCGAATTGATCCATCGAGTAGTTCATCCTCACTGATAAAAAGTGAGATGACTTAGTTAGTCTTTCCACAATCACCCAAATTGCATCATGGCCCTTAGTAGTCTTTGGCAGTCCGACCACAAAATCCATAGTGACCCGCTCCCACTTCCACTCAGGTATAGTTAATGGCTGAAGCGTTCTTGATGGTCTCTGATGTTCCACCTTTACCTGCTAGCATACCACACAAGCTTCAACGTGCTTGGCTATCTCTCGCTTCATATTGGGCCACCAATAGTGTTATTTCAAATTTTTGTACATCTTAGTGCTTCCAGGGTGCACAGAGAAAGGAGACGAGTGAGCCTCAGACAATATTTCTTTCTTTAGCTCCACATTCTTTGGGACGTACCACGTATCCTGATATCTCAGAATCCTATCATCTGAATAGCTGAGCTCAGTGTTAGCATTGGCTTCCATTCCCGCCTTCATTCTGCTGCACTCGAGGTCATTCTCTTGGGCCCGCTTAATTTTGTCTAGGATGGTCACCCTCAACGATATCGCCGACTTCGTGGCTACTCTTGTACCTCAGTACTTAGCTCGGCAGGCAGTGCTAAGACCATAGCTGACCTCGAAGTTGACACTCGGCTCAAGGCATCCTCTTCTACATTTGTTTTTACTAGATGATCCTTGATTTTCAAGTCATAGTCCTTAGCCAGCTCCAACCACCTCCTTTATCTCAAGTTTACCTCCTTTTGCGTGAAGATGTACTTCAGGCTCTGATGGTCCGAGAAGACTTCGTATTGTTGTCCATATAGATAATGCCTGCATATCTTAAGTGCGAAGACCACCGCTGCCAATTCCAAGTCATTGTGGGATAATTTTGCTCGTAGGGCTTCAGTTGCCTTAAAGCATAAGCGATCACCCTTCCATTTTGCATCAACATGCAGCCCAAGCCTACCTTCGAGGCGTCGCAATAAATGTTGAATTTCTCCCCCTCTAATGGCAATACTAGCAACGGGGCTGTAGTCAACCTCTACTTCAAAGCCTAAAAGCTGTCTTCACACATATTGAACAAGCTACACATCGTGTTCTTCCTGGTTAATCGAGTCAAAGGGGCTGCGATCTTGGAAAACCCTTCAATAAACCTCCGGTTATATCCTGCCAGTCCCAGAAAACTGCGTATCTCGCTGGCACTAGTTGGTCGCGGCCATTACCTCACAGACTGAACCTTCGTCGGGTCCACCGAAATACCATCAGTAGAGATAACATGCCCTAAAAATTTGATATTATCCAGCAAAAATTTGCATTTAGAGAACTTAGCGTACAGTTGATACGCCTCTAGAGTCGTCAACACGATCCTCAAATGCTCTCTCTGCTACTCTTCACTCCGAGAGTGTATCAGGATATCATCAATAAATACTATCACGAATCTATCCAGTTGTTCTCTGAATACTCAGTTCATCAGGTTCATAAAGGCAGATAGGGCATTAGTCAGTCCGAACGACATCACTAAAAATTCATAGTGTCCATATCGCGTCCAGAAAGCTGTATACGGGACATCTTCCTCACTGACTTTCAACTGATGATAACCGGAACTCAAATCAATTTTCGAGAACACTCGTGCCACTTGAAGTTGATCAAACAGGTCATCTATCCTTGGCAATGGGTATTTATTTTCACCGTCAACTTGTTCAGTTCCCTATAGTCAACACAGATGCGTAGAGATCCGTACTTCTTTTTAACAAAAACCACCGGTGCTCCCCACGGCGAAAAACTAGGGCGTATGAAGCCCTTATCCGTCAACTCTTCTAATTGTGTCCTTAACATCTTCAACTCAGTAGGCCCAAGCCAGAACGGATTCTTGCACACCGGCTCAGCTCCAGGGTACATGTCGATAACGAACTCAATTTCCTTGTTAGGGGGCAGATCCTCAAAAAGTATCCTCGGATAATCCTGCACAATGGGGATGTCCTGGATTTGAGTCTTACACTGAAGCTGCACATCGATGACACTAGCCAAGAAGCCTAGGCATCCACCCCGTAAAAACTGTTGGGCTCTCATTGACGACACTGCCGGGATTCTACTCAAGCCCCTTCTTGCCCTGAAGGTGCAACCCTCTCCACTTGAGAGCCGAAAGTGGATCCCTCTGGTCCTCCAATCTATTTTGGCAAAATGTCTAGACAACCAATATATCCCTAAAATAACCTCATACCCCTTCATGTCGAGTATGATCAAATCGGCGCACAATTGTTTTTCTCCCACTGTCAGAATATAACCTCGTACCACCTGATCTGAGTACAGGCGCTCCCCAGATGGCAACAATACATCATAGAATTACCCAGAGTAGTTGGGAACTAGATTTGCCTTGACCACGAAGGCAGTGGACACAAACGAGTGAGTAGCAGCCGTATCGACAAGGGTATAAGCCCCCCTGTCCGAAATAAGAATACTACCTGAAATCACCAATGGCTGGCAGCATCGTCCAGTTCTATAAGGGTGAAAACTCTTAGTGCCACTCTCACTAGGGCCTTGCTCAAATTCAGGCAACTCCTAGCAAAATGCCTCACTTCGTTGCAGTTGAAGCACCAATGCTGTCGCGGTTTCTGACAATCTTTGGAAATGTGGCCAACCTCACCACAGTTGTAGCATTGTCCTGCACCTCCACTACACTCACCGGGCTGACTCCTTTGGCATTTTGGGCATACTGGAAACTGCCCGGGTCTCTAAGGCCACCTGTTGCTTCCCTAACTGCTAGAGCTGTCACTAGACCTCTTCAGGGCCCTTCGCTGAGACGACTCCTCTCCGCTCGACTGTGGCAACACTTCCTTGAAATACCTACTAAGCTGTTCCTTAGGCAGCTCTCTATAACTGGTAAGCTTCGTCCTAGCCTCCTCAATGTTCAACGCCTTTGCCACCACCTCTTGGTAAGGTACCCCTCGAGTCCCAGCTATTCGCATACCCATATATATGTCCGGCTTCAGGCCCTGTTCAAATTGATGCACTTTGTTCTCATTCAGGCTCACCAGATGACTAGCAAATCGAGATAGCGCCTCGAACTGCCTCACATAATTGGCAACTGTACTTGTCTGCCTCAACTGGGCAAACTCCACCGTTTTTTTGGTTCTGACTGAGTGGCTAAAATACTTGCCGTAGAACATCGTCTTAAATTTCTCCCATGTCATGGACTTCACATCGATGGTCGCCTTCACCGAATCCCACCAAAATCGGGCATCCTTGGCAAGGTGGAATGCCGGACTGGATACCCTGTCCTACTCTCCTACCTTGGCGTAATCCATCATGTCTTCCCTACTTCGAATACACTGCTCAGCACTGAGTGGGTCCGAAGATGATTCGTCGAACATTGGGGGTCTGAGTCTATGCAAACTATCACCCCCACGATCAATCGAAGTCTGTGCATTGGACTGGCTCTGGTCCTCTCTACTCATAAACCGCTCTAGCTGTTTTGATTGGCGGTTGACTAACTCAGTAGTTGTCTAACGGCATCATCCATATCGCCTACAGCTCTACGTGTCTCTCTAACCATATCGTGAAGCCTGTACACCACAACGTCTAATGAGTCTAAAACGAAACTACTAGGGCTCTAAGAAATACTTACAATTGGTGCACCACTCTCATGCATCGGCTGGTGGTATTAGGAGATCCATCGAACAACGTCGACCCTGTGGCTCCTCCACTCGTAACATACCCTTTTCGCACCTATTAACCGTCTGTTCTTCCTTTTCGCCAAGCGGTGTGGGAATTGTGATATACCCTCTTGCCTTGACAATCTCACCCCTCTGCCGAGTGGTCCGACGTCCTCGTTGGCCACACTTCCGGTTAGGTAAAAGCTCTGATACCATAACTGCAACGCCCCAAAAACCTACCCGTTTCTGGTACGTTCACTCCCCCGGTGCCACATCTTTGACGCTCTCGAGTCATCCCTAGACCCGGGTCGTCAACTGTATGCTCACTTCTCACCGCGACCAAATTCGTATAAAATTTAAAACTTTCGGTTATTCGACTCAAAACGACACATTTGAAAATCATTTATGAAAATCCGCAGAGGAAAACTCGTTTAAAATCAGTTTAAAAAAACTTCACCTTTTAAAACCTAGAAATAAAGGGATCGGTCGAGACTTGTAAACGCTAGTCGACACTTGGGTCGTCTCTTGTTTCCAACGGTCGACACTGGCGAATGCTGGTCGACACCGCGTTGGTCCTCATATCAGTCGACACCATAAATCAACGGTTGACGCTTCTATGCTCAGCTATGATAGTGGTCGACACTTGCTTTCGTAGGTCGACACTTTGACCCTCTCTGCCTGCGTAGGTCGACCCCTGCGGTTGACACTCTCAGTGAATTTGTACTAACCGGTTGACACCCACGGTCGCCGGTCGACACCTAGGTCCTCTTTGCCTGCGTCGGTCGAGTCACGCGGTCGACCCTCACCTTCCCATTTGATCTGACCGGTCGACCGCTATAGACTTTACTCGACAATTCACACCAGTAACATAAAACTAACAACTATTTCAATAGAAAACGGACTCGAAAACGTACTCGAATTAAAACTACCGATTGGAACCTGAATCATACATTTAAACTCTTTCAAATAGTTGAAAAATGCACCTATACATCAATCTCGACTATTAACATTCACACTCATCTATGCCTCAAAACTTACACCCTCGACATAGACCTCTCAGAAACACAACTCGTAGTAACCTACCTCCCGACTTCACCCACGGGTCAGACCGCCGTGACAAGCCCCACTTTCTGGAATACGGTAGTACGCCGCTAACCGCCTACTCATCCTATCTAGGCTCCGGCAACTCACCTTCAGGGATCTCTGCACCTACACCACGGAACGCACAACATAAGACTAATGCTAAGTAAGCAGTGCAATATGAAATGTGAAACAACAATGCAATCCTATCACATGCAATTTCTACATTCTCGCTCATGTTGTTACAACTCATGCCACGTGGTACAGTCGCATCATGGTCAGGCTGTACTATCTCTCGCCACCTCACACCCTGACACGTCACCATTGTCCCGGCTTCTCTAACAACGAGGCCCTCAATCCGTACCCAGACGTCACTCTACGCACCGCAACCATTCCAGGGTGAGGCTAGACGCACTCGCCACACCACCCCCTGGCACGTCGCCATCGTCCCAGTTCCTCTAGCAACGAGGCCATAGTTGCACACCACCACACGCACACCGCGTCAGCCATCCCAGGGTGAGGCTGGACGCACTCACCACATCGCGCTCTAGCACGTCGCCACCGTCCCGATTTCTCTAGTAACAGGGCCTAGCTGCCCACACATACATCGTCCTCGCTACCACACATTGCATTTCACACTCGCACATAAAACCATGCTCAAATTGTATTTCGTTACCATTTGAAAAACATGATGCATGTCACACAAAATGGACGAACATCACAATCAACCAACGCAACTCAATCGTTACTCGGTGTAGGCCCACCTGGGCAAAACGCATGCATACACTACTTACCTGGCATCCTAGCTTTCCATGGTGCTCGTTTCACCAGAACTACTCAACCTTGAACCGTTAAAATGGAGGAGAAAACCACGATCAACTCGGCAGTGGAAACGTCACGAGAAGTAGAGGGCTGAAGGGGAGAGTGCCGCACAGTGAGGGGGAGGGAAATAATAG
>CM039519.1:17554115-17638389 GCA_022433055.1 Begonia peltatifolia | reverse complement strand
AATTTTTCGTCCTTATTTCTGATTATAACTTTGTCGTTTACCATTACGTAAACTCGAAAATTATTTAACGGAAAATTCAAGGCATTACAGAGAAGTCTGAGGAAGGGGGTTTTTATGTTGAGGAAGGAAGGAAGAGATAGTTGGGGTGTTTGGGTGTAGGTGTATAGTGGTAGCTTGTATGAGAAGCTTCAATTTAATTCAATTTCTAGCTCCTTTCAATTTTCACATTTGTACTTTCTTTCATTCCAACTATCTAGTTACTGCTTAGTTTTCTCAATACTTTAAATTACTTCCCGAATCTTCGTTTCTAAAATTTTGGATATGGAATCCTCAATTTATAATTTAAAAATCCCAGATGTTACCCTATGTCATAATTTACTGCAGTACTAGACAGATCAACTTTAAACCCCAAAGCGGAGAGAGCGATTCTTTTAAGGCAGGGAATGATTTGAATAGGATTTATGTTACGTCCTTTATGAAAGGCTGATAGTTGATGAAAAGTGGATGTATGGGTTTCCTAGCGAGTATAATAGATGTGCAGTTGTGAGGCAAAATCTAGCTTCAGAATATTCCCATTGTCCAAGACTTCCCAGGGGTATTCCTTGATGATATGTCAGGCTTGCCTTTGGATAGAGAAATTGAATTTGTTATTGATGTGTATCCTAGAGCTGAATCGGTGTGCAAGAATCTGTATTGACTAGCGCCTACCAATGTCACACCCCAACAATCCACACGTTCCCGGTGCACTAACTTCTATTACACACCATGACATCAAGAAACTCAACGTGAACTCAATCAATTTAACACCAATTTCATTTTCAAAACATATTCAAAAAAACATTTGTAAGTATAAAATTTTTTGACTCGATTCGAAAATGACTCGGGCCTAAAGAGGGAATACGTAAATCTTCAATATAAATACGTAGCGGAAAGTACAATTTAATGTAGTTTTAAAACAAATGACAAGGTTTAAAAATTTCGGGAAAGGAGTCCGGCACGTGCCTCGCGCGCCTCTTGAGTTCGGCGCCGCACGCCCCAGGCTGGGCACTGCGCACCCCAACACGGCGTTGTGCGCGCAACTGTACCTTGTGCGCACTGCAGCAACAGCGTAGCGCACCCGACACGGCGCCCTGCGCGCCCTCGACATGGTGTAGTGCGCCCTGTGCGTACGCCCCAATCAGCCCTGCGCGCACACTAGCCAACTCGACGCGGCGCGCACGCCCTCTTGGTATTGTGCACATCGCGCCCACGGCTTTAGCACCGTGCTGCCGCATGCGGCTTCAACCCTGGCAGCGCGCTCCACGCCCCCAACAGACCCACCGGTGCGGCCCATATGCTCAATTTAACTTCCCGACACACTGCCTTTTTTCTAAAAATTCGACAAAGTAACCCCTGTAGCTACTGACCCCAACCTTCAAACAATACACCATATAGATTCCCAAAGTACTCCAACCAATTTCATCCAGAAATCACCGAAGGAAAATGGAGTGGTAGGAAATAAATCTGACAACTATCGATGAAGAAAATACACAGTATAGAGCAACACAATGCTCATACATATAATATATATACGTGTCCGCAAAACTATCCAAACAACCAAGAAAAATCATATCTATACACTATACAACATGTAAACTAGAACCGTCCCCAAAATACCCCAAGGGTAACCCCGAACACCTCACCAAAACTCACCACCTCAATGGGTCGAGTCACCTTAACAGTCTGCCATCTGGTGCCTCAATCGCACGCCGCTAGAAACATCAGCACCTACACCACAGAACACACAACATAAGCCAAATGCTTAGCAAGTAGTACGATATGAAAGCCAAATGCAATCCTATCACATGCAGTCTCTACACTCACACTCATGTTGTCACCATCTGTGAAGCGTAGTGCAGTCGTGCCAGGGTGAGGCTGAATCTCGTGCCACGCTACACCTTAACACGTCGCCACCGTCCCAGACTATCCAGCAACAAGACCCACAAGCCACACACATGCCCCACCTCCCAGAAACCACACGACGGTGAGGGTGAATCTCGCACCACACTACACCCTGATGCGTCGCAACCGTCCCTATCTCCCCAGCGTCAGGCTATAGTTGCGACACTCACACGTTTCGCGACCGCCCAGCCAGCCCACTCCCCCAGCAGAATTTGCGACCGGTGATGCACCGACCCATTACCTGAGTTGGATTTGCGGCGCCACTGTCTAATCATGCTCACCATCAACACATACACGACGCGTGACGGCCCAGCCGGCGCACTCCCCGAGTAGAATTCGTAGTTGGTTACTCACCGGCCCACTCACCAAACAGAATCTGCAGCACCACCGCCACGCGTCTTACCACCACTTACTCAAAACAATGCTCAAAATAATTTTCGTACTATTTTCAAAACATGATACACGTCAAACAATACGCACACACGTCAAAATCAACCACACAACCCTAATGTTCCTTAGTGTAGACCCACATGGGCAAATCACATGCATACACTACTTACTTGGTGTTCTAAGCTTTTCCGGTGCACGACTTCACCAAAAATTTTGTTCAACCTAGACATAAACAACCACTCATCAACATTCGCATCAACATTCGCTAAACATTGTAAAAATAACATCTCCCAACTAAACCCATGAAATCCCAACTAAAATAGGTCACTAATTTGGTTCGGCCGAAAATCGACCTAAACTTCATATGTGCATAACTTTTGCGTCGGTTATCGGAATCAAACGAATCAAGAGACTAAACGCTTCTCTAATAACCCTGTTTAACATACAGAAAAACAATTTGAAGCAATTAACCGTAGCTAAGTGAAAAGTCCCAAAAACAGAATCTGTTTTATACAATAAAACTTCCAAATTTTCAACGTCAACCCAATTTTGCCAATTCATTCACCAATCAGCCACATTCTAGCATATTAACCATAATCTAACAACAATTTTAAGTTTCCAAACTCCAAAATCCAAATTGCACATTCAACATTCTTGGGTTTTCCTCAAAACCTGAGCACTCGGTCAATCAATGGTTAAACATTGTTGATGCCCCTTCTAAACACTCTAATTACACGCTCGAATTTCAGAAATTCAGCTCAAAGTATACCGATCACAATCGGTCACCAAAACAGAGAGGAAAACCACAGGAAGGCTACCTATTTTTTGGTCGTACTTCACGCAAAAAAATTAAGCCACCGGCTGGCTTCAGCTAGTCGGAGTACCCTGCACACCAATGTCTCTCCCTCGACGGTGGATCATCGACAGCTCCCTCTCCCGGTCCCTCTCACTGTCTCGGTTACTCCCTTATCGGGTGCTTGGTGAAGAACAAGGTGGAATGGCTTCCACTCGAAGCCATTCAACCTTAATATTAAAAAAAAATATAATTTAAATAAATTTCAAATTACCAAAATGCCCTCACGTGTTTTAATCGTCCGTATCTCCGTTAAATTAGCATCCTGTTGACTTCAAAATTCACAAATTCTTCTACGAATTAAATTCCATGTTTCACAAAATAAACTTGCAACCCAAAACTTTTCGAAAATTTTAACGAAAAATAATTTAAATTTCGAAAATTTCTAGGTTATTACAACTGAATTGAAGGAGTTGAAAATATAATTGGAGGAACTGGTAGATAAGGGCTTAATATGCCCTAGTTTCTCGCCCTGGGGTGCGCTAGTGCTCTCTGTCAAGAATAAGGATGAGTCATTACAGATGTGCATCGATTATAGGGGGTTGAACAAACTGACTGTAAAAAATAAATACACGTTACCGAGGATAGATGACATATTTGACAAACTCCAAGGTGCACGAATATTTTCTAAGATTGATCTGACGTCGAGTTATTACTAGCTGAAGGTTAAGGAAGAGGACATCACAAAGACAGACTTCCGGACAAGATATGGACACTATGAGTTTTTAGTGATGTGGTTCGAATTAACCAATGCCCCTGCAGCCTTTATGGATCTAATGAATCGGGTGTTCTAGGAGCATTTGGATGAGTTTGTGATCATCTTCGTTGATGATATCCTAGTTTACTCACGAAGCAATGAACAACGTAAAGAGCACTTGAGAATAGTGTTGGCGACTCTGAAGTCACATCAGTTGTATGCTAAGTTCTCAAAGTGCAAGTTTTAGTTAAACATGATCATATTTCTAGGGTATGTCATTTCCAGCGAAGACATCTCAGTCAATCCAGTGAAAGTTCAAGTTGTCAAAGAATAGCCACGACTAAGAAGTGCCAGAGACATCCGTAGTTTTCTTGGGTTAGCAGGCTATTACTAGAGATTCATCGAGGGATTTTATAGGATTGTAGTGTCGCTGACCCGATTGACAAGGAAGAATGGAAAGTATTGGTGTTCTGAAGAGTGTGAAGGAAGCTTCGACACTTTAAGGCAGAAATTAACGACAGCCCCATTACTGACATTACCAGTTGATGTGCCCTAGAGGGCCATCACTCGATCACAAACCAAGGCACGAGCTTTATCAAACCTGTTCATTAACAAGTTCAATTCTTTTACAGGAATTACGGGTGTCGAATGCCTCTTCGCGGACTTGGAATGGGACCCGAGCACAAAAGAACAAAGATCAACCATTGCACTTGCTATCAAGGGAGCTAAAGGTGGAAGCACATGAAGAAGGGATTTGTCTCCCTCAGAATTAATTTGCAATTGAATTTTATTGGTAAACATTCGCCCTTATGTTTTTTTTTTTTGGCAAACATTCGCCTCCTGTAATGTTTTATAGTGGCATGCATCCTTAGGCATTAATATTAGATGTATGTTAACTTAGATAGTAGTTAGAAGCAACAATTGGGCTCGAGTTTAGCAGCACATTGATGCAACAAATGGGCCAAAGCTTGAAGAGTGATATGGTGTGCAAGTGGACCAAGAATGGCCAACCATGTGGCCCATTTCAAAGCTCAAGCCCATTCTAACCTTCAGCCACCCTAGTTCTATAAATACATGGCTATTGCTGTGTGTAAAGGTTATTGAATCTATGAGAATAACCCTTTTTGTGTTCAGCCAAAGTAGTTTGAAGCTTGGTGAACGGTAAGGCTCAGGTCGATCAAGAGCCGAGAAAGGGTGCATTTCCTTTGAGCTTTCAAGCCCGAGGTTGCTTGAATAGTCGTCATTCCACTCCTCTTCCCACTCTTTTCCAAAGAAGGATACACGAATAGAGTGGTCAGAAATCGATTTCGTTTGCTGCTGTCTTACTTCGGAAGATTGTTATGCTGAGAGCCTAAAATGTTGCTCATCGCATAGCATTCGGCTTTCTGCTCATTTTGTTTTCTGTTTTGTTTGTGGGTAAAATACGAATCATTCGAGATGTAATCGTGTCACCACCGGAGGATGAGAAGTTCAGCATTTACTGCCATGCATCCAAGATAAGCCTAGGAGGCGTATTGATGCAGAATGGGAAGGCGATTGTCTATGCTTCTAGGCAGCTAAAAACCTACGAGCAAAATTACCCGACGCATGACTGAGGATTAGTGGCGGGGGTCTTCTCGCTGAAAATATAGAGACATTACCCGTATGGGCAGCAGTGCGAGTTATTTTCAGACCACAGAAGTCTGAAGTAGATTTTTACGTAAAAAGAGCTTAACCTGAGACAGAGTAGGTCGTTGGAGCTCATCAAAGATTATGACCTCGAGATCAAGTACCACCCAGGAAAGGCAAATGTGGTGGTAGATGCCTTTAGCTGAGTATAAGCATCAACATTTGCTGTGACTTCTACAGTGCCGACGGAATTGGAGGCAGAAGTTCAGAAGTTTAGGCTGGAAACAATTTCAGACTTAGCAGCCACGCTCTTGGCAATGTCTTTAAATCTAACTATCCTGGATAAGTTTAAAAAGGCTTAGAAGGAGCATTCAGAATGCAATGAGCCTAAGTTGAGTATGGAGGCCAATGCAAATTTTGAACATAGCTATTCGGAAGATTGAATTCTAAAATTTTGGGATAGGTGGTACGTCCCAAACGACATGAAGCTATGAAAGCAAATATTGTCAAAAGCTCACTCGTCTTCTTTCTCTATGCATCCTCGAAGCACCAAGATATATAGGGATTTGAAACAACATTTCTGGTGGCCCAATATTAAGTGAGAAGTTGCCAAGTATGTTGAAGCCTGCGTAATATGTTAGCAGGTGAAAGCGGAGCACCAAAAGTCGGCAGGTGCTCTTCAACCGCTGCTTATTCCAGGATGGAAATGGGAGCACATAATCATGGATTTTGTAGTGGGTTTGCCAAGGACAACAAAGGGCCACGAAATAATTTGGGTGATTTTCGATAGATTGACGAAGTCGTCCCACTTTCTGCATGTAAAAATGACATATTCCATGGATTAGTTCACCCACCTGTATATTGAGGAAATTGTCAGGCTACATGGGATACCGGTGTCCATATTATTAGACTGAGACCCTATGTTCACGTCTAAGTTTTGAAAAAGTTTGCATCAGGCTATAGGGACCTAACTAGACTTCAGTACAGCATTTCATCCCCAAACGACAGGCAACCAGAAAGGACCATACAAATTTTAGAGGATATGCTGAGGACTTGAGTGCCGGTGTTCTAGACGACTTGGAGTAAGTTCCTGCCATTGGTGGAATTCTCGTACAATAATAGCTATCAATCCACCATTGGCATAACATCGTATGAGGCTCTATATGGAAGAAAGTGCAGATCGGCACTATACTAGAACGAAGTGGGAGAATCGAGACTGGTAGGCCTCGAAATTCTGCAACAAAGGGCAGAGAAGATTGCGGTAATAAAAAAGAGGATTGAGACCGCACAGAGTCAGCAAAAGAGCTATACGGATTAAAGAAGACATGAATTGGAATTTAGCAAAGGAGATGAGGTGTTCTTAAAGATCTCGCCGTTCAAAGAAGTTGTAAGGTTTGGAAGGAAAGGGAAGCTCAGTACTCAGTTTGTTGGGCCCTTTCCTATTGTAAAGAGGGTTGGAAGAACAACTTACAAGATACAGTTGCCATCTTAAATGGACGCACTCCACTATGTGTTCCACGTATCAATGCTAAGGAAGTGTATATATGACCTTTCTCAGGTAGTGGAGGAAGGGGACATCGAAATTCAGCCAACTTTGACTTACGAAGAGAGGTCGGTAAGGATTTTGGAATCAACAGTAAAAGTATTGCGCAATAAAGAGATTCCATTGGTCAAAGTGCTATGGCACAACCACAGTGTGGAGGAAACCACCTTGGAGCGACGTCAAGACATGGTGTAGCAATACTCGGAGTTATTTGGTAAACAAATTTTGGGGACAAAATTTTTATAATGAGGGTAGGATGTAACACCCCGTATTTTTTAACACCCTTACTTTGTGCATAAAATACTAGAGAACTTAGATAGAATTACCAATTTTAAGGAGAACAGGTAAGTTAAGGAAATGGGGAATTAAATATGTAGGACGTTAAATTAGAATGCATAAGGCAAATGGAGGGTAGAAAGGGGAGAGTTGAATTTTATTTAAAAAGTGGATTTAATGCAAATGGAGGGTAGAAAGGGGAGAGTTGAATTTTTATTTAAAAGGTGGGTTGCTTCTTCATGAAGCCACTGTAATTCTTACATTCAAACACCCCATATGTCTTACCTACCCACCCTCTCTCCTCTTCACAGTTGTAGACCATTATTCTCTCTCATTTCATTTTCTTCCTCTTTAGGTTAGCAACTCACCTCTCCTCTCTCCTTTTTCTTTCTTCCACGAAAAAGCATAGCAGAACCACTCTTACCCTTTGACGATTTTGGAGCTAAAAAGGTGAGGGTTTAGTTTCTCTTAGGTAGAGTTTTAGTTTATGACTTTAAAAAGGCATAGTTGATGCATTATTTTGAGGATTTGATAAATGGTGAGTTCTTTTCTTTCATTCATGGCTAAATTGGATGCTTAATTGAATGGAAATGTGTGATTGGTGATTATATGGAAGGATTGAAAAAAGTTGAATGAAAAATGCTATGTACATGGCGGTTTCGTTTTGAGGAATTGCGCCCAAGCTCTTGTTGCCCAATTTAAAAACTATTATAATGTATTAAAGTAGACACCTTAAGGAAACTTTCTCTTTTTGAATAAAGTCATTCTGACAATTGTAGTAAAATCTATGCAATTTCAAAGTTTTCTCAATGTATAAGCAAAAATCCAAAAATTTTGGACTAACTTCAGTGCATGCTTCGGTTTTGGTAAATAAGGTTGAGATATTGATGTTAGTTTGTTAAATAGACATTACCATGAGACATTAGGTATCTTGAGGATTCTATAGGCCTTTGAATCATTCAATTTGGATATGTACATGATTGGTTATGTGTTGATGAAGTTGGGACAAATTTTGGTCAAGTTCGGATTCTTTAGTGGCATGAATAATTACTGATCTCTTAAGCATGTTTGAATTGGATAGGAATGTGGAAGATGAATGCCATGTATGATTTTGTTTATGCTAATGAACTTTGATTAGGAGTATGGATGGAATTGGAAGTTTGACTCAATTTGGGTTGTTTATGTTTAGGTTGCCAAGTTTCCCTAGTTTAGCGTACAATTGAATTAAGTTGGCTAAGTACTCCAAATAAGTAGTGTATGTATGCGTGTTGCCTCTGAGCCTACATCACAGAACGTTAGGGAATTTCGTTGTATGTTATGTATGCTTTCGTTTATTCATGCATCATGTTTTAGAGAGTTATCAAAAATGAATTATGCATGAGTTTTCATGAATGATTGAAGGAAAATGGCACGAAACGCATGGGTATTAAGATAGACACCTGTATTACGACATGCATGACTATTAGGACACACACTTGTATTATGACACACATGAGTATTATGACACGCACCTGTATTACAACACGTCTGAGTATTATCGCACTCACCTGTATTACGACACGCATGAGTATTATGACACTTACTTGTATTACGACTTGTCTGAGTACTATGACACGCATGAGTATTACGACACACATCTGCGTTATGACACGATTGAGTACTACGACACGCACTTGTATTATGTGACGTATGGGAATACGAAAAATTAATATGAAATGACTACGTAGAGATTGCTTGTAATTGGACGTATAGGAACTGTTTTTAGTCATGGTGCATTACATGCTAAGCATTAGACTTACATAGGACTTATGTGGTGTAGGTGATGAAGGGCAAACCGGTGAGTTACCTGAACCTGTACAGGACTAGGAGGCTCGGTTGGAGGGGTGCACCCATGGTGCCGATTTGGTAGATTTTGTTAGGGCGATTCTAACCCATGGAAGTGTATGTATAGTTTTTTTATTTGGATACATGTGTTGTGTGTAGTGGGTAGACGGTTTGATGAATGTTGATGTGACGGTGTAGTATGATAGTTCCTATTATGAAATGATTTTGTTGGGATAATTATGTTTGATGAAAGATTAACATTTTGATGGATTACTTTGGAGATGTCGATTTTATGTTGATGGATTTTTTTTTATTAGTATTATATCAATTGGAATTCTTTTGGAAGTTTTGGTGGAGGATGAAATTGATAGAGGAATGGTTGATTTGAAGACTTAAGGTTATTGTTGATCATTTGGTTTGATTTATTGTGAGTGGAGAACTTTTCTTGAGGGATTAAGGTGATGGGTTATGGGTTAAGTTAGGAGGATTTTGTTGTAGGTTTGAATAAGTTTTGAAAGGAGAAAAAGAAAAAAAAGGGTGGTTGGGATGAGCTAGGCGCGCAGGGCTGGCATCTCGTGGGCGCAAGGCATGCACAACAGGTGCGATGCGAGTGGTGAGGCACCAACCCAATCGATCGCTGTAATAGGCATGATCAATCGGCGCACGTTGAGGTGGGGATGAGAAGGCACCGATCGATCGCCAAGTCGATGAGGGCGTGGGCTAACACCCGAGAGCACGCTGATTGATCGGCGCTTAGGGACCAATCAATTGGTTGGTCGATGCAAAATCATGGTTGACACCTGAGGGGATGCCAATCAATCAGCAGAGTGTGCTAACCGATCAGCCCCGCGCGCGCGAGATGCTTGCCTTGTGTGGGTGATGTGCTTGCCGGATGAGCGATGCACGCACCGCGCCTTGCAGCACCCAAAGTTTTTTCAAATTTTTTTTTTCCAACTTTTTGATTCTGACATTGAATGGGCATCTCTAATCATGTTTCAAAAATATCTTCCACTCATTTCAAAAGGATTTAAAATGATTTTAATCGAATTGTTTTTCCAATGAAACGCGAACAATTCCGCTACGTATTTTCAAAGAAATTTTCAACTGGGTAGTATGTTTTAAAGGGACGAGGTTTGAAATTTTAATGCTTACAAATGTTATTTCGAAAGGCTTTAATGTAAAAGAGAACGAGGTGTCGAGTGAGCCATCACGGCTCGGGAGACCGTAGGGATTCTCGGGTAGTGACAATTGTTCCAAAAATCTTGCAGCAAATTGCAGAAATGGTCTCGATTATTAGGAAACGGATCAAGACAGCTCAAAAGTCGGTGGAAAAGTTATGCAGATCAATGGAGAAGTGTTGCGACTCCGAGAGCCACCGTTGCGCTCCCGGGCTTTCGACAAGGCTAACTATCTCCTTTACCCATTTTACCACAAATCCTATTTGAAAACATTTGAAAATACGCAATGGAAATTAAACTTCAAACATTTAAAATCGGAACAATAAAACTATCACGTGAAAACCAGGCATGAAATAGAGGACTAAATTTTGTTTTTTTTTTTTGAAAGAGACCAACACCGCCGACCGTCGGCCTGACACCTTAGCCGTCGGCGTCGGCGCTAGTGCCAACCATTGGGGCTGCTCGCATTGAGTCGCGAGCGTCCCCTCCTTGACACCGCGCCCCATAGCGCGCTCCACGGGGCCACTACACTCCCTCGTCGCGCACCGTGAGCGCGTTGACACCCCGCGCCCTACGCGCTACTTGACGCCACGCACGCACCACACTCAACGCTGCGCGTCCCGCTCTTGCGCCCTCGACGCCGTTCGCGCCAGATCCTAGCCCATGCCACTCTTGCCGGCGCGCGCACCGTTCGCGTACCACACTCTACGCCGCGCATCCTACATGGGCCACCATCAACGTTGCACGCCTTGTGTGCCCTTACACAACTCCGCGGCGTTTTTCTAAAATTTTGTCATAGTAACGTCTAAAACTGTCAGCCCAACACCTACAAATCAAACCCTAAACCAACACAGTACAACATCCTTTGACAAAATCATCAACATAAATCCCCAACCAAAATCCAAATCTATTAATGCATGTTCTATCCATATCACCAAATCAAAATTGAGTTTTAAAGAAAACAAATTCATCAAACTATTAACATCAGAACTCCTTTATACAACTGAAAATCTATAAAAAATCGATAAAGTAAAAGCCACCCAAAATACAAAAGATTCCAAAACAAAGTTACCAAAGGCATTACCATAACCTGCCATCTTTCATTGGTCAGGTCGCCCTAACACTGTCCACCAAACCGATGCCCTGGTCGTGCGTCACCAACTGCTCACTACTAATGGCTAGGCTCCTGGTACTCGCCGTCCTGTTCGTCTACACCTACACACCAGAACACAAAGTAAGCCTAATGATCAATAAGTAATGCATAATGAAACGTAAAAACTGTCAATGCAATTTTATCACATGCAATCTCTACACTCTCTCTCTCTTGTTACTTTTTTTTGTCATCGTTTCATACGATCCTCACAGTGAGTTTGGAAATAGATAAGGTTTCCCAAGTCGATTCTCTTTCTGCGTCAAATAGTGAATGACTTCCTTTGACGCCCGTCTTGCAAACTGTCGACAGGTCAGTTGGACCTTATGCCACACTGCCGCTGACACGTCGCAGCCGTCCCAGCTCAACCAGCGACGGAGCCCACAAGTCGCATACGAATCCCCTGACATCAATCCTCATGCTAGTAGGGAAGAGAATCAGGTTTACCAAGTCGATTCTCCGTCTGCATTGAAGAACGAACCACTTCTTTCGAGGCCTGTTTTCACTATCTCACCGTTTACATGTCACACCACTCGCTTGTGCTTAAAACCATGTTCAAATTCATTTTCTTTACACTTTTCAAAACATGATGCATGACTAAAACAAAACATGCAAATCATCCCTATAGTCTTGTGATGTAGGCCCATACGAGCAACACATATGCAAACACTACTTAGCTGGAATCCTTAGCTTCTATGGTGCTCGGTTCTACCAATACCCGGGCTCAACCTAAAATAAAACCATTTCTCATTAAAATTCATCCCAAAACTAATCTTACGCACTAAAACTACGATTACCAACTCGGCCCATAAAAATCCAACTAAAAATGGCTCGCTAACTCATTCCGGCCAAAAATCAACCTAAACGTCAAACGCACATAACTTTTTCTACAGTCATCAGAATCATTCGATTCTAGCAATCAAACACTCCCCATGGAGCCTACTTTAAAATATTGAAAGGGTTCTAAAATGATTAACCGCAGCTAGGTGAAAAACACCAAAAACATAATCTATTTTTGGCCTAAAATTCCACGATTTAAGTCTTTAACTCCAACCCACCAATTTTCATCACCATTCAGTCATATTCTAACCTATTAAGCATAATCTAACAAAAATTTGGAAATTTTCAATCCAGAAAACCAAAACACCCAGCACCGCTTCTTAGTATTTCCTCAAATTTTTGGTGTTTACCGCCCATGGCTCGAACACTTACACCTTCACCTCTAAGCCTCTCATCCTTTAGCATAAAATTAACAGAATTTAAATCCAATCGAACCCTTACACAATTATTCATCAGAACAAGAAAGAAAAGGGGAGGCTTACCAAATTTTTTCTTGGGTTTAGGTACGTGAAAGAGGAAGGAAACAGAGTAGTTTCGTTTGTCAGTGGAGGAGAGGGTGGAAAACTGGCCGAATGTCGCTGGAGAAAGCTCGTCGTCGGGAAAGGAGAATCGCCTGCGGCTCTGGTTCTTTGGCTGAAGAGAGAAAACGAGAATGGCTTCTCACCGAAGCCACTCTTATTTAAAATTTTATTTTTTATTTCATTTAATTTAAATTTTGTTAATTGTCTTAATACCCTCATGCTTTAAATTGTCAAAATTTTCGACAGTCTACGTTTCTCTCATTTTTGAATTTTGGAGGGTTCCTCTAGAATTCTTTCCTCCTAATTTTTATTTGATAAATTCCCTTAAAATTTATCCTGTAGATTTTACGCAAAACTTTAAGTTTTTCGTGAAAAGTTTCTCTTTTAAAATCCCTTTGGTTAGAGCAGGAATTTAATTTGCCCCAAAAATTTCCCAGGTGTTACAAGAAGAGAATTGAAGTTCAATGTGAATGACAAAGTATTCCTAAAGATTTCACCATTCAAAAGGGTTAGGAGATTTTAAAGAAAGGGAAAGTTGAAACCAAGATACATTCGACCATTTCCAATCACAAAGAGGATAGGAAAAACTGTCGGAAGGAATTCACAACGTTTTCCACATATCTTAGTTAAAAAAGTGTATACGTGACCATTCTCGGATTGTGGAGCAAAGGGATACCGAGATAAAGCCCACATTGACCTGTGAAGAAAAGCCAATAAGAATTCTCGAATCAGCCATGAAGGTATTACGTAACAAAGAGATTCCATTGAATAAAAGTTTGATTATAGTTAGTTTATGAAATTGATGGGTTAAGCATTTATAAAATGTTGGTTGTTGTTGCGTTTTGGATAAGTTGATGAACCCTAAAATGGACGCACGAATTTGAGCTTGCCTTTTCCCAATGTTTATTGTTCATTGGATGTTTAATGGACTATAATTGTTGCATGTTCATGAATTGGTAGATTGATATCATAAATGGCCATAAACATTGAGAAAATAATGTTTTTTTTGGGTATTTTGGATTATGAAATTATTGGTTCAGTCGATAGATTTTATTTGATAATTGGTTATGACATGTTAAAATAAACTCTATAAGGGATCCATAGATTTTCGAATTAATAGTGTAACAAACCCCTTCATTCCATTAAGATATTGTATCTTTTGGGTCGTTCATACAGCCGTCATGGATTTATTTTGCCGAGTACTGATCAGTCGGTCACCCAACATGGTACTGCTCTCGTTGGAGCACTGTTAACTCTGAGTTCTTATAAGATTCGATGTCATCGTACTTCCAAAATGCGTCTTACTATCTTGGGAGAGTTCTTTTACATATGTTTAATTTGCATTTTCCCCCCAAGCGATGTTTGATTGTCCTCGACTCCCTTTTCGTAACTGTAACACCCCGAGAAAACCCCACGTTCCCGGTGCCCTACAGTATGTCTACATATACACACTATGACACACTAAAAATTGACACAACTCACTCAGTTTAATAGTACTTTCGTTTTCAAATCATCTTCAAAAAAACATTTGTGAGTATGAAAAATTTTCGACTCGATTCGAAAACAACTCGCGCCCCGAAGAGAGAGCACGAAATCCTTGATATAAAAATACGTAGCTGATGTGCCCCATAGGCCCGTCACACGATCTCAAGTCCAAGCACACACTTTAATTAACCTACATTCTCACACATTTGATTCTTGTGCAGGTTATGATTCAATGGAGCCGGAAGTTGCAAGCTTAAGGTAGGAAGTGGAGGCTCAAGACATGGAGCAACCGAGACACATCCTTGCATGGGAAGCCACCCTTGAAGATCATGAAGCTCTTAAGGGAATTTGTCTTCCCGAGCCAACTTTTATGTAGTGTTTTATTTGAACTTATTGGGCAAACATTGCCCTTCTTGTTTAACTTATTATTATGTGCATGCATTAGGCATTTAGGATTAGATTGAATGGTTAGGATAGATGATGGAAAGGGTTTCGGGATTGGCTTAACTTGAAGAAGCAATCAGGCATGCAAGACATGCCACTCTCGACCGCAAGCGCGCCAAGGAGGAAGTGCCGCAAGTGGTGGCCAACTTTACCCGATTTGGCCACACCATTGGGCTGCCATTTGAGATGCTTGTCCCCTTTACCTTTTGTGGAAGAAACATGGATCCATGACATGGCATTCAACAAGCCATTGATCAACCTCTTGGCTGTCATCATCTCGGTCGCACACTACAACACTTTGGAGCCGGTTACAAGCTCGTTTGCACCAAGTTTTGAAGACCAAAGCACAGACCTAAAACCCTCCATCCTAGGCCTATATAAGCATAGCATTGGTGTGTGTATTTCGGTTGGCAAAGTTAATGAGCATCGGCATATTTTCTAAGAGGAAATCGAGGGAGTTTTCCACCGCCTTTCCAAGGTAAGTGCTCGGTTCCATGAACCGATTATGAGTAGCCTCCTAGCTTGGCAACTCAAGGTTGTTGCTCGAGCTTGTGTTCCACTTTTCTCTCCTCCCTTTCAAGGGAAGGAAACAAGAAGGAAGTGGGCAAAACTGGTTCCCCAAGTTGAGAACCTTTCCATGGAAAGGTTGTGATTGCCGAGAACATAACATTGTCTCTTCGACCGACTTGCGGGTTTGCTTGCACAAGTTTGTCATTTCTAATCAACCTGGACCACGACCACCACCATCACACACCTCACTCACCTCACTAATCTCACACCAAATTTCATTTCATTTCAAGCACATTTGGTCGTTCATTTTGTTGTTTTTCTCAAGGGTTTCTCGGCTTGGCCGAGATCCGAGGGCCTAACCGATCCTTTCGTGCGTTTTAGTGACCGAGCAGGGGCTTGGCTGTAACATTTGGTATCAGAGCATAGGAGGGACCCGTTGAGTGCTAGAAATCAAGTTAGTTTGGTTTTCCAAACTCATTTGGATGGCTGCACCTTAAGACCTAAAACCGGGTCTCATTGCTCACCTATTCGGGTTATTGATGTGCTTGCGGTTTCTTTGTTTTATTTCCGATTTCTTTTGAGCTAAAATCATCTCCAGCATGTTTCTTGAATTGTTAGACATCTAAGCATGAAGAAATATCAGCCCTTAGACTCCATTTTCGTGGCTGCAATTTCCTTCCCCTTTTGGTTAAACAAATGTTAACCACTATAGTACTTGTTGTCTTCTTTGCTATTTCGGGTCCAACACTTTTTCTTGCTGTGTTTTAATATTTCCAGCACCTCACATGTCTTGTTAAGTACTTAAGCATGCATATTTAACTTTAAAATCATATGATTAGCTTGATGGTTGCATTGGTTTAAAATGTTTAATGCACTTTTTTTAGAAAACCACATGTTTCAAGTTTAGCTTTTCTTTGACAACCGGTTTGTGTGCACTAATAACCGAAAGTTGCAGCTTGATTTAAATGAACATTTTTATGCTTATTGATGCTTATATCCTCTGCTAAGAATGAATGTTAGACTTGTCAAATGTTACATGTGATTCGGTTAAAGTTTGCCTAAAATCCGAGACATAATAGCATGAACTTTCTATTTTTGACATTGCCGAGAATAGTATGCTATATCTTGATGTTGTGATCTGTTTTTTTTGCACAAGACCGAGCCTATGACTCTTTAAACTTACGTTAACACGTTATGTAGCTGAAGCATGTACCTTTTTTCGTTTTGTTGTGGTTTAAAATTTAAATAGATGCTGTTTTGGTTAAAGAAAAACATACTTTTGCAAAAAACAGTTTTGTGTGCCCAAAAATGGCAACTTTAATGTTGATAGTTGGGACCACTTTGTGCATGGCTAAGAATTGTTCCAAGGCACGAAATTTGGCTGCATGTTAAACCTAATTTGATGTTTTATTATTGCTCCATTGTTGTTACAATCCGTGAAGCAAACCAAGGATAAAACTAGTGTCTCATTTTTTTGTGATTTGTCACACATCCGAGAGTAGCTAGCATTATTTTATCCTTAACAAATTAATCTAAATTGCATGATTTCCTTTCCTTTTTGCTTATAGTATTTGTCTTGCTTTACTAGTTTTTCATACCAAAAAAAAAAACACTAAATAACAAAACAAAACAAAACAAACGTTTGAAACAAACCTAAAAGGAGAATATAACAATTACCCTAGTTAGGTTACCGTTCCTAATGTTTTAAGACCTAAGGTTCAAATATGATTGAAGTTCCCTTTCCTAAGACTTAAACATGAAAACAAGAAGTGGAATCCAAATTGGCCCTAACTCAAATATGACCCCAGAACCCAATCCACCGAGCCGGGGCAAGGACATTCCCCAAAAGGAGACTCACACCCAACAAGAGGGAGAGTCAAGTATGCAAGGTCAACTAAACGGTTTAAGTGGAATGGTTGGAACCCTAAGTAAACAACTTCATGATATGAACCTAAAATTTGAACAAGTTATGAGTGGACGTCATCCTACCCACAGTAGAGATTCCTCCCAAGACACTATACCTAGGAGACGACATGACAATCTTAGGAGACGAGTTAAAGACCAAGATCCCTTAGATGATGAAGTTGAGATTGAACATTCTAGGGATAGACACCCTAACTATGACTATGATGAGGATGATGAGTGGACTTTGGATGAAGAAGAAAACTTTCGCCCACCAATTCGTAGGAATCATGATGAGTTTAGACAAGACCGACATAGGGACCGTGACGACCTCCGAAACATTAAGATCCAAATACCCTCCTTTAATGGAACATGCAACGGGACAACTTTTCTAGAATGGTTAGAGAAGGTTCAGAGAATTTTTGATTGTTATAACTACTCCGAGAAAGTTAAGATTCAGTTGGTTTCTGTAGAGTTTACCGGCTATGCCTTACTCTGGTAGTCTAATGTAAGGACACAAAGAGCGCGGACTGCATTTCACTCTATTGATACTTGGAGAAAGATGAAATCTATCATGACGAAGAGATTTGTCCCTAGTCATTACAAACAAGAATTGATTATGCAAATACATAACCTTAAGCAAGGAAGTCTAACCGTAGAAGAGTACCTTACAGAGTTCGAGACTCTCAAAATTCAAGGAGAACTGGAAGAACCCGAAGAACAAACCATAGCTAGGTTTATCCATGGCTTGAATTATGACATTGCTGACGCCGTAGAATTGCATCCCATAGACTCTATGGACATAGTAGTTCAGATGGCCCTGAAGGTCGAACGCCAACTCAAAAGGAAAAGGAAAGCCACCCAATCATTTAAGATTAACCAACTCCCCAAGTACACCCCTAAGCCACCTGAGGCTAACAAACCCGTGACCAAGGCTGATTGGAAAAGGCCTTTTCAAAGACATTGGTCTTCTAAAGAATCTACTAGTAAACCAATAAACCCTAAAGGACCAGAGGCCAAGCCTACAAGAGACAACCCCTCTAGACAAAGAGCACGCGACCTCAAGTGTTACAAGTGTCACGGCGTAGGTCATTTTATGGCCCAATGCCCGAACCGTCGTGTCATGATCATTAAGGAAGACACCGGTGAGTTTGTAAGTGAAGATGAGTGCGAAGAGGAAGTAGAAGAAGTAGGAGAGGATGAGGACGAGAGTGATTCGGTAGAAGAAGTTATTCATGCCCCCGATGGCCCTTTACTTATGGTGAGAAGACAAGTTCTTATAACCAAGAGTTCTGGAGAGGATTGCCAGCGTGAGAACATCTTCCATAGTAAATGCCTCATCAAGGATAAGTTATGTTCTCTCATTATTGATGGAGGAAGTTGTGCGAACGTAGCCTCTAAAGACTTAGTGACAAAGTTAGGGTTAGAGACTAGTGCTCACCCCCACCCCTATAAGCTTAAATGGTTAGATGATAGAGACGATGTTAAGGTTACTAACAAGTAAGAGTTGAGTTTGGTTTAGGCAAATACAAGGACTCAGTTCTGTGCGATGTCGTGCCTATGAGTGCAAGTCATCTACTTTTAGGCCGACCTTGGGAATTTGACCGAAAAGTGAACCACGATGGACATTCCAACTACTATTCCCTCAAATTCGAAGGTAAAGTTTTTAAATTAGCACTTATGACCTCTGAGCAGATAGCTAAGGATGAAGCTATTAAAAGAGAAGAAAAGAACAAAGCAAATCTTTTCATGACTAAGGCTGACGTAGAAGCATCCGTACTTAGAGGGGCTCCCATGATTTTGATATTATACCGAGATAGAGTGATGGAGTTAGGAGACATACCTCACCCCGTTAAAACCCTACTACATCAGTTCCAAGACGTGTTTCCCGAAGATTTACCTAAAGGATTGCCACCCTTACGTGGCGTAGAACACCAAATTGATCTCCAACATGGAGCTGCCCTACCTAATCGACCAGCCTATCGAATGAACCCTGAAGAGACCAAAAAACTGCAAGAACAGGTGCAAGAATTATTGGATAAGGGCTACATAAGAGAGTCCATGAGCCCCTGTGCAGTTCCCTCACTATTAGTCCCTAAGAAAGATGGCACCATGAGGATGTGTGTCGATAGCCAAGCCGTAAACCACATCACAGTCAAATATAGATTTCCCATCCCTAGGCTCGAGGACATGTTAGATGCGCTCAGTGGAGCCTCAATCCTTTCCAAAGTGGACCTTAAGAGTGGTTATCATCAGATACGCATGAAGGAAGGAGATGAGTGGAAGACAGCGTTTAAAACCAAGTATGGTTTGTTTGAATGGATGGTCATGCCCTTCGGGCTTTCTAACGCCCCAAGCACGTTCATGCGACTCATGCACCATGTGCTCAAAGAATAACTTGGTAAGTTCATTGTTGTCTACTTTGACGACATACTAATGTATAGCACGGACCTTCCACAACACCTTAACAACCTTAGCACCCTTTTCCATACCCTTAGGAAAGCCAAATTATTTGGGAACCTTAGCAAGTGCTCCTTTGCCCAGGACAAGGTTTATTTCTTAGGCTTTATAATCTCCAAGAATGGCATGGAAGCCGACGAGGATAAAATCAAAGCCATTAAGGACTGGCCCACACCCAATTCTATATCGGAAGTGCGAAGTTTCCATGGGCTAGCCTCCTTTTATAGAAGATTTATCCAGAATTTTAGCTCAATAGCTGCACCCCTTACAGACTGCACTAAGAAAGGGAAAGAGTTTACTTGGACCCCGAATTGCCAAAGAAGCTTTGAGTTAATTAAGGAGAAGTTATGTCATTCCCCCGTACTTGCTCTTCCTGACTTTAACAAGGTATTCGAAGTCAAAAGTGATGCGTCAGGAGTTGGAATAGGAGCAGTACTTATGCAAGACCAACGACTAATCGCATATTTCAGTGAAAAGATGAAAGGAGCCGTGCTCAATTATTCTACGTATGATAAAGAGTTTTACGCAGTTATACGAGCATTAGAGCACTGGCAACATTATCTCCTATCGAGGAAATTCGTTATCAACACTGATCATCAAGCCTTACGACACATTAAGAGCCAACATAAGCTGAACAAGAGGCATGCAAAATGGGTAGAATTTTTAGAGAGGTTTCCCTATACCCTTAAGTATCTCAAGGGAGAGAATAATGTAGTAGCTGACGCCCTATCCAGGAAGCGAATCCTTTTCACAGAGCTAGCAGTAAGATTTTTTGGATTCGAATGGATTAAGGATAGCTACGCCTCCGACCCCGACTTTGGACCTCATTACGCCCGATGCCTAGACAAGGTTGAAGGAGATTATTGCCTCATGGATGGTTATTTGGTCAAAATAGGCAAATTATGCATCCCTCAAGGAAGCTTACGACGGTGCCTTGTGAAAGAAGCTCATTGTGGGGGCTTAGCCAATCATTTCGGGGAAATGAAGACCCTCGATATGTTAAAGGAACATTTCTTTTGGCCTCACATGATGAAAGATGTGCATCGCCTAGTAGAGACGTGCATAGTTTGCAAGAAAGCCAAAAGTAGAGTTCTACCCCAAGGCTTGTACATGCCTTTACTCGTCCCTGCACACCCCTGGATTGCAGTCAGTATGGACTTTGTCTTAGGACTACCACAGACCGCCCGAGCTAAGGATTCCATCATGGTGGTCGTGGATAGATTTTCCAAAATGGCACACTTTATTCCTTGTGCCAAGACAGATGACTCTACTTTAACCGCCGACCTATTTTTCAAGGAGATTGTTCGCGTGCATGGCATCCCACACTCGATAGTGTCAGATAGAGACACTAAGTTTTTAAGCGCCTTATGGACCACTTTATGGAGAAGGTTGGGGACTAAGTTGTGCTTCAGCACTTCTTTTCATCACCAAACTAATGGGCAAACAGAAGTTGTTAATAGGACTCTAGGCTTCCTCTTACGCAGTGTTGTAGGCAAGAAATTGTCTAACTGGGACATCATACTTCCAGGCTTGGAATTTTCCTACAACCGCACCCTTCATTCCACTACTCAGAAAACGCCCTTTGAGGTTGCCTATGGGTTTAATCCATTTACACCGTTGGACCTTGTCCCTTTACCTACTAAGGACTTAGCCAACCCATCAGGTGCAAATAAGGCCGAACAAATTAAGAAGTTGCACGAAACTGTGCGAAAGGCCATTGAAAAGAGAAATGAGAGTGTGGCTAGGCACGTGAACAAAGGTCGCAAAGAAGTCATCTTCCGTGCAGAAGACTTAGTATGGTTGCACCTCCGGAAGGAAAGATTTCCTGATAAGAGAAAGTCTAAACTTCTACCTCGTGCGGATGGCCCATTTAAAGTACTTGAGAGGATCAATGATAACGCCTACAAAATCGAATTGCCGGGTGAATATGGAGTATCCGGACTTTTAACGTCCAAGATTTATCACCCTATAAAGGCGATGAAGATCAGTTCCAGGACCCGAACTTATCGGATTTGAGGTCAAATCCATAGTCACCTGGGGAGGATGATGTGCCCCATAGGCCCGTCACACGATCTCAAGTCCAAGCACACACTTTAATTAACCTACATTCTCACACATTTGATTCTTGTGCAGGTTATGATTCAATGGAGCCGGAAGTTGCAAGCTTAAGGTGGGAAGTGGAGGCTCAAGACATGGAGCAACCGAGACACATCCTTGCATGGGAAGCCACCGTTGAAGATCATGAAGCTCTTAAGGGAATTTGTCTTCCCGAGCCAACTTTTATGTAATGTTTTATTTTGAACTTATTGGGCAAACATTGGTCTTCTTGTTTAACTCATTATTATGTGCATGCATTAGGCATTTAGGATTAGATTGAATGGTTAGGATAGATGATGGAAAGGGTTTCGGGATTGGCTTAACTTGAAGAAGCAATCGGGCATGCAAGACATGCCACTCTCGGCCGCAAGCGCGCCAAGGAGGAAGTGCCGCAAGTGGTGGCCAACTTTACCCAATTTGGCCACACCATTGGACTGCCATTTGAGATGCTTGTCCCTTTACCTTTTGTGGAAGAAACATGGATCCATGACATGGCATTCAGCAAGCCATTGATCAACCTCTTGGCTGCCATCATCTCGGCCACACACTACAACACTTTGGAGCCGGTTACAAGCTCCTTTGCACCAAGTTTTGAAGACCAAAGCACAGCCCTAAAACCCTCCATCCTAGGCCTATATAAGCATAGCATTGGTGTGTGTATTTTGGTTGGCAAAGTTAATGAGCGTTGGCATATTTTCTAAGAGGAAACTGAGGGAGTTTTCCACCATCTTTCCAAGGTAAGTGCTCGGTTCCATGAACCGATTAGGAGTAGCCTCCTAGCTTGGCAACTCAAGGTTGTTGCTCGAGCTTGTGTTCCACTTTTCTCTCCTCCCTTTCAAGGGAAGGAAACAAGAAGGAAGTGGGCAAAACCGATTCCCCAAGTTGAGAACCTTTCCATGGAAAGGTTGTGATTGCCGAGAACATAACATTGTCTCTTCGGCCGACTTGCGGGTTTGATTGCACAAGTTTGTCATTTCTAATCAATCTGGACCACGACCACCACCATCACACACCTCACTCACTCCACTAATCTCACACCAAATTTCATTTCATTTCAAGCATATTTGGTCGTTCATTTTGTTGTTTTTCTCAAGGGTTTCTTGGCTTGGCCGAGATCCGAGGGCCTAACCGATCCTTTCGTGCATTTTAGTGACCGAGCAGGGGCTTGGCTGTAACAGCAGCGGAAAAGAAAATAATTTAAAATAGTTTTAAAATAAACCGACAAGACTCGAAATCCTAGGAAGGAGTCCAACATACCCCTCGAACTACCCAAAATCGGTGCCGCACACTCACGTCCCCACTTCGATGCCCCGCGCGCCCCCTTGTGGTGCCGCGTGTGCCAACTCAACATCATTGCGTGACGCGCACGCGTACGCTCGCCGCGCCACCTGCCCCACGCACCCTGCCTCCATACAGCACGTTCGCACGCACGCCCTCACCCGGCGCCGCACGACCCGTGAGCTTCCGTAGGGCCGCTTGCCCCGCGCACTTGCGATCACGCCGCATTCTCACGCTCATCTACACTTCTCTAGCACTCACTAAACTCATCCCGACCTATTCCATATCCTTTCGACTCCCTACCTTTCTCCAAAAATTTCGGCAGAGTAACGCCTAAAACCTGGCTATCCAAAAATTTAAACCCTGTAAACAGTTAACCAAAAACTAACAGTATTTATCTATCAACCATCCATAGAATTTCCATAACAAAATCAGAGTTTAAAGACAACAAAATTCCATCAAATACAAATGAAGAAAGTCCACAGTATAGAGCAGTATCATACTCTAACATATAAAAATACGTACATGTCCCCAAAACACTAGAACAACTCTATACAATCCTATACAACAAACGTCTATACGAACTCCTCTATCCATATAAATACCCGACACAAAATAACAACCCACGAATCTTACCATCACCTACCACCTCCACGGGTCGGGTCGCCCTAACAAAATCCGCCGTCCAGTGCGTCGGTCGCACGCCGCCAACCGTCTTAGGCCTCAGGACTAGGCTCTCGAGGCTCACCAGCAAGGTCGTCAGCACCTACATCATAGAACACACAAAATAAGCCTAACGCTCAGTAAGAAGTACAATATAAAAGTAAAAGCCGTCAATGCAATCTTATCACATGTAGTCTCTAGACTCACACTCATGTTGTCACATCTGTGACGCGTAGTGTAACCGCACCAGGGTAAGGAGGAACCTAACGCCACCCTACACCCTGACACGTAGTCACCGTCTCGGACTCTCTAGCAACGAGGCCCACAAGCTACACACATGCATCACCACACAGCAACCACATCAGGATGTGGGTGTACCTCGCGCCACACTACACACTGACACGGCGCCGCTGTCCCAGCCTCCCTAGCACAGGGCCACAGTTGCCACACACACACGTTACGCGACAACCCAGCCGGCTCACTCCTCGAGCGGAATCCGCGACTGGTGTTGCACCGGCCATCACTCTCACTGTCAAGATATTGACGCCACGTGATAGCCCAACCGGCCCATTCCTCGAGCGGGATCCGTGGTTGGTTACGCACAGGCCCACACACTAGCAGGATCAGCGGTACCACTGCCACGCGTCTCACCACATACTCAAAACATGCTGAAAACCATTTTCGTTCCCGTTTTTATAAATGATGAATGTCAAACAATCCACACTCACACCACAATCAATCACATAAACCCTAAGGTTGTACGGTGTAGGCACACTTGGGCAAAACGCATGCATGCACTACTTACCTGGCGTCCTAAGCACGCTCGACGCACAGCTACGCCAAAAATGTCTCAACCTAAAACGCAAACAATTCACTCATCAATCTTTACTTCAAAACTTACCAAATAATTTAAAATGACATTCCTTAACTACACTCTTGAATCGGATGCTCATAACTTTTGCGTCCGTCAACGGAATCGAACGATTCAAGTGGCTAAACGTCCCCTTAGGAACCTAGTTTGACATACTAAGACGGATTTTAAAACGGTAAGCCGCAACTAGGTGGAATAGCCCCGAAATTGAATCTGGACCTTTTTATCAAATTTCAACCTTTTGTTTCCCTCCACTAAAACTCACTCAAAATTAGTCTTACGCATCAATGATGGCCATGCTACTATCACACGTCGCAATTCTACGAAAAAGGATCACTAATTTGACTTGGACCAAAATCTGACATAAACTTCCGACCAGCATAACTTTTGCATCGGATATCGGAATCGAATTATTGCAGCGACCATACATCCTTCTAACAACCTAATTTAACCCACAAAAACAAAATTGAATACGATTAACCGAAGCCAGCCCAAAACGGCTAAAAATTGAATTTATTTTTACACAAAATAAACCAAATTCCGTCATCCACTCGATTTCTACAAATGTCTTCATCAAACATCCACATTCCAACCAACTAAGCATAATTAGAACAAAACCAGTGGTTTCAGACTCAAAACCCGAACCCCACAGTCAACAGAATTTTGGGTTTTTCCCTCCCAACCCGAGCACTCGGCCAAATCAACAGTTAAACAGCGTTGAGACCCCTTTCCAAATGTCCTGGTTACACGCTCGGACTTCGGAAGTTTAGCTCAGGGCATACCGACCACAATCGATCGCAAAAACTGAATATAAACAGGGGAAAGTTACCTGTTTCTCGGTCGAATTTTTTGCCCAGAAAATCGAGCCAGCAGCTAGACACAGTTTGTCGGAGTACCCTGTGCGCCGGTTTCCTACTCACGACAGTTGATCATCGACGCCTCTTCCCGATTCCCGCTCTCCCTCTCGGTCGCTTACTCTCGCTCTCTCTCTCGTTTGTTAAATAGCCGAATGGCTTCATTTCGAAGCCATTCGGTTGTTTTAAAAAAAAAATAAATTAAATTAAAAAAATAAAAATAAACTAAAACAAAACTATAATTTAAATTATTAAAAGTTACCAAAATGCCCCTACGTGACTTAACCGTCTAAAATTTCAAAAACCGTCACTAAAACTAGACTCCGAGGTTTATAATTGAATTTACCCGTTAAAATATTTCTCGAAACACCAACCGAGATTAAATTAAAAATTTCAGGATTCAGATTTCAAAATCAAAAATTTTTTTGGGTTATTACATCCCCCCTACCTTATAAGAATTTTGTCCCCAAAATTTACGTACGAAATAGGTTGGGATATTGACGCTCCATGTCTTCACGCCGCTCCCACTATAGTTGCGCCACAACACCTTGACCAAAGGGATCTCCTTGTTGCGCAACACCTTCACAGCTGATCCTAAGATCCTCACTGGTTTCTCCTCGTAGGACAGCGTCGGTTGAATCTCTATATCCTATTGTGGCACTACCTGAGAGGGATCGCGCATACACTTCCTCAGCATCGAGACATGGAAAACATCATGGATGACCTCCATCGACATAAGCAACTGAACCTGGTCCGCAGTTCTCCCAATCCACTTGTCAATCGGGAATTGTCCCACAAACCAAGGGTTGAGCTTCCCTTGCTTTCCGAACCTCACCACTCCCTTGAACGGCGAGATCTTCAGAAACACCTTGTCGTCCTCATTAAACTCCAACTCCCGACGCCTCTGATTGGCATAACTCTCATGTCGACTCTAAGCCGCTTCAATCCACTTCCGTATCACAGAAATTTTGTCGACAGTCTGCTGTAAAATCTCAGGACCTATCAATCGGACCTCCCCAACCTCATCCCAATACAATGGTGACCTGCACTTGCTTCCGTAGAGGGCCTCATATGGTGTCATACTAATAGTGGACTGGTAGCTGTTATTATACGAAAATTCCATTAACGGTAGGAACTTGCTCCAAGCCGCCTGAAACTCCAACACACAGGCCCTGAGCATATCCTCCAGAGTCTGTATAGTCCGCTCTGACTACCCGTCTGTTTGAGGATGAAAGGCTGTACTGAAATCTAACCTAGTGCCCATAGCCTTATGCAGACTCTTCTAAAATTTTGACGTGAACCTGGGGTCTCGGTCTGAAACAATCGACATCGGAATCCTATGAAGTCTGACTATCTCCTGAATATACAATAGGGCAAACTGATCCATGGTATAAGTCATCCTCACCGGCAAAAAGTGAGACGACTTCGTCAATCTGTCTACAATTACCCAGATAGCATCATGTCCCTTGGCAGTCCTCGGTAGCCCGACCACAAAATCTATAGTGATTTGCTCCCACTTCCACTCCGATATTGACAGTGGTTGGAGCATCCCAAACGGTCGCTGATGTTCCGCCTTCACCTGCTGGCAGACTACGCAGGTCTCAACATACTCAGCCACCGCTCGCTTCATGTTAAGCCACAAGTAGTGCTGCTTCAAATCCCTGTACATCTTAGTGCTTCCGAGATACACAGCGAAAGAAAATGAATGGGCCTTTGATAATATATCTTTCCTCATCTCCTCATCCTTCGGGACGTACCACCTATCCCGAAATTTCATAATCCCGTCCTCTGAACAGCTGAACTCAGAATCAGGCCTGGTCTCCATACTCGCCTTCAGCTCGCTACACTTCGAGTTTGTCTTCTGGGCCTGTCTGATCCTGTCCAGAATAGTCGGCCTCAACGACAAGGTCGAAAGAGTAGCGGCCAAATCAAAAACTACCTCCAGGCTAAAACTTTGCATCTCTATCATCAACTTAACAGGCACTATCGAAGTTATGGCAGAAGTCGAGGCTGTCACCCGACTCAAGGCATCCGCCACCACATTCGCCTTTCCCGGGTGGTACCTGATCTCCTCATCGTAATCCTTGACCAGCTCGAGCCATATTCTCTGTCTCAAATTCAGCTCCTTTTGCGTGAAAATGTACCTCAAGCTCTGATGGTCTGAATAAATCTCGAACTGCTGCCCATAAAGATAATGCCTCCAAATCATGAGTGCAAACACAACAGCTGCCAGTTCCAAATCGTGAGTGGAATAATTCTACTCGTACGCCTTCAACTGCCTAGAGGTATAGGCAATGACTCTCCCACCCTGCATCAAAACACACCCCAAACCAATCCTGGAGGTATCGCAATAAATGCAGAACTTCTCTCCTTCCACGGGCAGCATCAATATAGGAGTCGTAGTCTATCTCTGCTTCAATGTCTGAAAGCCATCCTCACACTTGCCGGTCCATTCATACTTCGCATTCTTTCTAGTCAGCCGGGTCAAGGGAGCGGAGATCTAAGAGAACCCCTCAATAAAACTCCGATAATATCCAGCCAACCCTAGAAAACTGCGTATCGCGCTACCACTGGTTGGCCGCGGCCACTCATTTACAGCCTGAACTTTCACTGAATCAACTGAAATACCTTCAGAGGAGATAACATGCCTCAAGAAGTGCATCCTATCCAACCAAAACTCGCACTTCGAGAACTTAGCGTACAGCTGATGTTGGCTCAGAATAGTCAATATGATTCTCAAGTGCTCCCTGTGCTCTACCTCACTCCGCGAATAAATCAAAATGTCGTCGATAAACACAATTGCAAACTTGTCCAGGTACTCCCTGAACACCGGGTGCATTAGATCCATAAAGGCTGCAGGGGCATTGGTCAACCCGGAAGACATAACCTGGAACTCAAAATGCCCGTACCTCGTTATGAAGGCCATCTTCGGTACATCCTTTTCCTTCACCTTCAAATGATGATAGCCCAACCTCAGGTCGATCTTAGAAAACATTCGGGCACCCTGTAGCTGATCAAACAAATCGTCAATCCTCGGCAATGGATACCTGTTCTTCGCCTTCAACTTATTAAGCTCCCGATAGTCAATACACATACGTAGGGATCCGTCCTTCTTCTTGACGAATAGAACTGGCGCACCCCAAGGTTAAAAACTAGAGCGTATAAAGCCCTTATCCGTCAGTTCCTCCAATTGAGTCTTCAGCAGTTTAAGTTTGGGAGGTGCTAACCTGTACGGGTTCTTGCACACCGGCTCGGCACCTTGGAAAACATCTATCTCGAATTCGATCTCCCTGTCAGGGGGCAACCCTGGCAAATCATCACGAAACACCTCTGGAAACTCCTGTACAACAAGAATATCCTGTATCCGAGTATCACCCTATGATTGCGCATCCCCAACACTTGCCAAAAACCCCTGGCAACCCTTACCCAACAACCATGGAGTCTGACGAGAAAAGATAGCAGAAATCCTGTCAAGACCTTTACCTCCTTTAAATGTGTAGCTCTCCTTGCCCGGAGCCGAAAATGAACCTCTCTGGTCCAGCAGTCAATCTTCGTATGATGTTTGAACAGCTAGTTCATTCGCAAGATCACCTCATAACCGCTCATATGGAGTATGACTAGCCCGGCATATAACTGTTTCTTGCCCACTGTCACCACATTATCCCGGACCACCTGTTCTGAATACAAACATTTCCCTAATCGCAAGGTCACATTATAATATCGTTCGGCGAGACTAAACTCCAAGTTTGCCTTAACAACAAAACCCGTCGACACAAACGAGTGCGTGGCGGTCGTATCAATCAAGGTATAAGCTGCCACACCAGAAACAAAAATGGTACCTGCAACCACTGATGGCTGGGCAGCATCATCTGGCTAAAAAAGGGCAAAGACCCTCGGTGTAACTCTAGCTGACATCCTGCTCGCAGCTGGGCATCTGTTGGCAAAGTGTCCCATCTCATTGCAATTGAAACAACGGTTCTGACGCGGCTTTTGGCACGCTTCCCCGCTCGACTGTGGCAGCGACTCTCTGAATGATCTCCGAGGCTGCTCGTTGGGTACCTCCTGATAACTAGGAAGCTTCGCCCGAGCCTCCTCAATGTCCAGAGCCTTCGTCACCACCTCCTCGTATGGCATGCCTCGGGTCCCCGCAATCCGCATGCCCATATAGATATCCAGCTTCAGGCCCTGCATAACCTGATGTACCTTATTCTCATCGAGGCTCACCAAATGCCCTGCAAACCATGACAAGGCCTCAAACTGCCGTACATACTCGGCCACAGTGCCGGTCTGCCTCAACTGCGCAAACTCCACCATCTTCTGTGTCATGACAGAATGGCTGAAATACTTGCCGAAAAACACCGACTTGAACTCCTCCCAAGTCATGGCCTCCACATCTCTCGTGGCCACTACAGTATCCCACCAATGGCTTGCATCCTTGGCAAGATAGAATGTCGCACTAGAAACTTTGTCCTGCTCCTCCACCTTTGCAAAATCCATCATCCTCTCCATGCTCCGTATCCACTCCTCAACACTGAGAGGATCCGGAGATGACCAGTCAAAAGTCGGGGGTCTAAGTCTATGCAGCCTGTCACACCCTCTGTCAGACAAACCCTGGGCGCTAGACTGACCCTGGTTGTCCCTGCTCATAAATCTCTCCAACTGTTGAGACTGACGATGGACAAACTCGGTAAACTGCCAGACGGTATCATCCATGTCGCCCACAGCTCTAGGAGGCGCCTCTCGTCATGGTCACCCTCTACCTCTACCTCTCGTCTCTCCTGATATTTTCTATCTTTAACATATACAAATCTCATATTAGTACTACCATAAATTCAAATCTAAACACTTACAGTTGGTGGAGTGCTCCCGTGCAGTGGTTGGCGGTGTTAGGTAATCCTCTGAATGACGTCGACCCCGTGACTCTAATACCAGAACTGTAACACCCCGAGAAAACCCAACGTTCCCCGTGCTCCACAGTATGTCTACATATACACACTATGTGAGTATGAAAGATTTTCGACTCGATTGGAAAACAACTCGCGCCCCGAAAAGGGAACACGAAATTCTCAATATAAAAATACACAGCGGAAAAAAAAATAATTTAAAATAGTTATAAAATAAACCGGCAAGACTCGAAATCCTAGGAAGGAGTCCAACATACCCCTCGAACTACCCAAAATCGGTGCCGCACACTCACGTCCTCACTTCGATGCCCCGCGTGCACTCTCGCGGTGCCAACATAACATCACCGCGTCACGCGCACGGTCACCTCTCCGCGTGCCCCACGCACCCTACCTCTGTACAGCACGTTCGCATGCACGCCCTCACCCGGCGCTGCACGACCCGTAAGCACCCGCAAGGCCGCGTGCCCCGCACACCTGCGATCACGCCGCACTCCCACGCTCATCTAAACTTCTCTAGCACTCACTGTACTCATCTCGACCTATTCCATATCCTTTCGATTCCCTACCTCTCTCCCGAAATTTTGGCAGAGTAACGCCTAAAAACTGGCTATCCCAAAATTTAAACCCTGCACACAGTTCACCAAAAACTTATAGTATTTATCTATCAACTATCCAGCGAATCTCCATAACACAATCAGAGTTTAAACACAACGAAATTCCATCAAATACAAATGAAGAAAGTCTACCGTATAGAGCAGTATCATACTCTAACATATAAAAGTACGTATGCGTCCCCAAAAAACCTACAACCACTCTATACCATCCTGTACAGCCAACGTCTATATGAACTTCTCTATTCACATAAATACCCGACACAAAATAACAACCTACGAATCTCACCATCACCTACCACCACCACGGGTTGGGTTGCCCTAACAAAATCCACCGTCCGGTGCCTCGGTCGCATGCCGCCAACCGTCCTAGGCCTCAGGACTAGGCTCTCGAGTCTCACCAGCAATGTTGTCAGCACCTACACCATAGAACACACAACATAAGCCTAATGCTCAGTAAGTCGTACAATATAAAAGTAAAAGCCGTCAATGCAATCCTATCACATGTAGTCTCTATACTCATACTCATGTTGAGACATCTGTGACGCGTAGTGTAACCGCACCAGGGTAAGAAGGAACCTAATGCCACCCTACACCTGACACGTCACCACCGTCCCAGACTCCCTAGCAACGAAGATCACAAGCTATACACACGTATCACCACACAACAACCATATCAGGGTGAGGGTGTACCTCACGCCACACTACACCCTGACACGTCGCCCCCGTCCCAGCCTCTCTAGCACGGGGCCACAGTTGCAACACACACACGTTACGTGACAGCCCAACCGGCCCACTCCTCGAGCAGAATCCGCGACTAGAGTTGATCGGCTCACATGCTAGTAGGATCCGCGGTACCACTGCCCATCAACCTCACCGTCAACACATTCACACCGCGTGACGGCCCAACCAGCCCACTCCTCGAGCGGGATCCGTGGTTGGTTATGCACCGGCCCACACACTAGCAAGATCTGCAGTACCACCGCCACGCGTCTCACCACATACTCAAAACATGCTCAAAACCATTTTCGTTCTTGTTTTTAAAAATGATACATGTCAAACAATACACATGCACACGACAATCAATCACATAAACCCTAAGGTTCTACGGTGTAGGCACACTTGGGCAAAACACATGCATGCACTACTTACCTAGCGTCTTAAGCTCGCTCGACGCACAGCTACGCCAAAAATGCCTCAACCTAAAACGCAAACAATTCACTCATCAATCTTTACTTCAAAACTCACCAAATAATTTAAAATGACATTCCTTAACTACACTAATGAAATTCTAACTAAAACGAGTCGCTAATTAGGTTCGGCCGAAAATTAGCCTAAACTTCGGATGCGCATAACTTTTGCGTCCGTCAACGGAATCGAACGATTCAAGTGGCTAAACGTCCCCTTAGGAACCCAGCTTAACATACTAAGACAGATTTTAAAACGGTAATTCGGAACTAGGTGGAAAAGCCTCGAAACCGAATCGGCCCCTTTTTATTAAATTTCAACTTTTTGTTTCCCTCAATTAAAACTCACTCAAAATTAGTCTTACGCATCAAAGATGGCCATGCTACTATCACACGTCGCAATTCTACGAAAAACGCTCAATAATTTCACTTGGACCAAAATCTGATGTAATCTTCCGACGCGTATAACTTTTGCGTTGGTTATCGGAATCGAACGAATCCAGCGGCCATACGTCCCTCTAACAACCTAATTTAACCCACAAAAACAGAATTGAATACGATTAACCAAAGACGGGCCAAAATGGCTAAAAACCGAATCTATTTTTATACAAAATAAACCAAATTCCGTCATCCACCCGATTTCTACAAATGTCTTCACCAAACATCCACATTCCAACCAACTAAGCATAATCAGAACAAAACCAGTGATTTCATACTCAAAACCCGAACCCCACAATCAACAAAATTTTGGGTTTTTCCCTCCCAACCCAAGCACCCGGCCAAATCAACAGTTAAACACGGTTGAGGCCCCCTTCCAGATGTCCTGGTTACACGCTCGGACTTCAGAAGTCTAGCTCAGGGCATACCTACCACAATCGGTCGTAAAAATTGAAGATAAACTGGGGAAAGTTACCTGTTTCTCGGTCAAATTTTCGGCCCAGAAAATCGAGCAACCAGCTAGCCTCAGTTCGTCGGAGTACCCTGCGCGCCGGCTTCCCACTCACGGCAGTTGATCATTGACGCCTCCTCCCGATTCCCGCTCTCCCTCTCGGTCGCTTACTCCCGCTCTCTCTCTCTCGTTTGTTAAACAGCCGAATGGCTTCATTTTGAAGCCATTCGTTTGTTTTAAAAAAACAAATAAATAAATAAAATTAAAAAAATAAAAGTAAACTAAAACAAAACTATAATTTAAATCATTAAAAGTTACCAGAATGCATCTACATCCTTTAATTGTCCAAAATTTGGTCAAATTCGTGTCCTCCCGACTCTAAAATTTCAAAAACCGTCACTAAAACTAGACTCTGAGTTTTATAATTTAATTTATCTATTAAAATATTTCCCGAAAGATGAAGTGAGATTAAATTAAAAATTTTAGGCTTCAGATTTAAAAATCTGACATTTTTTCGGGTTATTTCAGTAACAATCCGAGATTTGCCTATACTTGAATCTAGGATTTACGTATACTCAGGATTAGATCTCCGAGGTTTGCCCTGCAATCGCACCTATAGTCTTTCGTGTCGTCACAAATAAATTTGGATAACTACAGACTAAGTTATGGAATCTTAATGTAATAACCAAAAAATTTTCAGAATTTAAATTATTTTTTCCCGTTAGAATTTTTGAGAGATTTTGGCTAGAGTTTTATTTAATAAAACTAGGAATTTTATTCGTGGGAGAAATTTTTGAAGTTAGAGTAAAAAAAACTCTAGTTGACGAAAATACGGAGGTTTAAAACAAGTAAGGGTATTTTGGTGATTTACAAAAAATACTATATATATATATATATATATATAACAAAATAAGAGTAGCTTGAGCAAAGCCACTCCTGTTCTGCTTTCCTCAACCAAAGAAAGAGAAGAGGAAAAACCTTCTCCCCTCCCTGTCATTTTCTTTTGCAAAGTAAGAGCGTGCACGCCGGCGATTGAAGGTTGCCACTCCTAGCTTTCTCTCCTTCCGTCCTGGCATAGAACACGATCTCCCCCTCCAGTAAGCATTTTTTTCTCTCTACTCTACTCTCTTAATCACTGGTCGAGTGTGGGGATTCAATAGGGTTTCGATTTCTTAAGGTTTTATTCTAAAACAGAGCGTTTAGAGGTGAGTTGCGAACATTTGAACCGCAGATGGTGAATGTTAGAATTTTGGAAGAAAAACTTAGAGGGGGGGTTCTGTACAATTTGGATTTTTCCAAATTTGAAACCTCTAATTGTGCTTAGATTATCCTTAATCGGTTAGAATGTGATAGATTTGTAAGTAATGGATTGAGCATTGCTGAAAAACCGAGTAATGTAGAATTTATGTCCTAAAATGAATTTGTTTCATTTGGATTTTTGCCCTAGCTACGATTACCCATTCATAAACTCTTTTTGTATGTCAAACTAGGTTATTAGTGGAGCGTTTAGCCACTGGAATCGATTTGTTCTGATAACCGACGCAAACGTTATGATCGTCGAAAGTTTACGTCGGGTTTTGGATCAAGCTGATTGGTGAGCTATTGTAGTTAGGTTGTGGTACGTTAAGTTAATGGTAGTAGTTTTGGGTATGAGTTGAGTGCTTAGACGAGTTTTGACAGGAATTTGTTTTTTGTTTAGGTTGAAGCAGATTTTTGGTGAAGTCGTGCACCGGAAAAGCTAGGATGCCAGGTAAGTAGTGTAAGTAGTGCATGCGTGGGTTTTGCCCAGGTGGGCCTACACCAAGAAACATTAAGATTATATTGTTTTATGGTGATTTGCGTGCGTATTATTTGACATGCATCGTGTTTTAAAAAAAGGATACGAAAATGGTTTTAAGCATGTTTTGAGTAAGTAGTGGTGAGATGCGTGGCGGTGACACCGCTAATGCTGCTCGGGGAGTGGGCCGGTGCATAACCAACTGCGAATCCCGCTCGGTGAGTCATCCGGCTGAGCTGCCATGCGGCGTCCGACGCACGCAGCGCTGGTGTAGAGCTGGCATGCAGCGCCCGGGGTACGTGACGCTGGTGTAGGGCAGGCGCAGGGGTGAGCGGCGCCGAGTGAGAATGCGCGTCGGGCGCGCGAGGCTTGAGGCATGCGGTGCTGGTGCAGGGCAAGCGCACGCACGTGTGGCGCTTGGTGAGGCCATGTAGCACCAAGCGCAGGCGCGCGGAGCTGGGTGCGCGTGGCGCCGTAGTGCATCGCACATGGGACGTGCGTCAAGCACTCCCGATTCGTCTTTTGAGTTTACCGTTTTGAACTCTTTTATGTTGTTTTTTTTAACCCCAATGATACGTAAACTTTTTCCACTACTTACTCATATTGGGCTTTTATATGTCTTCTTTTGGAACGTTCTTTTTTTTTAGGCATGAATTATTTACGAAGCGAATTGAAAGTTTTTTTTTTTATAATTACAAATGTCGTTTTGAGTATAATTAAATGATAAAGGTATCGTTAGAATGAGTTGAGCGGAGAGACAGAGAGAGAGGGAGAGAGAAACAGAGGTTTTTAGGATGTTGCTATTGGGGGTGTGACAGTTATGGTATCAGAGCCACGTGGTCGACATCGTTCAATGAATCACCGAAAACCGTTAGCCGCTGCATCGGAGTGCTCCACCAACTGTAAGTATTCTTAGAACCCTTATCTTTTCCTTTTAAACTTACTAGATGTTAAGAGGTACAAGATTAGCATCATGGTTAGAGAGGTGCGGAGAGCTGTATGCGATATTGATGACGTCGTCAGGATGCTTACAGTGTTGGTCAATCGCCAGTCTCAACAACTGGAGCCGTTTATGAGTAGGGAGGACCAGGGCCAGTCTAGTACCTAGGCTTCGACAGATCGTAGGGGTGACAGGTTGCGCACGCTCAGACCCCAGTATTTGACTAGTCATCTCTGGATTCTCTCAATGCTGAGTAGTGGATACGGAGCATGGGGAATATGATGGATTATCCCAAGGTAGATGACCATGACAGGGTAACCAGTGCGGCATTCTATCTAGCCAAGGATGCTCGCCATTGGTGGGATACAGTCGGGACTATGAGAGACGTGAAGGTCATGACCTAGGAGGAGTTTAAGACTATGTTCTTCGATAAGTATTTCAGCCATGCTATCAGCACTCGTAAGATGGTGGAGTTTGCGCAATTGAAGCAGACAGGCACAATGGCTAAGTCTGTGAGGCAGTTTGAAGCCCTATCCTGATTTGCAGGGCATTTGGGGAGCCTAGATGAGAACAAGGTACACTAGTTTGTGCAGGGTCTGAAACCGGATGTATATATGGGCATACAAATAGCGGGGACGCAAAGTGTGCGTTACGAGGACGTGCTGGTGAAGGCCTTAGACATTGAGACGGCTAGGATGAAGCTTCCTAGTTACAGAGAGTTGCCCAAGGAGCAGCTCAGGAGATTTTTCAGAGATTTGTTGCCTCAGTCGAGCAGAGAGGAGACATCTCAGCAGAAGGGCCTAGAAAGGCCTTGTGACAGCTCTAGCAGCCAAGGGAGCAACAAGCGGCCGCAGAGGTTGGGGCAGTTTCCAATATGCCCTAAGTGTCAGACGAGCCACCCTGGCAAGTGCACGGCGGCCTCGGGGCGATGCTTCAACTGTGACGACGCAGGCCACATATGTAGAGATTGTCAGAAGCCACGATCAAATCGGTGCTTCAGCTGCAATAAATTGGGGCATTTTGCTAAGAATTGCCCAAATTTGGGCAAGGCTCCAGTGAGGGTAGCGCCGAGGGTTTTTGCGCTCATTGAGGCTGATGATGCTTCCCATCCATTAGTGATTTAAGGTAGCATTTTAATTTCAGGCATGACAACTTATACTATTGTCGATATGGGTGCAACGCATTCATTTCTGTTTACTACCTTCGTTATCATGGCAAATCTAATGCCAAGTTCTTCTAGACAGTTTTGTGATGTGTAGTTGCCGTCGGGGGAGCGCCTGTATTCTGATCTTGTCGTACGAGGTGATAATGTGACAGTGGGAAGAAGGCAGTGGTATGCTGACCTGATCATACTTGATATAAAGGGGTATGAGGTTATTTTAGGGATGGATTGGCTGTGCAGACATTATGTCTCGATAAATTACAGAACCAGAGAGATCCACTTTCGACTTCCGAATGGGGAAAGTTACTCTTTCAGGGCAAGGAAGGGTTTGAGCAGGATTCCAGCTTTATCTGCTATAAGAGCCCAACAGTTGTTGCAGGGTAGATGTATGGGTTTTTTGGCTAGTGTCGTGGACGTACAGTTACAAGGCGAGGTTCAACTTTGGGATATTTCCATTGTGCAGAAGTTCCCAGATGTATTTTTGCAAGATTTGCCGAGTCTACCCCCTAACCGGGAGATCGAATTCATCATTGATATATACCCTGGAGCTGAACTGGTGTGTAAGAACCCGTACAGGCTGGCACTTACTGAGTCAAAGGAGTTAAAGGCACAGCTGGAGGAATTGATGGATAAGGGCTTTATACGCCCTAGTTTCTCACCTTGCGGTGCGCCGGTACTTTTTGTCAACAAGAAGAACAGGTCTCCACGCATGTGCATTTATTACAAGGAGCTAAATAAGCTGACAGTGAACAACAGGTACCCGCTACCGAGGATAAATGACTTGTTTGATCTGCTGCAGGGTGCGTGATTGTTCTCCAAGATTGATTTGAGATCTGGCTACTACCAGTTGAAGGTTAGGGAGGAAGACATCCCGAATACTGCCTTCTGTATGAGGTAGGGACACTACGAGTTTTTGGTGATGTCATTCAGGCTAAGCAACGCACCGGCAGCCTTCATGGATCTGATGAACTGAGTATTCAGGGAGCACTTGGATAGATTCGTGATAGTGTTCATTGACGACGTCCCTATTTACTCATGAGGGAGGAGCATAAAGAGTACTTGAGGATTGTGCTGACTACTTTGAGCTAGCACCAGCTATATGCTATGTTCTTTAAGAGCGAGTTTTAACTGGACAGGATCAACTTTTTGAGGCAAAATATTTCCTGTGATGGTATTTAAGTGGATCCAACAAAGGTTCAAGCCGTGAAGAAGTGGCCGCAACCAACTAATGCCAGCGAGATCCGTAGTTTTTTGGGGTTGGCTGGATACTATCGGAGATTCATTGAGGGGTTCTCCAATATTTAAGCTCTTTTGACCCGGTTAACCAAAAAGAACGTCAAGTACGAATTGTCTGACAAGTGTGAAGACAACTTCAAGACATTGAAGTAGAGGTTGACTACAGCTGCTTTGTTGATATTGTCTGTAGAGGGAAAGAAGTTTAACATTTATTGTGACATCATCAGGATAGGCTTGGGATGTGTTTTGATGCAGGGTGCGAAGGTGGTTGCCTATGCTTCCAGGCAATTGAAAACCTATGAGCAGAACTATCCCACACATGACTTAGAGTTAGTGGAAGTGGTCTTCGCACTTAAAATCTATAGGCATTATTTGTATGGGCAACAGTACGAGATCTTCTCAGACTATCAGCATTTGAAGTACATTTTCACGCAAAAGGAGCTGAATTTGAGACAGAGAAGATGGCTTGAACTGGTTAAGGATTACGATGTGAAGATCAAGTATCATCCAGGGAAGGCAATGTAGTAGCAGATGCCCTTAGCAGAGTGACAACTTCAGGTTCTGCTATGATATCAGCAGTGCCGGCTGCGCTAAGTACCGAGCTTCGGAGATTTGATGTAGAGGTAGTTTCTGACTTGGCAGCCACACTTTCGGCGATGTCATTGAGGGTGACCATCCTGAACTGAATTAAGCAGAGCCAGGAGACTGACTCTGAGTGCATTGGGCTGAAGGCAGGTATGAGGGCCAATGCTAGTAGCGAGCTTTGTTATTTGGAGGATGGGGTTTTGAAGTTTCAGAATAGATGGTACGTCTCGAAAAATGAGGAGCTAAGGAGGGACATATTATCAGAAGCCCACTTATCTTCTTTCTCTGTGCATCCCGGAAGCACTAAGATGTACAGGGATTTGAACCAGTACTATTGGTGGCCTAATATGAAGTGGGAGGTAGCCGAGTATATTGAGAGCTACGTGGTGTGCCAACAAGTAAAGGCAGAGCATCAGAGACCATCGGGTGAGGGTCAAACGCGTGAGGGTGATTTATTAATTTAGTTAATTAAATAAAAAAATAAAATAAGTAAAAACTGAATGGCTTCGCGAAGAAGCCATTCGGTTTTCATCCACTCGAGCACTTGAAGAGAGAGAGCCCGAGTGCTTTGCCAGTGACCGCGAAAGAGAGACCACCTCCATCCAGCTCTGTTGCCGATGACCGTGCTCTTTGCTCATTTTCGTCATCTTCTTCTTCTTCTCTCCTTCCGTCTGAGCGTATAACTACTCCCCTTGGTAAGCCCCTCTCCCTCTACTATTCTGTTTCAAATTTAGCAATCGAGTGGAGGGTTGTTTAGATTTAAACTCTGAGACTTCAGGCTAGTAATTGGAATGGCTAGTAATTAAAATGGCTAGTAATCGGAAGAAGGCCACCACGTAAAGCGCGGGAAGAAGTGATACACCTCGCGGTGCAACTCATGAGACAGGACCACTAAACCCCACATTCATTATCTTTTTACGTATCTTCCCATTTCGTTTATCACGTCATATCCTACTGTTTCACTTTTTAAAAACATGGAAATTCATTTTCGTTATCGTACTTTAAAACCATGAATGCATAATAGACTAAAACGTAACATAAAATAAACAAGCATGCAACCTATTGAACTGTGATGTAGGCCCGAAGGCAAAAACACCTGCTACATTACTTACCTGGCATACTTAGCAACTCATATCTTGAAATTCGTAGTTCGCTCACTAAACCGAAGAACCTATAATACCACATATCAATTAATTCCACTTCGTCCAACCCATGAAATTCTAACACGAAAGTCATAAACTTTTACTAAACCGCTACTTCTAGTTACAGATTCTATAGGACTTCTAATTTCTAATAATCTAATCTAATTTCTAATGCAACACCTACAGCTTGGCCGAATGTGAACGAATGGAAATCGTTTCGTAAACCGAGTATTCGGTTATCCAAACGCTCAATCTTCTCCATAAAAACTCATAATCTACTACTACTTGTAGCTTAAACACCTATAAATGGATAAAATCGACTATAAGCCTCCAAATCTCGTATCTCCCTCTTAGGTTTCACCAAAACTACCCAATACTCCCTCTCAATTCACTTTTAATACTCAAAACAATTAAAATACTAACTATCTACTAACAGCTAACTAACTTATCATTTATTTGAAGAAATAAATGAGAACTGAAGAGAATCGTCGCTGGAGAGGAAGAACTCGCTGAAGGAGAGGGGAGAAATTGAGGGGGGGTGGGGAATTTGTTCCTCGTCTCTGTTTTTTTATATTAATAATAATAAACTAATTATTAAATCGACATCAACCTTTAACCGTTGAATTAAACTGTTGTTTGGTTCGTTTCTAGTTGTATGCTTAAAATTTATTTTTTCTATTAGCATCAAAATAATCTTTTACCTAACCTGTTATATTTTTCATCCTTAATTCCGATTAGAACTCCGCCGTTTACCGATACGAAATTCTAAAAATTTATAACACAGGAAATCTAGGCATTACATTCCACCCTTCTCTAAAAAATTTTGAACTCAAAATTTGTTACCTGAATAATTCTTGGTATCGACTCATCATGTGCTGCTGTCGCTCCCAGATTGCTTATTTCACATTGTGGTTGAGCCATAATACTTTCACAAGTGGAATCTCCTTGTTGCGTAGAATCTTCACTGCATAATCTAGAATTTCCACTAGCTTCTCCTCATAAATTAACGCATTTGGATCTCTATGTTCTGTTGCTCCACGACGTGAGAAAAATCTTGCATACACTTCCTCAGCATGGATGCGTGGAATACGTTGTTAATCTCATCCATCGAGGCTGGTAGTTGCAAGGTATGAGCACAATTGCGGGATAAACCTCGGGACCTAAACCGAGTGTAAGACAATCTCAAACTCGAGTATAGGCAAATATCTGGTCGTAAAAAGGGGATCGTCGCAATCCCACATTGTTTAGGGAGGTATTTGAAAATGAAACATATGTAAGTAAACCCTACCAAGATAGTAAGACACGTTTTGGAGCACAACTGAAAATGGATCACATAAGAATTTCGAAGTTAAATGTGGTATGGCGAGAGCAATACTATGTTGGATGACCGATTGGAAAGTACTCACCAAATAAATCTGTAAAGGGAGGATATTGTGTTATGACCCAATCCATAGAATAGATAATATCTTACTGAAAAAATTGGTCGTTATTTGTTAGGTGCTACTACACAACATGAATCCATTTTCAAATAATCTTCAAAAGCAATTTTCAAAAAATGATTATATTCATTAAGTCCAAAATTCTTATCCAAACTATAATAACAATAATTTATTATCCAACCAATCTTAAATAACTAAGTGACTAAATGATTGGAGAAAACATTATTTAACACATCATAAAGATCATAATTTCCAAAAGAGATTAATCCAATAGATAGGGTTCGATCATTGGTAATTGACAACCAAAATTTATGCATGACAAAATTATCCTCTACATAAAGCATACACCAATAAGAATAAACATTCAAGGAACACTAATTCTATCTCACAATTTGGCAAATAGCTAATGACAAAATTTTCTTCCATTAAAGGAAAATCATGCATGGTTAGGTCAAAATTAACTAAGAAACCCAAACCAGATCATTATTAAGATAATTCCCTATCTCAACAATTTTAAAAGCAATCAAACTATTAGAGGGTACATACCTTGTTGTTGAGGTACCAATCACCTTCTTTGCTACTCTAATGATGTTATCATCCATCAAAGACTCAAGAAACAATGGGGTTGTAAAAAGATCCTCCCCTTTTCTCAAAGTAAGAAGATATAATAAAGAAACAATTTCTTTTCAAGACAAAAGAACTAAAATCGGTTAATTAAGAAAAAGGATCATAAAAATAATGCTTAACTAACATAACTTTCTCATTATAACAAATTTCAATCTTCAATTCAAATGTGGTAGGCTCATGCATAGTTTTCAAAATAATAAAGAACTTAACATAAAAATCTTCAAGTCTAATAAACATCAAATCATTTAACATGCTATTATCCATAATCAGAAAATTCAAATGCTCAATACACATCTCAATCCAACAAATTCATTCACGACTTGGCTATCAATGTTCTTTCTTTCAAAAGAAACAATTTTGAAACATGCAAGACTATCATTGAGAACTAGTTTCATACCACTCAAAGATAAAACTATTCCCATGATTCTAATATGATCATGCTAATATGCAAAAGCTTCACAAATAGATATAACATGAAATTCCAGACTTGTCAAGTAGTTATCAATTTTAAATCCAACAACAAAATTAAGCATAGATTTGTTAACAATAAATTTCCAAGCACACTCATTAAGATGCTTATAAATGCCAGAAATGTTAATGCAATAATATTCCTAAGTATCGAAGTGCAACAAAACATAATGCATTAAAAATTCTTTCATAACACTAATCAATAGATTCATTATAAAAAAAGGGTTATATTCCTCACAAGCATAATTAGAAAAATCACAAATAGGTGTGATGGCATAATTTTCTTCAAATAGAGAATATGACATAGTAATCCCTAGAAAAGGAAACATGTTTACCCACAACATGTGTAATGTGCTCAAGTGTTAGTGAATGTGTGCAAAAACTGTGGAAATGATGAAGAATGGAGGTGACGATGAAGGTTCAGCCATGTGTGAAGAAGGTGAACAAAATTCCATGGATGAGAGATGAAGAAAGTGTATGGAAAGTGTCTGGAAATGGAAAAGTCCTTGGCAGACCTGAGAACTATCTCACTTTAGGCTCACGGGTGCATGTTCTCCCAAATAACAACCACCTTTGGGACTAAGATTCTGTCCTCAATCCTTTTAGATGGTCAATGAGAGAGGAAATGAAATGATTAGAGTTCAGCAAGCAACATTAGAGCTTGAGGAACAATGGAGGGCTTCTCCACACGATTAGAAAACCATGGATAACCGCTCAAGGTTCTTCTAACACTTTAGTTAGGAAAAGAAAAGGTTAGCATATTAAATATGGCAAAAGTTCTTACAAACACCAATAACCATGCCTTAAATAGACAACCTAAGGTGGATGATTAGTGTTTGTCATTTGGAAAAAAGGAGGAGGGCTATTGGATGAAGAAGGTGATCGGCGCGAGCGCAAGATGGCCGAGGTGAATTCTATGCCACTCCTTCGCTTGATCAAAGGTGGATAGGTGCCATGTCATCTATCCTTGTGTCCTCTTTGAGATGTACCTGCAAAAACCTTACCTTTGGAGCTTATTTTTGGGCATTTCTTTAATTGAGTCAATGGATTGAATGTTGCACATATGTTCACAAATTTTCTCTCTTTTCTTCTTTTGTGACCGAGTCTTCTACTCATCACAAACCACCATCATACATTAAATCCTAACGATACAATCTAATGGATGATGCAATATATAAAATTCGTACATAAAGGCTAGAGTCTGCTAAAAAAAAGAAAAAATAAAGTGCATATGGTTTAAGGGTCAGGAAGACAAATTCCCATTGGGGCATGTGGATATTCTATCCGTGTGTCCCAAGTCCAAATATGTAAGGGTTTATCCATGTCCTCTAAGTTGGGCTCTCACATCACATCTCAAACAAGATCAACACCTGCAAGAAAAACAAGTTCGTTAGTAGAAATGTTAAGTAGATTAAAGGTCTTAGTTTGTGATTTTGTGCTCCCCTGGCATGTCAGAATAGATATCAGTATACTCAACAATGCCTATTCTAACAAGGAAAATAAATGCAAGACAAAAATTCAACACAAAATAAAGTATGACTTATATCCCAACCTATTCTAAAAAACCAAGAAATTAAATTGTTGGGTGAAATAAATAGTGGAATTAAGTCATTTAAAATTTTGCTAGACAATTTATCTTTTAAGTTTAACTTTCGAGTACTAGGGTGACATAGTTAGCACATGTAAAAATCTGTGTTAAACCCATAAAATGGCAAGAGTGCTCGGTGAGGGCCTCTTGAAAAGTGCTTGTGAAAAACTATCCAAATGACACTCATTTTAAATGAAACATGACGTGGCCATTACCTCATAAGTGAAGTGTAAGTTCACAAAAAATAAAGAAGAAATAAACTAAGGAACAAAAGTTATGTAAGACAACCCTTAGCTTGCTGAAGTAGCCACTATAGTGCTCTTGGTTTTGAGTTTCTTTCTAAGGAAAAATGCTTAAGCTTTGGGGATTGTTTTACCCACTTTATTGTTAGTTCATACTTTAAAAAGAGTGGAGAGAAAGATGGGATAAGAGATCACCAAGTAACCTTATGAAACACCTAAAAATTTTATCATGTATTTAACATATTTGCATAGTATTTATGTGTAATTTTATAGAGTACCAAATAGAAGACATAATTGAGGGGACGAAAAGTCCATATTTGGAAGCAAATATGGGGTAGGTTGGCGTTTAGGGAGAAGCAAAAGAGATAATCCTACCTAACTATTCATTTAATTGAAATTAAACCATCATTGAAGTCCATGATTATCTACCATCTCCCTTATTCTTCCTAAAACTTCCTTCCCACGATTACACACACCTTCTCTCTCTCTCTCTCTCTCTCCCTTCTCTGACAAAGCTCTCTCTCTCTGAAGTTCCCACGATAATCCCTTCCTTTTTCCTTGAAGATTCAAGGTGAATGATGTTTTCTTAAAGGTTTAACAAATACTTTCGTTTATATACAATAGAGGTGTTAGTTGTTGTTGATATCTTGATTGTATGAAGAGTTGATGGATATGGTGCACGAAAATTGGATCTTGTGATCTGTTTAATCCTATGATGCCTAATAATGTTTAAAGGTCATTCATGTGAGTCGAATTGGAAGAAATTAGCATTTTATATATGTTTGGAGTAGATATAGCAAGTATGTGCAAAAACTGTGGAAAACAGGGACTGTTTCGGTTTGGTTAAATTTATTTTGCCAAATGGTTTTCATTTGATAAATAGTTTTGGTATATTAAAATACACTCATTGTGTGATCTATAGGCTTTGGAAATAATGCATTTGGATAAGTACACAATAAGTTATGAGTTTTTGAGTTTATGCCAATTTTGGGTTATATTTCAAAATTTTACTCCTGGGATGATTTGGGTTAGATGCTCAAGTTAGATTTTGGATTTCATGTAGATGTGTTCTTTCTCTTAGGGAAGCATATGAACTAGTAACTTCTAAATTTGGATGTGTAATAAGTGTTATGTATGATTTAGTTATTGGATTACATTGTGATGTTAATAATTTAATTCAATTGCTATAGGTTTTCGAGTCATCAAGAATAGGTGATCAAGTGCTATAAATATGTTCAAGGACCTAAGGTAAGTGCATTCAAGTGCTATAAATATGTTCAAGGACCTAAGGTAAGTGTATGTTGCATGTGCTTTGCCAATCTTGTAACGCCCTGGAAACCCACACGTTTCCGGTACGCTCACTACTACTATTCATTGCTGCTCTGATACCATTACTGTAACGTCACGAAAACCCTCACGGTTCCCGATTCGTTTTTCTCTGATACCATAACTATAGCGCCCCAAAGTCGTCTCTGGACCCGGGTTGCTAACTCTACTCATACACATACACTCGGGTAAAATTTGTGTAAAAATTTAAGACTTTGTAACTCGACTTAAAATAACTTTTTTGAAAACGTTTAAAATCGTCGCAGCGGAAAACTTTTATTAAAATCAGTTTAAATAAAATTTTATGTTTTTAAAACTAAAACATTATAAGGAATTTTTGGTCAACCCTTGCGTCCTTAGCAATTCGTTCGTAGATAGCTCGCTAACTTAAGAACCTATAAAACCACACATTTATCAGCTTTACTTTCCTTACAATTCATAAAACTCTAAAGGGAATCACAATTTTAACACCTAATCTATCTAAACACGAATTCCACACAATTTGACCAAATTCAAAAATGTATAACTTACCCAATACTCGTCCGATTTGACGATTCAAAGTGCTACAAACTCCTTAAGACGTCTAGTTCCTAACGGTCTCATTCAATTTCTAATCTAACACATACAGCTTGGTCGAATGTGGCCAAACAGAAACCATTTTGTAACCTGAGTATTCGAGTATCCAAACGCTCAATCTTCTTTATAAAAACCCATAATCTACTATTACTTCTAGCTTAAAGATCAATACACAGATAAAATTGACTACAAACCTCAAAATTTTGTATCTCCCTCCTAGGTTTCACTAAAACTACTCAATATTCTCTCTAACTTCACTTTCACCACTCGAAACAACTAAAAGACTAACTATCTACTAAATACTAAGTAAATCTTAACAAAAATTTGAAGAAACGGAGGACGATCGTCGTTGGAAAGGAAGAATCGCCGAGAAAGGTTTTCACGTGGGTGGGAAGGAGAACTCATAGGGGAAAAGGGAGAAAACACTGAAGGGGTGTTTTCTTTTCTTATCTCTCTTTATTTTTCTTAACAATAATAATAATAATAAAATAATTACTATATCGCACTCAACCTTTAACTGTTGAATCAAACTGTTATTTGATTTGTGTGATAACCGATATGTGTACGTATGATGACGACTGCGGGACAAACCTCGAGGGACGGCGTGACATAACGCCTCGAGTCTAGGCAAATCCCGGGTTGTAGAAAGGGAGTCGTCACAATCCCACATCTCTTTGAGAAGGTATATGGAAATGGAACTTATGTAAGAAAATTTTTCCAAGATAGTAAGATGCGTTTTAGATCACAATTGGCAACGGATCCCATAAGAACTCCAAAGTTAAGAGTACTCCGACGATAGCGGTACCAGATTGGGTGATCGACTAGGAAGTACTCGCCAAACAAATCCATGAGGGGAGGATATTACACTACGGTTCAATACTTAGAGCGGACAATATCTGACTGGGAAAAGGGGGTCGTTACAAATGGTATCAGAGTATGAAACAAACTGGAAATGTGGCTAACGAGTACATTGGGCCCCGAGAGAGGGTGATTGTGATGACCCATAAGTGTACGTATTAGGACGACTGCGGGGCAAATCTCGAGGGACGGCATAAGATAATGCCTCTAGTGTAGGCAAATCTTGGGTCGTAGAAAGGGGGTCGTCACAATCTCACATAGCTTGTAGGAGGTATATAGAAATGAAACATATGTAAAAAAATCATTCCAAGATAGTAAGACGCGTTTTAGAGCACAATTAACAACGTATTCAATAAGAACTCTGAAATTAATAGTGCTACAGCGAGAGCAGTAACAGGTTGGGTGACTGACTAAGAAGTCTTCACCAAACAAATCCGTAATTGGAGGATATTAGAATACGACCCAATCCGCATAACGGACAATATCTTCCTAAGAAAAGGGGTCGTCACAATTTGTTTCAAGTCGGAATCTTTTACTTAACCGCCTAAAGTTTTTGCCATTAATTCCGACTATAACTCTGCCGCTTACTGATAGGAAATTCTAAAAATTATTTAACGAAAATTCTGGACGTTACAGCTCTGCCTATAATACAAAGTGATAGGAAATTTATGGATGGAAATGGTATATTTGGTGATCTTATGATTTTCCGGTTGGATAGATTATGGTTAGGTTGATTGTTTCTTGTTGGATAGATTATGTGTAACTCCCGCAACAGCAACGCCCAGAAAACCCCTCTTACCCAATTTGTATCAAAATTTAATTTCTGTTTGAAAACGTTTTATAAAGACTTACGTTGCAAAAAATGACGCCTGCGCAGAGGACTCATAAAAAGAAACACATTTATTTTTGTTTTGTTAAGTTTTAAAACTGATAATTAGAAAACCGGTCGACCTCGGTAAACACCGGTCGACACCTGACCCATTATGAACCTAAGGGTCGACACCTATATACATAGGTGGACACCTCGGTCGCCTTTATCTGCACAAGTTGATACTTGCTTGCAGTGGTTGACACCCAGATCTTCTCTGTCCATCCCGGTCCAACCTCGCGGTTGTCACCTCCACGTTCATCACACAGAGCGGTTGACACCTACCTTCATAGGTCGACACCTTAATCCCCTCTACTTGCACCAGTCAAACCTTGTGGTTGACGCTTCTACGTTTGTCACACAAAGCAGTCGACATCTGTCTTAACAGGTTGACTCCTTAATCCTCTCTGCTCACACCGGTCGAACCTCGTGGTCGACACTCTCACCATTTTTTACACTAACCTCTCGACAACCTAAAGACATAGGTCGACACCTAGTTTGGTTTTGTCTCTGTAGGTTGACCATTGCAGTTGACATTTGCCTAGTTCGATCGCAACCTACGAACACCGGTCGACACCTTGCATCAGCAGCCTAAGGAAAAACCTCATCTCAAAATAAAATGAACGACGAAATGCATCGATCAATTACACCATGAAATAAAAACCTGGATTTTAAAATTATAATCTCCCAACTAGTTTCAAAATACGACTACACATCATCCCGACCATTAACGTTCAAAACCCATATACCCCAAAACGCTCTCCACGGGTCGGGTCGCCCTAATACACTCCACCCGCCGGCACATGGTAGCATGCCGCCAACGGCCTACTTGCCTTGGCTGGGCTCTCGAAAGTCACCAGTAATAATCTTGGCACTTACACCACATAACACAAAATATAAATCTAACGCTCAGTAAGTAGTGCAATATGAAGCGTAAAACTGACAATGCAATCTTATCACATGCAGTCTCTACATCCTCACTCATGTTGTCGTAACCTCTGTCATGACGTACAGCCGCACCTTGGTGAGGCTGGACTCTCTCTCCATACCGCCCTCTGGCACGTCGCCACTGTCCGGGCTCCTCCAGCAACGAGGCCCACAAGCTGGACACACACGCGTTACTCCACCCAGCAACCATCCCAAGGTGAGGCTGCAAGCTCTTACCACACAACCCCCTGACACGTCGCCACCATCCCGGTTCCTCTAGCAACGGGGCCAGAGTTGCTCACCACCACACACACACCGCAGCAGCCATCACAGGGTGAGATTGGATGCACTCGATACACCACCCCCTAGCACGTCGCAACCGTCTCGGTTACTACAGTAATGGGGCCAAAGTTGGCCACACACACATTGTTCTCACCGCCACGTGTTAGACTTCACACTCGCACATAAAATCATGCTCAAATTTATTTTCGTTACACTTTTCAAAACATGATACATGACTGAAACAAAACATGCAAAACACACAATACACGCAGACATTCCTACTGTTTTATGGTGTAGGCCCATAAGGGCATTGCGCATGCACACAGTACTTACCTGGCTCAACCTATCACATAACCAATTCACATTAAATTCAATCTAAGAACTCATTCTACGTACTAAAATTACGACTACAAACTCAATCCATCAAAGCTCGACTAAAACAGCTCATTAACCCGACGTGGCCAAAAAATAAAACTAACTTTCAACGTGCATAACGTTTGCGTCGATTATTGGAATCACTCGATTCTAGCGGCTACACACTTCTTAGGACGTCTAGTTTCTAACGGTTTCATCAATTTCACAATCCAACATCTACAGCTTGGTCGAATGTGGCCGAACAGAGATCGTTCTGTACCTGAGTTTTTCGGCTATCCAAACACCCAATCCTTTCATAAAAACTTATAACCTAATCTTACTTGCAGATTAAACACTAATACACGAATAAAAATCGACTATAAATCTTCAAATTTGTTTCTTCCTCCTAGGGTTTAACCAAATTATTCAATACTCTCTGTAACTTAATATTTACCGATAAAAACACTAAAGGACTAACTATCTACTCAAAAACTAACTCAAACTTACCAAAAATCTGAAGATGGATGAGGAAATGAAGAGGATCAGCTGTTGCTGAAAGGGGATTGCCGAGGTCCCGCGGTGGGTAGGAGGAATAAATAAAGGGGGGAGTTGTTTACGAATCCTTCTCCTCTTTTTTTTTATATAATAATAATAACAATAACAATAACAATAATAATAATAACCTAATTACTATATCACCATTACCCTTTAATCTTTTAACCAAACAGCTATTCAGTCCATTTTCGGTCGGATTGCTAAAATTTTCTTTTCTCCATTAACCTCGAAATAATCGTTTATCTACTATTACAAATTCTCTGCTCTCGTTTACAAGCAAAACTCCACTGTTTACCAATACGCAATTACAAAAGTTGTTTAACAAAAATCTTGGACGTCACAGGGATGATTGATGGTTTTATTTAGATGTTTGTGGACATTATGTTGATGATAGCATGATATGATATTCGTTAGATATAGTGGTTGTTATTTATTAATTTCCTTGACGATATGTCTGCATCACGCATTCATGCATCATGGTTTTTGAAATTTAGAAAATGAGTTGACGTATATGCTTTCATTTAAGAAAGTTTAAAGAACGATATGAAAGTAAAATACGTAATAGTTATTTGTGGGTAAAGGGATTGAATTTGGTCGTCTCGCTAGGTGGACCACAATGTGAGTCAATCTATTTCCCTTAGAGTCATGACTCTATAACTTAGAGTTATTGAAAAAAAAGAATGAAAAGACAAAGACAACATGATTTATGAACTGTACGCATATCTATGAGCATACATTTTTACCTTACATCATTTACTGAGCTTTAATATAATTAGCTGAACTTTGTGGTGTAGGGGAAGAGATTTTAGGTGAGCCTCAAGTGGATTGAGGAGATTTTTTGTGAATAACGTAATTTTTCGCATAAAATCCACGAGTGAACTCCAACGGAAATTATTATATGGAAATCATGAGTAGGGAAATTTGGAAGAAATTTCTAAATTTCCAGAGCAAAAGAACGTAAATTGCTAGAAATTTTGGAGAATTAAAACAAGAAAGGACATTAAGGTAATTTACAAAAAAAAAGTTATTAAGCAAGAGTGGCTTCGGTGGCAAGCCACTCTTGTCTTTCCTGTTCAGTTGAAGCGCCCGAGAACGAAGCCAAAGGCGAACTTTCTTCCTTGACGACAATGGTCCCTCCTCCGGTGACGGTTTCACTCAAGTTTTTTGGACTTATCCTCGCCAGTAGCCGAGCCTTCCTTGGGTTTCCCTTCCCCCATAGAAAGTTGGCAAAAACTCTTGATGAGTTCTCTGCCTTTTTTGGTTTCGATGACTGATTGTGTGGAATTCAAATTGGGTTCGATTTCAATCGATTTTGTGATAGAATTTTAGAGGTTTAGGGGTGAATTTGTGAATGTTTAAGCCTTGGGCAGTCAATGTCCGAATTGAGCGGAAACCGAGAAGATTTGAACTGTGATTTCGGGTTCCTAAATTTGAAGCCTCTAATTCTGTTAGTTTATGCTCAGATGGAGTAAAATGTGATTGAACGATGGGAGAATTTCTTGAATTTGGGTAGAAACAAAAAATGTACGATGTTAGACCCCAAAAACAGATTCTGTTTTGGGGTTTCTTACCCTAGCTTCAGTTGTTTGTTTTAAAATCTCTCATATTATCTTAAAGTATGTTATGTAGGGAGTGTTTCTCTGCTAGAATAAGGTGATTCCGATAACCGTAGCAAAAGTTATGCGCGTTCGAAGTTTAGCTTGAGTTAGTAATTGTAATTTCAGTACGCAAGATGAGTTTTGGGATGAATTTTGATGTGAATTGGTTATGTTTTTAGGTTGAGCCCAAGTATTGGTAGAAGCGAGCACCAGAAAAGCTAAGGATGCCAGGTAATTAGTGTTTACATGTGTGTTGCCCTTATGGGCCTACACCACAGGACTATAGAGAGGATTTGTATGTTTTGTGTGTTTTATTTCAGTCATGCATCATATTTTTGAAAAGTGTGAGGAAAATGAATTTGAGCATAGTTTTTAAGTTTTAGCGAGTGGTGTGACATGTGGACAGTGAGGATAGTGAAAACAGAATTCGAAGGATGTGACTCACCCTTCAACATATATGGAGAATCAACTTTGGGAAACCTGATCCGCTTACAACTCGGTGTGAGGATCATGGTAAAGGGATTTCTATGCAACTATTGGGCCCCGTTGCTGGTTGAGCTGGGACAGTGGCGACGTGTCAGTGGCAGTGTGGCATAAGGGCCAACTGACCTGACGGTGGTTTGCATGACGGGCCTCGAAGAAAGTGATTCGCTCTTTGACGCAAACAGATAATCGACTTGGAAAACTTGATCTGCTTTCCAACTCAGTGTGAGGATCAAATGAAGGAACAACAGGAAACAGTAACATGAGGGAGAATGTAGAGATTGCATGTGATATGATTGCATTGACAGTTTTTATATTTCATTATGCATTACTTACTAAGCATTATACTTACTTTGTGTTCTGTAATGTCGCTGTGGTCAAGCAGGACGGTGAGTACCAGGAGCCTAGCCATGAGTAGCGAGTAGTTGGCGGTGCACTAGCAGGGCATCAGCTAGGTGGACTGACTTAGGGCGACCCGACCCGTGGATGGTGGTATGTTATGGTAGGGGTTATGAGAGGTTGCTTTTGAAGGTCTTTTGGTATGTTTGTAACGATCTTTCTTGAGAGATTTCATGTATAGATTTTTTGTTGTATAGTGGAGTTCTGATGTCAACAGTTTGATGGATTCGGTTTATTTAAAACCTGTTTTTCGTTTGGTGATATGGATTAGAACATGGATCAATAGATTTGAATTCTTGTTGGTGATTTTATTGATGGATTTTGTTGGGAGATACTGTGTTGTTTTTGGGTTTGATTTTCACGTTTGGCATTGACATTTTTAAACGTTACTTTGCCAAAATTGGGGGAAAACACTATGGAGTGAGGTGGCACACTTAGGGTACGTGGCGCCGAGGGTGGTGCGCAGTACGCTGCGAGGTGTGTGGCGGCATAGTGCTTACGACGCAAGAAATGGCGCGCGGGATGCGCAACATTGTGTGTGGTGCGGGAGGTGCACGGCATAGAGTTTCTAGCGCGCGTGGTGTGCAGCGTCAGGTAGAGCGCAGGGCGCATGGTGTCAGTGCGCACATGGTACGTGACGAAGGCTCGCAGTGTGCATGTGGCGCGCAGCCTGGTGCACGTGCGACCCCAATGGACGGTGCCAGAGCCGACGGTAATGACTGAGTCGTCTTGCTGAAGGGCAGCGGCGATGGTTTCTTTTCAAAAAAAAAAGTTTAGTCCTTACTTTCACGCTCAATTTTCACGCGACAATTTTATCGTTACGTTTTCAAATGTTTTAAAAATTTAATTTTCGCTACGTATTTCTAAATGTTGTCAAATAAGATTTGGGGTAGAATGGGTAAAGGAGAAGGTTAGCATTGTCGGCTGCCCGGGAACTTGGGGAGGGCTCTCGAGGCCCGACATGACAAGAGATGTCTATGGTGTGATCGTGGGACTGTGAAGCGATTTTGACCTATGGGCTAAGTAAATATATAGTCTCAGATGTTTTGTTAAAAGAATTTGGTGGGTGATAGAGATGTTTTGAAGTACAAAAAAGAATTTATGTCTAACGGTTAGAAGGTTTTTATTCGAATCAAGTTTTTCTTTATATACGTGTTCAAAAGCAGGGTCTATTCCGATTTTTAAATCTTCTGCTACACATTGTAAAAAGATGAAAAATGATTTCACTTTACAAGTTTATTAAAAGAATGTTTGTAATAACCCGGGAATTTCAATTTTTAATTTTTATTTTCTGAAATTTTTAGTTTAATCCCGGTCAGAGTTTTGAAAAATATTTCAACGGGAAAGATTTAAATTATAAGGCTCGAAGCCTACTTTTGCGATTGGTTTTCAAAATTTAAAGTCGGGAGGTCGAGAAATTAATAAAATTTTAGACGATTGAAGCACGTGAGGGCAATTTGGTAATTTGTAATTTAGAAAAAAATATATATATGAATCACCCGAATGGCTTCGGGAAGAAGCCATTCGGCTGATTCCTGCAAACACCCGAGTGCCGGGAGAGGGCTATCGCGTGCCGTAGTCGGAGCTACGATTGACGGCCGACGAGCATGGGCGCGAGGTTCGAGTTGCGAGCCGGTGCTGCTGTCCCGACGAACCGAAGCCGTCCGGTTTCAGCAGCTCGAGTCCCTGAAGTGTGAGCCAAGTGTTTCGGCCGACGACTGCGAAGGGCGAATTTCCGACCAAGTCTGCCACCGACGATTTGGGAGCCTTGCTGGAGTCTCTTTTTCCCGTTGTGTGCAGAACTCCATTGCTCGGTAAGTCTTTCCCCTCTTGTTGCCCGCCTCATTATTTTTGGTTTAGCCGAGCTTAGTGATCGGCCTACTTTTGTCATTGATGGAATTGGCTGCAAGGTTGTAGCGTAGCACGAGAGTAATGCCGCGAGTTTAAGGGAAACTGAAGGGAGCCCTGTCGGTTTCCTGTTTTGGCCGAGCTTAGTGCTCGGCCTCCTTGCAATTGCTCTGAGCTTGGCCGAGAGATATGGACGAAATAGGGCTAGTTGTGTGTGGATGTTTGTAAATTGAAGTTTGAAATCAAAATCAACCATTGCTTGTGCAGGGGCAGTTCGGCTTTTAACTATTTTGGCCTACTTTTGGCTAATCGTTTTAAATTCTGTTTTTGTGGGATAAAATAGGTTATTAAAATGACGTATGGCCGCTGGAATCGTTCGATTCCGACATCCGACGCAAAAGTTATGCGCATCGGAAGTTTATTCCAGAATTTAGCCCAAGTCAAATTAGCGAGCGTTTTTCGTGGAAATTCGACGTGTGAGAGTAGCATAGCCATTTTGATGCATATAACTAGCTGGGAGTGAGTTTTGGTTGAAGAGAAGTGAAAATGTGAAATTTGATAAAAGTGGTAGATTCGATTTTAGCATGTTTTTGCCTGTCTGCGGCTTATCGTTTTAAAATCCGTCTTAGTATGTTAAATTAGGTTCCTAAGGGGACGTTTAGCCACTTGAATCGTTTGATTCCGCTGACGGACGCAAAAGTTATTCGCATCCGAACGTTGGGCTGGTATTCGGCTAAAGCAAACCAATGGACCGTTTTAGTTGGAATTTCATAAGTGTAGTTAGAGAAGGTTATTTTTAGCTAATTGGTGAATGTTGAGATAAATACTGATGAGAAATTGGTTGTGTTTTAGGTTGATGCTTTCTTTTGGCGAAGCTGTGCGTCGAGCGAGCTTAGGACGCCAGGTAAGTAGTGCATGCATGTGTTTTGCCCAAATGGGCCTACACTGTAGAACTTTTGGGTTTATGTGATTGATTGTGGTGTGCGTGCGTATTGTTTGACATGCATCATATTTTTAAAAACAGGAACGAAAATGATTTTTACCATGTTTTGATGTATGAGGTGAGACGTGTGGCGGTGGTACCGCGGATCTCGCTAGTGTGTGGGCCGGTGTTTCACCAGTCGCGGATCCTACTCGAGGGGTGGGCCGACTGGGCCGTCATGCGGCGTGAATGTGTTGACGGTGAGGATATGGGCAGTGGTACCGCGGATCCTACTCGTGTGTGGGCCGGTGCAACACCAGTCGCGGATCCTACTCGAGGGGTGGGCCGGCTGGGCTGTCGCGAAACGTGTGTGTGTGGCAACTGTGGCCCCGTGCTGGGGAGGCTGGGATGGGGCCGACGTGCCAGGGTGTAGAGTGGCGCGAGGTACACCCTTACCCTGATGTGGTTGCCGTGTGGTGATGCGTGTGTGTAGCTTGTGGGCCTCGTTGCTGGGGAGTCCGGGACGGTGGCGACGTGTCAGGGTGTAGGGTGGCGTGAGGTTCCTCCTTACCCTGGTGCGGCTGCACTATGCGTCACAGATGTGACAACATGAGTGTGAGTGTAGAGACTGCATGTGATAGGATTGCATTGTCTGCTTTTACTTTCATGTCGCATTACTTACTGAGCGTTAGGCTTATGTTGTGTGTTCTATGGTGTAGGTGCTGACGATACTGCTGGTGAGCCTCGAGAGCCTAGTCCAGAGGCGTAGGATGGTTGGCGGCGTGCACCCGAGGCACCAGGTGGCGGATTTTTGTTAGGGCGACCCGACCCGTGGTGGTGGTAGGTGATAGTGGATTTATCATTTCATGTTGGGTATTTGTGTAGATAGCGGGGTTGTATAGACATTGATCTTTTGAGATTGTATAGAGGGGTCGTAGTGTTTTGGGGGACTTTCTTCATTTGTATTTGATGGGTTCCTGTTGTCTTCTTACTCTGATTTGGTTATGGTGATTTCTCTGGATAATGGATAGATAAACATTGTTGGATTGTGGTGAATTGTGTGCAGGGTTTAAATTTTTGGATAGTCAGTTTTTAACCGTTACTCTGCCGAAATTTCGGGAGAGAGGTTGGGAGTCAAGGAGATACGAAATAGGTTGATCTGTGAACAGTAAATGCTAGAAAAAGGTAGATGAGCGTGGAAGTGCGGCGTGATCGCTTGTGCATGGGGCACACGGCCCTGCGGGTGCACACGGGTCATGCGGCGCCGGGTGAAGGCGTGCGCGCGGACGTGCTGTACAGAAGCAGGGTGCATGGGGCACGCGGCGCTGTGAGCGTGCGCGAGATACAGTAACGTTGGGTTTGCACGTGCGGCACTGCGAGGGTGTATGCGGGGTGTCGGAGTGGGGACGTGAGTGCTTGGGACCGGACTAGGTAGTTCGTGGGGTGCGTGGGATTCTTTCATAGGATTTGAAGTCTTACCGTTTTATCTCAAATTGTATTAAATGGTTTTCTTTTTCGCTGCGTAGTTTTATGATGAGGACTTTGCGTTTCCTCTTCGGGACGCGAGTTGTTTTTCGAAAAATTTTCATACTCACAAATGTTCTTTCGAAAATGATTTGAAAACGAAAGGGGTATTGAATTGAGTTAGTTATGTCAAGTGTCAGTGTGTGTGTGTAGTGTGTAGATGCATTTTAGCGCATCGAGAACGCGGGGTTTTCTCGGGGTGTTACAGTTATGGTATCAGAGCCACGGGGTTGACGTCGTTCAGAGGATTACCTAACACCGCCAGCCGCTGCACGGGAGCACTCCACCAACTATAAGTGTTTAGATTTTAATTTATTGTAGTACTAATGTGAGATATGTATATGTTAAAGGTAGAAAATGTCAGGAGAGGCGAGAGGTAGAGGTAGAGGGCGGCCACGACGAGAGGCGCCTCCTAGAGCTGTTGGCGACATGGATGATACCGTCCGGCAGCTTACCAAGTTGGTCCACCCTCAGTCTCAGCAGTTGGAGAGGTTTATGAGCAGGGACGATCAGGGTCAGTCTAGCACCCAGGGTTCGTCTGACAGAGGGGGTGACAGACTGCACAGACTTAGACCTCCGACCTTTGACGGATCATCTCCGGATCCTCTCAGTGCTGAGGAGTGGATACGGAGTATGGAGAGGATGATGAGTTTTGGCAAGGTAGAGGAGCAGGACAGAGTTTCTAGTGCGGCGTTCTATCTTGCCAAGGACGCGAGCCATTGGTGGGATACTGGGGTGGCCACGAGAGATGTGGGGGCCATGACCTGGGAGGAGTTCAGGTCGGTGTTTTTCGGCAAGTATTTCAGTCATTTAGTCAGGTCGCAGAAGATGGTGGAGTTTGCACAGTTGAAGCAGACCGGCACTGTGGCTGAGTATGTGCGGCAGTTCGAGGCCTTGTCGAGGTTTGCAGGACATTTGGTGAGCCTCGATGAGAATAAGGTACATCAGTTCGTGCAGGGCCCGAAGCTTGATATTTATATGGGCATGCGGATTGCGGAGACCCGGGGCATGCCGTACGAGGAGGTGGTGGCGAAGGCCCTTGACATTGAGGAGGCTCGGGCGAAGCTTCCTAGTTATCGGGAGGTACCGAGAGAGCAGCCTCGCAGATTATTCAGAGAGTCGCTGCCACAGGCCAACGGGGAGGTGTCCGTGCAGAGAGGCCTGAAGAGGCCTAGTGACAATTATAGCTGCCAGGGGAGTACTAAGAGGCCGTACGGGTCGGTGCAGTTTCCAGTGTGCCCCAAATGTCAGAGGAGTCACCCGGGCGAGTGCAGGCCGGGCCCAGTGATATGTTACAATTGTGGCGAGGTGGGCCACATGTCCAGAGAGTGTCAGAAGACGCGTCAGAACCACTGTTTCAACTGTAATGAGGTGGGACACTTTGCCAGCAGATGCCCAGTGGCGAGCAGGTCGTCAGCCAGGTTACACAGAGAGTCTTTGCCCTGTTTGAGCCAGATGATGCTACCCAGCCATCAGTGATTGCAGGTAACATTTTTGTTTCTGGTGTGGCAGCTTATACGTTGATTGATACGGGCGCTACGCACTCGTTTGTGTCGACGAGCGTTGTGGTTAAGGCCAACTTGGAGTTCAGTCCAGCCGAGTGACATTATGATGTCACCTTGCCATCTGGTGAACATTTGTATTCAGAACAGGTGGTGCGGGGCAATGTTATGACAGTGGAGAGCAAACAGTTATATGCCGAGCTAGTCATTCTCCATATGAGCGGTTATGAGGTGGTCTTGGGAATGGACTGGCTGTTCAGACATCATGCGGAGATTGACTGCAGGACCAGATAGATTCATTTCCGGCCCCCAGGTGGGGAAAGCTACACATTTAAAGCAGGTAAGGGTCTCGCCAGAATTTCTGCTATATTTTCTCTTCAGACAGCACGGGTGTTGGGCATAGATTGTCAGGGATTTTTGGCAAGTGTTGGGGATGCGCAGTCACCGAGCGATGCTCGGATACATGATATTCTTATTGTGCAGGAGTTCCCGAAGGTGTTCCGTGATGAACTGCCGGGGTTGCCCCCTTATAAGGAGATTGAATTCGAGATAGATGTTTTCTCAGGTGCCGAGCTGGTGTGCAAGAACCCCTACAGATTAGCACCTACTGAGCTTAAAGAGCTGAAGGCTCAGTTGGAGGAGCTGACATATAAGGGATTTATACGTCCTAGTTTTTCACCGTGTGGAGCGCAAGTTCTATTCGTCAAAAAAGAAGGACGGATCTCTACGTATGTGTATTGATAACCGGGAGCTGAATAGGTTGACGGTGAAGAACAGGTATCCATTGCCAAGGATTGACGATTTGTTTAATCAGCTGCAGGGTGCCCGAGTGTTTTCTAAGATCGATCTGAGGTCCGGCTATCATCAGTTAAAGGTGAAGGAGAGAGATGTAACGAAGACGGCCTTCAGGACGAGGTACGGGCATTTCGAGTTCCTGGTTATGTCTTTTGGGCTGACCAATGCCCATGTAACATTCATGGATCTGATGCACCGGGTTTTCAGGGAGTACCTGGACAAGTTTGTGATCGTGTTTATTGACGACATTCTGATCTACTCGCAGAGTGAGGAGGAGCACAGGGAGCACCTGAGGATTGTACTGACTATTTTGAGCCAGCATCAGCTGTATGCTAAGTTCTCAAAGTGCGAGTTTTGGTTGGACAGGATTCACTTCTTGGGGCATGTGATCTCCTCTGAGGGTATTTCAGTTGATCCGGGGAAGGTTCAGACTGTAAAGGAGTGGCCGAGGCCGACTAGTGCTAGCGAGATACGCAGTTTTCTAGGGTTGGCTGGATATTATCGGAGATTCATTGAGGGGTTCTCTAAGATCTCGGCCCCTTTGACCCAGCTGACAAGGAAGAATGCAAAGTATGAATAGACCGACAGGTGTGAGGACAGCTTCCAGACATTGAAGCAGAGGTTGACTATGGCTCCTGTACTGACGCTACCCGTGGAAGGAGAGAAGTTCTGCATTTATTGTGATGCCTTCAGGATCAGTTTGGGGTATGTTTTGATGCAGAGTGGGAGAGTCATTGCCTATGCTTCTAGGCAGCTGAAGGCTTACGAGCAGAATTATTCCACTCACGAGTTGGAACTGGCGGCAGTTGTATTTGCACTCAAGATTTGGAGGCATTATCAGTATGGGCAGCAGTGCGAGATTTACTCAGACCATCAGAGCTTGAGGTACATTTTCACGCAGAAGGAGCTGAATTTGAGACTGAGAAGATGGCTCGAGCTGGTCAAGGACTACGATGTGGAGATCAGGTACCACCTGGGGAAGGCGAATGTGGTGGCAGATGCCTTGAGTAGGGTGACAGCCTCGACTTCTACCATGATGACGGTACAGCCTGTTGAGTTAGTGACAGAGATGCAGAGTTTTGGTCTGGAGGTAGTTTCTGATCTGGCAGCCACCCTTTCTACCTTGTCGTTGAGGCCGACCATTCTGGACAGGATCAGGCAGACTCAGGAGGCTGATCCGGAGTGTAGCGAGCTGAAGGCGAGTATGGAGGCCAGGCCTGATTTTGAGTTCAGCTATTCAGAGGACGAGATTCTGAAGTTTCGGGATAGGTGGTACGTCCCGAAGAATGAGAAGTTGAGGAGGGACATATTATTATAGGCCCATTCATCTTCTTTCTCTGTGCATCCGGGAAGTACTAAGATGTACAGAGATTTGAAGCAGCACTATTGGTGGCCTAACATGAAACGAGCAGTGGCCGAGTATGTTGAGGCCTGCGTAGTCTGCCAGCAGGTGAAGGCGGAGCATCAGCGACCGTCCGGAATGCTCTAACCATTGCCTATACCAGAATGGAAGTGGGAGCGAATCACCATGGATTTTGTGGTGGGACTACCGATGACTGCCAAGGGCCATGACGCGATTTGGGTGATTGTGGACAGGTTGACGAAGTCGTCTCACTTTTTGCCTGTGAGGATGACTTATACGATGGATCAGTTTGCCCAGTTGTATGTTCAGAAGATAGTCAGACTCCATGGGATTCAGGTGTCGATTGTTTCAGACCGAGACCCCAGGTTCACGTCTAAGTTTTGGAGAAGTCTGCATAAGGCTATGGGCACCAGATTAGATTTCAGTACGACCTTTCATCCTCAGACCGATGGGCAGTCGGAGCGGACTATACAAATTCTGGAGGATATGCTCAGGGCTTGTGTGTTGGAGTTTCAGGCAACTTGGAGCAAGTTTTTACCGCTAGTGGAGTTCTCATATAATAACAGTTGTCAGTCCACCATTGGTATGGCACCATACGAGGCCCTCTATGGAAGGAAGTGCAGGTCACCATTATATTGGGATGAGGTTGGGGAGGCCCGATTGATAGGCCCTGATATTTTGCAGCAGACTGTCGACAAGATTTATGTGATACGAAAGAGAATTGAAGCTGCCCAGAGTCGACAAAAGAGTTATGCTGATCAGAGACGCCGAGAGTTGGAGTTTAATGAGGGCGATGAGGTTTTTTTGAAGGTCTCGCCATTCAAGGGAGTGGTAAGGTTCGGAAAGTGGGGGAAGCTCAACCCTCGATTTGTGGGCCATTCCCGATTGTCAAGCGGATTGGGAGAACTGCATATCAACTTCAGTTGCCTGCGTCGATGGATGCCATCCATGATGTTTTTCATGTCTCGATGCTGAGGAAGTGTATGCGCGATCCCTCTCAAGTAGTGCCACAACAGGATGAAGAGATCCAGCCGACATTGTCCCACGAGGAAAAGCCAGTGAGGATCTTAGAATCAGTGCTGAAGGTGCTGTGTAACAAGGAGATTCCGCTGGTCAAGGTGATATGGCGCAACCATGATGTAGAGGAGACTACTTGGGAGCGACGTGGTGACATGGAGCGGCAGTATCCCGACTTATTCGGTACTTAAATTTTGGGGACAAAATTCTTATAAGGTGGGGGGATGTAATAACCCTGAAATTTCAATTTTTTATTTTTGTTTTCCGAAATTTTTAGTTTAATCCTGGTCAGAGTTTTGAGAAATATTTCAACGGGAAATATTTAAATTATAAGGCTCGAAGCCTACTTTTCCGATTGGTTTTCGGAATTTAAAGTCGGGAGGTCGAGAAATTAACAAAATTTCAGACGATTGAAGCACGTGAGGGTAATTTGGTAATTTGTAATTTAAAAAATAAAAATAAAAATATGAATCACCCGAATGGCTTCGGGAAGAAGCCATTCGGCTGATTCCTGCAAACACCCGAGTGCCGGGAGAGGGCGATCGCGTGCCGCAGTCGGAGCTGCGATAGACGGCCGACGAGCATGGGCGCGAGGTACGAGTTGCGAGCCGGTGCTGCTGTCCCGACGAACCGAAGCCGTCCGGTTTCAGCAGCTCGAGTCCCCGAAGTGTGAGCCGAGTGTTTCGACCGACGACTGCGAAAGGCGAATTTCCGACCAATTCTGCCACCGACGATTTGGGAGCCTTGCTGGAGTCCCTTTTTCTCGTTGTGTGCAGAACTCCATTGCTCAGTAAGTCTTTCCCCTCTTGCTGCCTTCCTCATTATTTTTGGTTTAGCTGAGCTTAGTGCTCGGCCTACTTTTGTCATTGATGGAATTGGCCGCAAGGTTATAGCGTAGCACGAGAGTAATGCCGCGAGTTTAAGGGAAACCGAAGGGAGCCCTGTCGGTTTCCTGTTTTGGCCGAGCTTAGTGCTCGGCCTCCTTGCAATTGCAGTGAGCTTGGCCGAGAGATATGGACGAAATAGGGCTAGTTGTGTGTGGAAGTTTGTAAATTGAAGTTTGAAATCAAAATCAACCATTGCTTGTGTAGGGGCAGTTCGGCTTTTAACTATTTTGGCCTAGTTTTGGCTAATCGTTTTAAATTCTATTTTTGTGGGATAAAATAGGTTATTAAAAAGACGTATGGTCGCTGTAATCGTTCGATTCCGACATCCGACACAAAAGTTATGCGCGTCGGAAGTTTATGTCGGAATTTAGCCCAAGTCAAATTAGCGAGCGTTTTTCGTGGAAATTCGATGTGTGAGAGTAGCATAGCCATTTTGATGCATATAACTAGCTGAGAGTGAGTTTTGGTTGAAGAGAAGTGAAAATGTGAAATTTGATAAAAGTGGCAGATTCGGTTTTAGCATTTTTTTGGCTGTTTGAGGCTTATCATTTTAAAATCCGTCTTAGTTTGTTAAACTAGGTTCCTAAGGGGACGTTTAGCCACTTGAATCGTTTGATTCCGTTGACGGACGCAAAAGTTATGCGCATCCGAACGTTGGGCTGGTATTCGGCCAAACCAAACCAATGGACCGTTTTAGTTGGAATTTCATGAGTGTAGTTAGAAAAGGTTATTTTTAGCTAATTGATGAATGTTGAGATAAATACTGATGAGAAATTGGTTGTGTTTTAGGTTGAGGCTTTCTTTTGGCGAATCTGTGCGTCGAGCGAGCTTTGGACGCCAAGTAAGTAGTGCATGCATGTGTTTTGCCCAAGTGGGCCTACACTGTAGAACTTTAGCGTTTATGTGATTGATTGTGGTGTGCGTGCGTATTGTTTGACATGCATCATATTTTTAAAAATGAGAACGAAAATGATTTTTAGCATGTTTTGATGTATGAGGTGAGATGTGTGGCGGTGGTACCGCGGATCCCGCTAGTGTGCGGGCCGGTGCTTCACTAATCGCGGATCCTACTTGAGGGGTGGGCCGGCTGGGCCTGTCATGCGACGTGAATGTGTTGACGGTGAGGATATGGGCAGTGGTACCGCGGATCCTACTAGTGTGTGGGCCGGTGCAACACCAGTCGCAGATCCTACTCGAGGGGTGGGCCGGCTGCGCTGTCACGAAACGTGTGTGTGTGACAACTGTGGCCCCGTGCTGGGTAGGCTGGGACGGGGGCGACGTGTCAGGGTGTAGAGTGGCGCGAGGTACACCCTTACCCTGATGTGGTTGCCGTGTGGTGATGCGTGAGTGTAGCTTGTGGGCCTCGTTGCTGGAGAGTGCGGGACGGTGGCGACGTGTCAGGGTGTAGGGTGGCGTGAGGTTCCTCCTTACACTGGTGCGGCTGCACTATGCGTCACAGATGTGACAACATGAGTGTGAGTATAGAGACTGCATGTGATAGGATTGCATTGTCGGCTTTTACTTTCATATTGCATTACTTACTGAGCGTTAGGCTTATGTTGTGTGTTCTATGGTGTAGGTGCTGACGATACTGCTGGTGAGCCTCGAGAGCCTAGTCCAGAGGCGTAGGATGGTTGACGGCGTGCACCCGAGGCACCGGGTGACGGATTTTTGTTAGGGCGACCTGACCCGTGGTGGTGGTAGGTGATAGTGGATTTATCATTTCATGTGGGGTATTTGTATAGATAGCGGGGTTGTATAGACATTGATCTTTTGAGATTGTATAGAGGGGTGGTATTGTTTTGGGGGACTTTCTTCATTTGTATTTGATGGGTTCTTGTTGTCTTCTTACTCTGATTTGGTTATGGTGATTTCTCTGGATGATGGATAGATAAACATTGTTGGATTATGGTGAATTTTGTGCAGGGTTTAAATTTTTGGATAGTCAGTTTTTAGCCGTTACTTTGCCAAAATTTCGGGAGAAAGGTTAGGAGTCGAGAAGATACGAAATAGGTTGAGGTGTGAACACGGCCCTACGGGTGCACACGGGTCATGCAGCGCCGGGTGAGGGCGTGCGCGCGGACGTGCTGTACAGAGGCAGGGTGCGTGGGCACGCGGCGCTGTGAGCGTGCGCGAGATACAGTGACGTTGGGTTGGCACGTGCGGCACCGCGAGGGTGTACACGGGTTGTCGGAGTGGGGACGTGAGTGCTTGGGACTGGACTGGGTAGTTCGTGGGGTGCATGGGATTCTTTCATAGGATTTCAAGTCTTACCGTTTTATCTCAAATTGTTTTAAATGGTTTTCTTTTCCGCTGCGTAGTTTTATGATGAGGACTTCATGTTTCCTCTTCGGGACGCGAGTTGTTTTTCGAACCGAGTCGAAAAATTTTCATACCCACAAATGTTCTTTTGAAAATGATTTGAAAACAAAAGGGGTATTTGTTACAGCCAAGCCCCTGCTCGGTCACTAAAATGCACGAAAGGATCGGTAGGCCTTTGGATCTCGGCCAAGCCGAGAAACCCTTGAGAAAAACAACAAAATGAACGACCAAATGTGCTTGAAATGAAATGAAATTTGGTGTGAGATAGTGGAGTGAGTAAGGTGTGTGATGGTGGTGGTCGTGGTCCAGGTTGATTAGAAATGACAAACTTGTGCAAGCAAACCCGCAAGTCGGCCGAATAGACAATGTTATGTTCTCGGCAATCACAACCTTTCCATGGAAAGGTTCTCAACTTGGGGAACCGGTTTTGGCCACTTCCTTCTTGTTTCCTTCCCTTGAAAGGGAGGAGAGAAAAGTGGAACACAAGCTCGAGCAACAACCTTGAGTTGCCAAGCTAGGAGGCTACTCCTAATCGGTTCATGAAACCGAGCACTTACCTTGGAAAGGTGGTGGAAAACTCCCTCGGTTTCCTCTTAGAAAATATGCCGATGCTGATTAACTTTGCCAACCGAAATACACACACCAATGCTATGCTTATATAGGCCTAGGATGGAGGGTTTTAGGGCTGTGCTTTGGTCTTCAAAACTTGGTGCAAAGAAGCTTGTAACCGGCTCCAAAGTGTTGTAGTGTGCGGCCGAGATAATGGCAGCCAAGAGGTTGATCAATGGCTTGTTGAATGCCATGTCATGGATCCATGTTTCTTCCACAAAAGGTAAAGGGGACAAGCATCTCAAATGGCAGCCCAATGGTGTGGCCAAATCGGGTAAAGTTGGCCACCACTTGCGGCACTTCCTCCTTGGCGCACTTGCGGCCGAGAGTGGCATGTCTTGCATGCCCGATTGCTTCTTCAAGTTAAGCCAATCCCGAAACCCTTTCCATTATCTATCCTAACCATTCAATCTAATCCTAAATGCCTAATGCATGCACATAATAATAAGTTAAACAAGAAGGCCAATGTTTGCCCAATAAGTTCAAAATAAAACATTACATAAAAGTTGGCTCGGGAAGACAAATTCCCTTAAGAGCTTCATGATCTTCAAGGGTGGCTTCCCATGCAAGGATGTGTCTTGGTTGCTCCATGTCTTGAGCCTCCACTTCCCACCTTAAGCTTGCAACTTCCGGCTCCATTGAATCATAACCTGCACAAGAATCAAATGTGTGAGAATGTAGGTTAATTAAAGTGTGTGCTTGGACTTGAGATCGTGTGACGGGCCTATGGGGCACGTCAGTATTGAATTGAGTTAGTTATGTCAAGTGTCAGTGTGTGTGTGTGTAGTGTGTAGATGCATTGTAGCGCACCGATAATGCGGGGTTTTGTCGGGGTGTTACAATGTTAAAGTATGTATTGTGGAGATATAACATGGATGAGATATATATATATCCATAGATGATTATTGATGGCATGGGGAAAAGTATATGAGAATTTTACAATTTTGGAAAGGAAAAACAACAGAGGTAACGATACGTCACCATAGTTAAGGCAACCAATAGCAATTTTCACGCTTTTGGAAAAGAAAACATGGACAGTGTTGATTGATCGGCTCATTTAGGCGATTGATCGGCTACTGTTCATGAAAAAAAATATAAAAATTTGAAGCTTCAAAAAAGAAAAGTTTTACGATTTGGGTCGTTACACCTTGAACTTGTGGAACAATAGAGGCTCTAACTCCTCGGTTCTTGAAACCAAGACATTAACCTTTGGAAGCTCTAACTTCTTGTGGTTTTCCTTAAAGGAAAAATGACTATTATCATTTCATCAACAACCCTTTACACACACTAACACTCATGCTTAAATAGACGTAGGGTTGTTGGTGGGATGGATTCGAAAAAGAGGTTCAAAGAACCCTTGAAAACATTGGCGGCCAAGATGCAACTTGTGTTTTTTTGCTTGCATGGTCGAGATTACTCTATCCTTTCTTTAGCCGATGCCATAGAGGGCCATGTTACCTATCCAATGTGTAGCACTCATAATTTTTCAATTGAATTAATTTCAGATTTACGTAATTTTAATCGGTAAAGTTTTGGTCAGAATTGATAAATGAGAATTTTTACCCATAAATAAAAGATTATTTTGATGCTAATAGAGAAGACAAAAATTTAAGAATATAATCAGAATTGGACTGTATAACAGATTTATTAAACGGTTAAAAGTTGAGTGCAGTTAAGTAATTAGGTATTATTATTATAAAAATAATAAAATAAATAAATAAATAAGGGAAAAAAGAACACCATCGGTGTTCTCCTTCCCAAAAACCCTTTTCCCCTGTTTCTTCTCCTCTCCCGTGCGAAGTTTCAGTAATCCTCTCTTCCTGCAACGCTCAGTCGATTCCTTCTCCGTATCTTGAAATCTAAGTTATGTTTTAGTTAGTTCTTAATAGATAGTTAGGGTGTCAGTTGTTTTTAGCAGCAAAAACGAAGTTAGTGAGTGTTTATAGGGTGATTTGGTGAAAAGCTAGGAGAGAGATACTGAAAATTGAATTTAGAGTCAATTTTTATCCGCATGTTGGTGCTTAAGTTAAAAATAGTAGTAGATTATGGAATTTTATGAGAAAGATTGATTGGTTGGATAACCAAGTACTCGAATTGTGTAGCGGTTTCTGCTCGACCACATTCGGCTATGTTGTGGATGTCCAATTAGGAAATGGATGGGACCATAGGAAACTAGCGCCCAAAGGAACCTGTACCACTTTGGATCATCCAATTCGGATGAGTATTGTAGAAATTGGTCGAAAATTGAGTTGGATTTCGGGTTTAGTGGAGAGTTTTAGTTTTGGTACGAGTTATAACTTTCAAGGTAGGAATTTATTAATTGAACGAGTTAGAATTGATAAATGTGTGATTTTATAGGTATTCACAGTTAGCGTACGAAGTTACGAAGTACGAGCAATTTCAAGAACGCCAGTTAAGTGATGGATTGTTTGTGATTTGCCTTCAGGCCTACACCATGAAATGGTAAGATTGTTTTTTTATTTTGATTGTTTGTTTTGTTGTTTGGTTAGTTGGTTGTGCATATGTGTTGACATGTATCATGGTTTTGAATTACGAAAGAACGAGTTTTGAGCATATTTTGAATTGTTCATATCAAATGTAATCATATAAGAAAAGATTCCACGTATGGCAACACCTCGTCGTTAAGGTGCTAGTGAGAAAGCACTAGGTTCTCATCGATGAAAGTACATAAGATCACAGTTTGTGAACGTCTCGTCGTTAACGTGCTAGTGAGAAAGCACTACAGAGTTTTATGATCGAAGTTGGGAGGAGATTATGTATGGCTGTCCCGTATGTGAACATTATGTGTGCCTCTAATCTCGCTCCGTGGGTCATGGTTTGGCCATCCTCAGTGTGATAGGATGGGTGTCTACTTGACTCACACGTGAAAGTGGAAGATGATAACAATGAAAACGAAACGAAAACGAAATCGAGCATAGAAACTACATGTGTTAGGGGTTCAGTTGTGCATTGATTTTAATTCATATTCCTTACTTGATAAGCATTAGGCTTATGTTTTGTGTTCCATGGTGTAGGTGACGACGAGCTTTCCGGTGAGTTGTTACCTGACGGGCATGTTTAGGATGGTGGTTGGTGACGCATGCTGTATGTTGGTGCAGGAAGTTTGTTGTGACGACACGACCATGGTGGGATAGGTTGTGGAATTTTGTAAGCGTTTTGTGTTAAACACCTGTGTTTAGATTTTTGAAGATATAGGTCGTCTGGTACGATTATAGAGTAGGGTTATGGTTTTTGAAATCACTTGGAGAGATTATGTTTTAAAAATATAGGTCTTTACTTCGTGGAATTAATCGTGCAAATGTTCGTCGTGTTTTTTCTCTAAACTGGTGTTATTTTTATATATACTGGTGCAAGGTGTCGACCGATGTCGATATGTGTCGACCGGTCAGTGTCAAATGGCAGGAGAGTGTCGACTGCGGATTTGACCTGCGCAGGCAGAGCTGAAGTAAGTGTAAACCCATGGTTATAGATGTCGACCGGTACTGAAAAAAATGGCAGTAGTGTCGATCGCGAAGATTGACCTGCACGGACAGATGGGATCAAAGTGTCGACCTACAGTTGTAGGTATCGACCGGGAATGAAGGGATGGTAGAGGTGTCAACCACAGGGGTCAACCGATGAAAACAGAGAGAATTGAAGTGTCGACCTGCGTAGCCAGGGTCGACCGATGAAAAACCTGAGACAACCCAAGTGTCGACTGACGCTTACAGGTGTCGACCGGGTATCTCTGTTTTACGTTCCATCAAATGAAGTTTTATCCAAAATGATTTTAATTGAGTTTTCCGCTGCAATGTTGTTTAAAATATTTTAAAAAATGTTGTTTTAGTACGAGTAATAAAAATTTTAAATTTTATGCGAATTTTTACGATACGAATTGAATAGGGAGTAAGTAGCAAACCGGTAGAAGGTGGACCAGGGATGCACAAGAGTTGGTATCAGAGTAGTGAGCAGAGTGGAAACAAGTAGGTTTTCGGGGTGCCACAGAGTTGGTATTATAGCCAAAATGGTCAAGTAGTGCAAAGAATTACTCAACATTGCCGGCTGCCATGCAACGTGCTCCACCAACTGTAAGTATTAGTTTAGTTTAGCTAGATTGTGACTAAGGCTATATTGGGCTAACCTTGTACAGGGATTAGCCAAAATGGATAGACGACCGAGACAACCTAGAGTTTCGAGAGAGACAGTAGGATCAGAGAATGATGACAACTTAGCTACGATCAGATGGCTAACCCAACAATTGGGAATACTATTGAATCAAGGACAGTGAAGCCATGGAGCGGGTTCTAGTGGAGAAAGGTTTAGGAGATTGAAGCCTCTGACGTTTGAGGGCCAGATGACGGATCCGACTACTGCGGAAAGATAAGTCCGCAATATGTTCAAGTATGCCAATGTGGAGGAGGGGAATATGGTTACATGTGCGACATTTCACTACTCGAATGATGCTCAAAGTTGGTGGGAGACAGTAGAGGCCACCATAGCTGCCAAGGACTTGACCTGGAAGAGATTTAAACAGATGTTTTATGACAAGTATTACAACTGAATGGTCCAAGCTGCGAAGAGGTTGAAATTCTTACAGTTAAAGCATAATGGCCAGTAGCTGGATACGTCAGACAGTTGGAATCATTGTCTAGTTTTCCAAGCCAATTGGTGAGTAACAAAGAATAAAAGGTACTATAGTTTGTGCAAGGGTTGAAGCCAAAGATATATAGGGACGTGACAATCTCTGGAACTGAGGGAATACCGTATGCACGAGTCGTGGCCAAAGCATTGGCAGTAGAGGGAGCGACAACCAAATGTGTGAGGCAAGGAGAAGCCACCAGAAGATTCTTTAAGGAGATCACACCACAGACGAGCAAGGGAGGATCTTCTTTTGGAACCAAGAGGCCAAGTGGCATTGTAAGTGATTCGAGGAGAGGAAAGAAACCACAAATTCAGAATAGGTACAAGTAGTGTCTGAAGTGCTTGAAGAGCCATCTGAGAGAATGCGGACAGTATGCAGGTAGATGTTATAATTGCAATGAAGCTGGTCATATTTCCCAGAACTGCACAAAGTCAATAGTCAACCGGTGCTTCACCTGTAACGAGACTGGTCACATATCTAGGGACTACCCCGCAACCAAAAACGGTTCGGCCAAGATGACGCCCAGGATCTTTGCTATGATAGAGCCCGAGAGTGAAGGTCGACCATCTGTTATTTTAGGTACGGTATAGTTGATATGGTGCCTGCGTTTACATTGATAGATTGAGGATCATCACACTCCTTTGTTGCTACGGCTTTTATGGTGAAAGTAAATTTATGGGCTAAACCCGCCAGTTGTACGTATGAAGTGAGGTTACCATCTATTGAGCGCATGTATTCCGATCAAGTGGTGTTTGATAATGTCATATCAGTGAGAATTAAGAGTATGCCTTCTGATTTGATTTTGATGGGGATAACTGGCTACGACGTGATATTAGGCATGGATTGGTTGTTTCGGCACTACGCAAAAATTGATTGCAGGGCTGGAATTGTTAATTTCCAATCCCTGGGTGGTGCGAAACATTCATTGCAAGCTATGAAGATTGTGAAGAAGCTATCTGTAATGGCACCCATCGAGGCTCGGAGATTATTAATGGGTAAGCATTTTTGTTTTCTCGCAATAATTTTAGATGCTTAATTTCACGTGGAAACAAAACCAAAGGATATTGTGGTAGTCCGTGAGTTTCTCGATGAATTTTTGGAAGATTTGCCTGTTTACCCCCAGACCGTGAAGTTGCATTTGTAATTGATACATATCCCAGTGCAGAGCCAATATCGAAGAACCCTTATAGGTTGGCTCTTTCGGATTTGAAGGAGTTAAAAAGGCAGTTGGAAGGACTGTTGGAAAAGAAGTTCATACGCCCGAGCTTTTCCTCATAGGGCACGCTAGTACTATTTGTAAAGAAGAAAGACGGAACGCTCCGAATGTGTATTGACTACAGGGAGCTGAATAACCTAACCATAAAAAATAAATATCCACTACCGAGGATACACAACTTATTTGATCAACTCCAAGGATCTCAGATTTTCTCGAAGATAGACTTAAGATCGGGGTATTACCAGCTGAAGGTTAGATCACAGGATATCCCGAAAACAGCCTTTCAGACAAGATACGGACACTATGAATTTTTAGTGATGTCGTTCGGGCTGACAAACGCTCCTCCCGTTTTCATGAAATTGATGTATCGGGTATTCCATGAGTATCTAGATAAACTTGTCATTGTATTTATCGACGATATTTTGGTTTACTCTTGTAGTGAACACGAACATAAAGAGCATTTGAAGATTGTTCTGGAGACTTTGAAGCAGCATCGGCTGTATGCAAAATTTCGCCAAGTACGAGTTCCGGCTGGATAAGGTCCATTTCCTTAGACATGTGATTTCCGGTGGAGGGATATTGGTGGATCCAGCTAAGATATAGTCGATCAAAGAATGGCCTCAACCAAAGAGTGTCAGCGAGATTCGAAGCTTTCTGGGGTTAGCTGGTTACTACAGGAAGTTTATTGAGGAGTTTTCAAATATTGCAGCACCCTTGACTCGTCTAACAAGAAAGGAAGTCAAGTATGTATGGTCGGAAGATTGTGAGCACAGTTTCAAGATACTAAAGCAGAAATTGACTACAGCTTTAGTGTTGACACTTCCGGTGATGGATGAGAAGTTCAGTATTTACTGTGATGCTTGCAGAATCGGATTGCGTTGTGTCTTGATGCAAAACGGAAAGGTGATCGCTTATGATTCAGGGCAATTAATGCTTTATGAGCGCAATTATCCAACCCACGATTTAGAGTTAGCGGCGGTCGTGTTCGCCCTAAAGATTTGGAGTCAGTAACCTTATGGACAGCAATGTGAGATATATTTAGATCACAAAAGTCAGAAATATATCTTTAGTCAGAAGTAGCTGAATATGAGGCAGAGGCGGTGGTTGGAGTTCGTGAAAGACTATGACCTGTACATCAAATACCACCCCGGCAATGCCAATGTAGTGGCCGACGCATTAAGCCGGATTTCGACCTCAGTTTCAGAAATGAATACCGAGATGTCTAAAGAGTTGAGTACAGAATTTCAGAGATTTAATTTGACCTAGTTTCAAATGTGACAGTAGAATTATCAGCCTTATCTCTGAAGCCATCAATTCTTGAGAAAATTAGAGAAGCTCAACCAGATGACCCAAGGTGCAACGAATTTAGGTTGAGCATAGCATCTAATGATAGAACCGAGTTTAGCTATTCAAATGATTGAATCCTGAAGTTCCGGAATAGATGGTATGTTCCGAACAATGATCAACTTCGGAAAGAAGTTTTGTCTAAAGCGCACTCCTCAAGCTTTTCTATTCATCCCGGAAGCATCAAGATGTAAAGAGACCTTAGGTAACAATATTGGTGGTCTTCATGAATAAGTCTGTAGCAAGGTATTGTTGTGGCCTAGCCCTTACTCGGTCACTAAGACACTCAAAAAGATCGGTTAGGCCCTTGGATCTCAGCCAAGCCGAGAAACCCTTGAGAAAAATGAAAAAATGAACAGCCAAATATGCTTGGAATGAAATGAAATTTGGTGAGAGATTAGTGGAGTGAGTGAGGTGTGTGATGGTGGTGGTCGTGGTCAAAGTTGATTAGAAATGAAAAACTTATGCACAAAACCCGCAAGTTGGCCGATAAGTCAATGTAATGCTTTCGGCAATCACAATCTTTCCATGAAAATATTCTCAACTTGGAGAACCGGTCTTGGCCATTCTCTTCTTGTTTCCTTCCCTTGAAAGGGAGGAGAGAAAAGTGGAACACAAGCTCGAGCAACAACCTAGAGTTGCCAATCTAGGAGAATTCTCCTAATCGAATCAAGGAACCGAGCACATAGCTTGAAAGGTGGTGGAAAACTCCTTCGGTTTTCTCTAGAGAAACATGGCGATGCTAATTCAATTTGCCAACCAAAATACAAACACCAATGCTATGTTTATATAGGCCTAGGATGGAGGGGTTTAGGGGTGAGCTTTTGGTATTCAAAACTTGTAGAAGAGTGTCTTGTAACCGGCTCAAGATTGATGCAATGTGCGGCCCATATAGTGGCAGCCAAGATGTGATCAATGGCTTGCTGAGTGTCAAGTCATGGATCCATGTTTCTTCCACAAAAGGTAAAGGAGACAAGCTTGTCAAAAGGCAGCTCAAAGGTGTTGCCAAATCGGGTAAGATTGGCCACCATCATGCGGCTATCCTCCTTGGCGCGCGCGCGGCCGAGAGTTTGCTTGCTCGGTTGGTGCTTCAAAATAAGCCAACCCCAAAACCATTCCATCATCTACCCTAGCCATTCAATCTAGTCTTAAATGCCTAATGCATGCACAATAATAAGTTTAACAAGAAGACTAATGTTTGCCCAATAAGTTCAAAATTAAAACATTACATAGAATTTTGCTTAAGAAGACAAATTCCCTTAAGAGAATCATGATCTTCGATGGTAGCTTCCCACGCAAGGACTTGCCTTGGTTGCTCTATGTCTTGAGTCTCCAATTCTAACTTTAAGCTTTCAATTTCCGGCTCCATTGAACCATTACCTACACAAGAGACAAGCATGTGAGAATGTAAGTTAATTAAAGTGTGCTTGGACTTGAGATAGTGTGACGGGCCTAAGGGGCACATCATCCTCCCCAGGTGACTGTGAATTTGACCTCAAATCCAATAAGTTTGGGTCCTGGAACTGATCTTCATCGTCTTTATGGGGTGACAAGTCTTAGACATTGAAAGTCGCGAATACTCTATATTCACCTGGTACTTCGATTTTGTAGGCGTTATCATTGCTCCTCTCAAGTACTTTAAATGGTCCATCTGCATGAGGTATAATCTTAAACTTTCTATTATCATAAAATCTTTCCTTCCGTAGGTGCAACCATACCAAGTCTCCTTCTCGAAAATTGAATTATTTGCGACTTTTGTTCACGTGCTTAGCCACACTCTTATTTCTCTTTTCAATAGCCTTTCGCACTGTTTTGTGCAATTTCTTATTTTGTTTGGCTTTATTTGCACCTGATGGGTTGGCTAAGTATTTAGTGCGTAAAGGGACAAGGTCCAACGGTGTAAATGGATTAAACCCATAGGAAAACTCAAAGGGCGATTTTTTAGTATTGGAATGAAAGGTGCGGTTGTAGGAAAATTCAAAATCTTGAAGTATAATGTCCCAGTTAGACAATTTCTTGCCTAAAACACTACGTAAGAGGGAGTCTAGAGTCCTGTTGACAACTTTCATTTGCTCATCAGTTTGGGATGAAAAGAAGTGCTGAAGCACAACTTAGTCCCCACCCTTCTCCATAAAGTGGTCTAGAAGGCGTTTAAAAACTTAGTGTCTCTGTCTAACACTATTGTGTGTGGAATGCCATGCAGGCGAACAATCTCTTTGAAAAATAGGTCGGCAGTTAAAGTAGAGTCATTTGTCTTGGCACAAAGAATAAAGTGTGCCATTTTGGAAAACCTATCCACGACCATCATGATCGAATCCTTAGCTCGGGCAGTCCGTGGTAGTTCTAATACAAAGTCCATACTGACTGCAATCCAGGGGTGAGAAGCGACGGGTAAGGGCATGTATAAGCCTTGCTGTAGAACTCTACTTTTGGCTTTCTTGCAAACTATGCACGTCTCTTCCAGGCGATCCAAATCTTTAATCATGTGAGGCCAAAAGAACTGCTCCTTGAGCATATCAAGGGTCTTCTTTTCCCCAAAATGATTGGCTAAGCCTCCACAATGAGCTTCTTTCATAAGGCATCGTCTTAAGCTTCCTTGAGGAATGCACAATTTTCTCGTTTTGACGAAATAACCATCCATAAGGCAATAATCTCCTTCAACCTTGTGTAGGCATCGGGCATAATGAGGTCCAAAGTCGGGGTCAGAGGCGTACCTATCCGTAATACATTCAAATTTGAAAAATCTAATTCCTAGCTCGATGAAAAGGATGCGCTTCCTAGATAGGGCGTCTGCTACTATATTATTTTCTCACTTGAGATACTTTAGGGTATATGGAAACATTTCTTAAAATTCTACCCCATTTTGCAAGCCTTTTGTTCAGCTTATGTTGGCTCTTAATGTACCGTAAGCCTTGATGATCAGTGTTGATAACGAATTCTCTCGATAAGAGATAGTGCTGCCAATGATATAATGCTCGTATAACTACGTAAAACTCCTTATCATAAGTATAATAATTGAGCATGGCTCCTTTAATCTTCTCACTGAAATATGCGATGGATCATTGGTATTGCATAAGTACTACTCCTATTCCAACTCCTGACGCATCACTTTTAACTTCGAATACCTTGTTGAAGTCAGGAATAGCAAGTACGGGGGAGTGATATAACTTTTCCTTAATTAACTCAAAGCTCTTTTGACAAATAGGGGTCGAAGTAAACTCTTTCCCTTTCTTGGTGCAGTCTGTAATGGGTGCAGCTATTGACCTAAAGTTCTGGATAAATCTCCTATAAAATGAGGCTAGCCCGTGGAAACTCCGTACTTTGATATGGAATTAGGTGTAGGCCAATCTCGTCAAAATTTATCTCACTACTCTACTTACGCACTAAAATCACCATATTAGTTCAATACTTCACGAATTCACCAAAATTGCTCACTAACCTATCTTGGCTCAAAAACCAACCTAACTTTTGACGCACATAACTTTTGCGTCGGTTATCAGAATCACTCAATTCCAGTGGCTAAGTGCTCCAATTATAACCTTGTTTAACACACCAAAAAGGGATTCTAAAACAAATTTCCATAGCTAGGTCGAAAAATCAAAATCAGTTTCGTTTTTATGATTAAAATCCTACATTCTTGGTCTTTTAGCGACACTCAACAAATTTTTCAACAATCCATCACACTTATCCTCAATAACCCACATAAATCAATAGTAAACCCAATATACACTCTAATCCTAAAACCTTAAACCTCTATTCTCCAATTTCTCCTCAAGCTCCAACACTAAACAAAAATTAAACTGTAACCTACTTAATCTTACATTAAACCGTTGAAATGGAGGAGAAAACCATAAACAATTGTTGATAGAACGTCGTGGGAAAGAGAGGATCGAAGGGGCTTGCGCGGGTAGGGAGAAATTAGAGAAGGAGAGGGTTGTTCTACGAATCTCTCTCCTCTGATGACTTTCTACTTAGTTTTTTTTTTTTATAAAATAATAATAATAATAATAATAAGTAATTATTATTTCACCCTCACACTTTAATCCTTTAATCTAACGGCTATCCAATCTGTTTCTAGTCGGATTCCTAAAATTTTCTCCCCACCCTTAGCCTCAAAATAATTCCCCACCTAACCTTACAAATTTTCCGTTTTACATTCCGTCATAAATCCTGCTGCTCAACACCCCGACATCTCAAAAATTGATGCCACGAAAATACGGGGTGTTACACTCGGTGTATGCCCATCTGGGCAAAATACATGCATACACTACTTACTTGGCGTCCTAGCTTTCCGTGGTGCTCGTTTCACTAAAAACATGCTATACACTAATATGTCATGAAAGTAGACAACAATGAACTTACCAAGGTATTCTTTGAGTACATAGTGCATGAGTCGCATAAACGTGCTTGGGGCGTTAGAAAGCCCGAAGGGCATGTCCATCCATTCAAATAAGCCATACTTGGTTTTAAACGTTGTCTTCTATTCATCTCCTTACTTCATGCATATCTGATGATAACCACTATTAAGCTTCACTTTATAAAATATCAAAACTCCACTGAGCTCGTCTAACATGTTCTCAAGCTTAGGGATGAGAATTCTATATTTGACTGTGATGTGGTTCACGGCTCGGCTATCGACACACATCCTCATGATGCCTTCTTTCGTAATAACTAATAGGGAAGGAACTGCATAAGTGCTCATGGACGCTCTTATGTAGCCCTTGTCCAATAATTCTTACACCTGATCTTGCAGTTTTTTGGTCTCTTCGGGGTTCATTCGGTAGGCTACTCGATTGGGTAGTGCAGCCCCAGGCTGAAGATCAATTTGGTGTTCTATACCAGGTAGGGGTGGCTAACCTTTAGGTAAATATTTGGGAAACACGTACTGGAACTGATGTAGTAGGTTCTTAACGGGGGTGGGTATGTCCTCCCCTAATTCCATCACTCTATCTTGGAAGAGTATCATAATCATGGGATCCCCTCTAAGCACCGATGCTTCTAGTTCAACCTTAGTCATCAAGAGACACGCTTTATTCTTTTCTTCTCTCTTAATCACTTCGTCCTTAGCTATTTGCTCAGGGGTCATGGGTGCCAACTTAAAAGCCTTGCCTTCAAATTTGAGGGAATCATAGCTGGAATGTCCATCGTGGTTCACTTTTTGGTCAAATTGCCAAGGTCGGCCTAAAAGCAAATGACTTGCAGTCATAGGCACAACATCGCAAATAACCGAGTCCCTATACTTGCCTAAAGCAAACTTGACCCTTACTTGTTTAGTAACTTTAACATTATCACTATCATCTAGCCATTTAAGCTTATATGGGTGGGGGTGAACAGTATTCTCTAACCCTAACTTAGTCACTAAATCTTTGGAGGCCACGTTCGCACAACTTCCTACATCAATAATGAGAGAACACAACTTATCGTTGATGAGGCATTTACTATGGAAGATCTTCTCACGCTAGATATCCTCTCTTGAACTCTTGGTTATAAGAACTCGTCTTCTCACCATATGCAAAGATCCATCAGGGGCATGAATAACTTCTTCTACCGAGTCACTGTCGTGCTCATCCTCTCCTACTTCTTCCACTTACTATTCAAACTCGTCTTCACTTACAAACTCACCGGTGTCTTCCTTAATGATCATGACATGATGGTTCGAGCATTGCGCCATGAAATGACCTATGTCATGACACTTGTAGCACTTAAGGTTGCCTTCTCTCTGTCAAGTGGGATTGTCTTTCGTAGTCTTGACCTCTAATCCTTTAGGGTTTATTGGTTTAATACTTGATTCTTTAGGAGGCCAATGCCTCTGAAAAGCTTTTTTCCAATCAGCCTTGGCCACTGGTTTGTTAGCCTCAGGTGGCTTAGGGGTGTATTTGGGGAGATGGTTAATCTTAAATGATTAGGTGCCTTTTCTATTCCTCTTAGGTTGGCGTTCGACTTTCAGGGCCATCTGGACTACCATATCCATGGATTCTATTGGATGAAATTCTACAGTGTAAGCAATGTCATAATTCAAGCCATTGATTAACCTAGCTATGGTTTTCTCTTCGACTTCTTCTAGTTCTCCTCAAATTTGAGAGTCTCGAACTCCGTGAGATACTACTCAACAGTTAGACTTCCTTATTTGAGGCTATGTATTTGCATGATCAACTCTTGTTTGTAATGACTAGGGACAAATCTCTTCGTCACGATAGATTTCATCTTTCTCCAAGTATCAATAAAGTTAAATCCAGTCTGCGCTCTTTGCGTTCTCACATTAGACCACCAGAGTAATGCATAGCCTGTAAATTCTACAGAAACGAACTGTATCTTGACTTTGTCAGAGTAGTTATAACAATCAAAAATCCTCTCAACCTTCTCTAACCATTCTAAAAATGTCATGAAGTCGCATGTTCCATTAAAGGGGAGAATTTGTATCTTAACGTTTCGAAGGTCATCACGGTCTCTATGTCGGTCTCGTCTAAACTCATCATTACTCCTATGGATTGGTGGACGAAAGTTATCTTCTTAATCCAAGGTCCACTCATCATCCTCATCGTAATCAGTCTTAGCTTTATCGTCTAAGGGCTCTTGGTCTCTAACTCGTCTTCTAAGATTGTCATTTCGTCTCCTAGGTATAGTGTCTTGGGGGGAATCTCTACGGTGGGTATGACGGCATCCACTAATAACTTGTTCAAACTTTAGGTTCATGTCATGAAGTTGTTTACTTAGTGTTCCAACCATTCCAGTTAAACTATTTAGTTGACCTTGCATACTTGACTCTCCCTCTTGATGGGTGTGAGTCTCATTTTGGGGAATGTCATTGCCCCAGTTCAATGGATGGGATTCTTCGGCCATATTTAGGTTTGAGCCAATTTGGATTCCACTTCTTGTTTTCATTTTGAAGTTTTAGGAAAAGGGGACTTTAATCATATTTAAACCCTGTGTATTAAAGCATTATGAATGGTGACCTAACTAAGGTAATTAACTTAATCTCGCTTTAAGTTTTCGTTTCTTTATTTTGTTTTGTTTTGTTTTTTTTTTTTTTGAACAATATTAGTAAAGCAAAACAAATATTAATGAGCCAAAAGGAAGGTAATTTATCACTCTTAGGAACAAGTAATTATATTAAACTATCAAGGATAAAACAATGCTCAATAACTCTCGGGTTTGTGAAAAGTTCACTAAAAATATGCACTTGTTTTAACCTCGGTTTGCTCTAAGAAATTTAGCAATAAATGAGCAACATAAAACATCAAATTAGAATTAATATGCAGCAAAATTTCGTGCCTTTGAACAACTTTGAGCCATGCACAAAGTGGTCCCAACTATGAACATCAACCTTGCCATTTTTGTACGCACAAAACTGTTTTTTGCAAAAGTATGTTTTTTTTAATAAAAATAGCATTTATTTGAATTTTAAACCACAAAAAACTGAAAAAGATCACATGATTCACTACCTAATATGTTAACTTAAGTCGAAAGAGTTATAGGTTCGGACTTATGCAGAAAAACAGGTCACAACAACTCAAAATAATAAGCTATTCTCGGCAACGTCAAAAATAGAAGTTTTGATGCTTTGTGTCTCGTGTTTTAAGGCAACTCTAAATAAAATTACATGTAACATTTGATAAGCCTAGCACTCATTCTTAGTAGTGAATATAAGCAGCAACATATAGAAAAATAGTTATTTAAATTGAGCTGCAAGTTTCAGATTTGAGTATACACAAACCGGTCATCAAAAGAAGCAACAAACTTTGGATTATGCGGTTTTCAATCAAAGAGCAGTAACATATTAAACTGATGAAACCATCAAGCTAACCATATGATTTTAAAACTAAACATTCATGCTTAAGTACTTAACAAACCATGTGAGGTGCTGGAAGTGTTAAAACACAGCAAGAAAAAGTGTTGTTCCTGGAATAGAAAAGAACACAACAATTACTAAAGTAGCTAGCAATTGTTTAACCAAAAGAGAAAGGAATTTGCAGCCACGAAACTGGAATCTATGGGCTGATATTTCTTCATGCTTAGATGACTAACAACTCAAGAAACATGCTGGAGATGATTTCAGATCAAAAGAAATCAGAAATTAAACAAAGAAACAGCAAGCAAACAATAACCCGAATAGCTTAGCAATGAAACCCGGTTTTAAACTTTAAGGTGCAGCCATCCAAATGAGTTTGGAAAACAAAACTAACTCAGTTTCTAGCACTCCAAGGGGCCTTCCTATGCTCTGATACCAAATGTTGTGGTCTAGCCCTTGCTCAGTCACTAAAACACTCAAAAAGATCGGTTAGGCCCTTGGATCTCGGCCAAGCCGAGAAACCCTTGAGAAAAATGGAAAAATGAATAGTCAAATGTGCTTGGAATGAAAAAAAATTTGGTGAGGGATTAGCGGAGTGAGTGAGGTGTGTAATGGTTGTGGTCGTGGTCCAAGTTGATTAGAAATGAAAAACTTATGCACAAAACCTGCAAGTTGGCCGATAAGTCAATGTAATACTTTTGCCAATCACAATCTTTCCATGGAAAGATTCTTAACTTGGTGAACCAGTTTTGGCCACTCTCTTCTTGTTTCCTTCCATTGAAAGAGATGAGAGAAAAGTGGGACACAAGCTCGAGCAACAACCTTGAGTTGCCAAGTTAGGAGGCTTCTCCTAATCGGTTCAAGGAACCGAGCACATACCTTGAAAGGTTGTGGAAAACGCCTTCGGTTTTCTATAGAGAAACATGCAGATGCTCATTCAATTTGCCAACAAAAATACGAACACCAATGCTATGTTTATATAGGCCTAGGATTGAAGTGTTTAGGGCTGAGCTTTTGATCTTGAAAACTTGTAGAAGGGTGGCTTGTAACTGGCTCAAGATTGATGCAATGTGGGACCAAGATGGTGGCAGCCAAGATGTGATTAATGGCTTGCTGAATGTCAAGTCATGGATCCATGTTTCTTCCACAAAAGGTAAAAGGGACAAGCTTCTCAAAAGGCAGCTCAAAGGTGTGGCCAAATCGGGTAAGATTGGCCACCATCATGCGGCTCTCCTCCTTGGCGCGCGCGCAGCCGAGAGTTGGCTTGCTCGGTTGGTGCTTCAAAATAAGCCAACTCCAAAACAATTCCATCATCTATCCTAGCCATTCAATCTAGTCTTAAATGACTAATGCATGCACACAGTAATAAGTTTCACAAGAAGGCCAATGTTTGCCAAATAAGTTCAAAATTAAAACATTACATAGAATTTTGCTCGGTAAAACAAATTCCCTTAAGAGCATCATGATCTTCGATGGTGTCTTCCCACGCAAGGACGTGCCTTGGTTGTTCCATGTCTTGAGTCTCCACTTCTTACTTTAAGATTTCAATTTTCGGCTCCATTGAATCATTACCTGCACAAAAGACAAGCGTGTGAGAATGTAAATTAATTAAAATGTGTGTTTGGACTTGAGATCGTGTGACAGGCCTATGGGGCACATCACCCTCCCCAGTTGACTATGAATTTGACCTCAAATCCAATAAGTTTGGTTACTAGAACTGATCTTCATCGCCTTTATAGTGTGACAAGTCTTGGACGTTGAAAGTCGCAGAAACTACATATTCACCCAATAATTCGATTTTGTAGGCGTTATCATTGCTCCTCTCAAGTTCTTTAAATGGTCAATCCACATGAGGTAGAAGCTTAGACTTTCTATTATCAAGAAATCTTTCCTTCCGTAGGTGCAACCATACCAAGTCTCCTTCTCGAAAATTGCATTATTTGCGACTTTTGTTCACGTGCTTAGCCACACTTTCATTTCTCTTTTCAATAGCCTTTCGTACTGTTTCGTGCAATTTTTTAATTTGTTCGACCTTACTTGCACCTGATGGGTTGGCTAAGTCCTTACTGGGTAAAGCGACAATGTCCAACGGTGTAAATGGATTAAACCCATAGGCAACCTCAAAGGGCGATTTCTGAGTAGTGGAATGAAGGGTACGATCGTAGGAAAATTCCAAACCTGGAAGTATGATGTCCGAGTTGGACAATTTCTTGCATACAACATTGCGTAATAGGGAGCCTAGAGTCCTGTTGACAACTTCCGTTTGCCCATCAATTTGGCGATGAAAAGAAGAGATAAAGCACAACTTAGTCCCCATTCTTCTCCATAAAGTGGTCCAGAAGGCGGTTAAAAACTTAGTGTATCTGTCTGACACTATTGAGTGTGGAATGCCATGCAGGTGAACAATCTCTTTGAAAAATAGGTCGGCAGTTAAAGTAGAGTCCTCAGTCTTGGCACAAGGAATAAAGTATGCCATTTTGAAAAACCTATCCACGGGACTCCAATCCAGGGGTGAGAAGGGACGGGTAAGGGCATGTATATAAGCCTTGAGATAGAACTCTACTTTTGGCTTTCTTGCAAACTATGCACGTCTCTAACCGGTGATGAACATCTTTCATCATGTGAGGCCAGAAAAAGTGTTCCTTGAGCATATCAATGGTCTTCTTTTCTCCAAAATGATTGGCTAAGCCCCCAAAATGAGCTTCTTTCACAAGGTATCGTCTTAAGCTTCTTTGAGGAATTAACAATTTTCCCGTTTTGACCAAATAACATCCATAAGTCAATAATCTCCTTCAACCTTGTCTAGGCATCTAGAATAATGAGGTCCAAAGCCGGGGTCAGAGGCGTAGCTATCATTAATTCATTCAAATCCAAAAAATCTAACTCCTAGCTCGATGAAAAGGATGCGCTTCCTAGATAGGGTGTCTGCTATTACATTATTTTCTCCCTTGAGATACTTTAGGGTATATGGAAACATCTTTAGAAATTATACCCATTTTGCATGCCTTTTGTTCAGTTTATTTGGCTTTTAATTTGATGTAAGGCTTGACGATTAGTGTTGATAACGAATTATCTTGATAAGAGATGGTGCTGCCAGTGCTCTAATGCTCGTATAACTGCGTAAAATTCCTTATCATAAGTAGAATAATTGAGCACGGTTGTTTTCATCTTCTCACTGAAATATGCGACGGGTCATTGGTCTTACATAAGTACTGCTCCTATTCCAACTCCTGACCCATCACTTTTAACTTCGAATACCTTGTTGAAATCAGGAAGAACAAGTACGGGGGAGTGACATAACTTTTCCTTAATTAACTCAAAGCTCTTTTGACAAATAGGGGTCGAAGTAAGCTCTTTCCCTTTCTTGGTGCAGTCTGTAAGGGGTGCTGCTATTGAGCTAAAGTTCTGGATAAATCTCCTATAAAATGAGGCTAGCCCGTTGAAACTCCGTACTTCCGATATGGAATTAGGCGTAGGCCAATCCTTAATAGCTTTGATTTTATCGTCGTCAGTTTCCATACCATTTTTCTAGATTATAAAGTGTAAGAAATAAACTTTGTTTTGTGCGAAGAAGCACTTGGTAAGGTTTCCAAATAACTTGGCTTTCCTAAGGGTATGGAAAAGGGTACTAAGGTGGTTAAGGTGTTGTGGAATGTACATGCTATACACTAATATGTCTTCAAAATAGACAACAATGAACTTACCAAGGTATTCTTTGAGTACATGGTGCATGAGTCGTATAAATGTGCTTGGGGCATTAGAAAGCCCGAAGGGCATGACCATTCATTCCAATAAGGCATACTTGGTTTTAAACGCTGTCTTCCATTAATCTCCTTACTTCATGCATATCTGATGATAACGACTATTAAGATCCACTTTGAAAAAGATCGAATCTCCACTGAGCTCGTCTAACATGTCCTCGAGCCTAGGGATGGGAAATTTATATTTGACTGTGATGTGGTTCACGGCTCGGCTATCGACACACATCCTCATGATGCCGTCTTTCTTAGTAACTAATAAAGAGGGAACTGCACAGGGACTCATGGACTCTCTTATGTAGCCCTTGTCCAATAATTCTTGCACCTG
>CM039519.1:17268215-17553615 GCA_022433055.1 Begonia peltatifolia | reverse complement strand
TCACTGGCGCCATGCACCCTGCGCACTATCTGATGCTGCGCGCACCACCCTTGCGCGCGACTCATTGGACGCAGCAAGCACCCTACGCTGTGGCATTTTTCCCAAAATTTTGTCTGAGTAACGCTTAAAAATGTCAAACCTAGACGTGAAAATCGAACCTAAAAACAACACAGTACAGTATCTTTCAACAAACTCATCCATGTACATCTGAAAAACACAATTTGAGATCTATCAGACCACGTTCCCAACAAAACCACTAAACCAAAATTTGAGTTTTCAAAATAAAACTTTTTTATCAAACTATCAACAATAAAATTCACTATATATCAAAATCTATACATGAAATCCATCAAGAGAGATCGTTCAAAATACAAAAGACCCTAAAAAGCAGTCTCTCATAAACCCCTACCACATCATACCACCATCCACGGGATGGGCGGGCCTAACACAGTCCACCAAACCGATGCTCTGGTTGTGCCCCACCAACTGCTCGCTACTTATGGCTAGGCTCCTGATACTCACCGTACTGCTTATCTACACGTACACCAGAGAACACAAAGTAAGTTTAATGCTTAGTAAATAGTGCAATAAGAAACGCAAAAATTGTCAATGCAATCTCTACACAATCAAAAATGGCCCAACATAACAACGGTTAAGCTTCCCTCTTTTCCCAAATTTGACCACTCCCTTGAATGGGAAGATCTTCAAAAACACCTCATCGCTTTTATTGAACTCCAACTCTCGCCGACTCTGATCTGCATAACTCTTCCGCCGACTGTAAGCTGTCTCAATCCTCTTCCTTATGATTGCAATTTTGCCGACAGTTTGCTGCAATATCTCCGGTCCTACTAATCTTTCACCCCAACCTCGTCCCAGTGCAAAGGCGACCTACACTTCCTTCTATATAGATGTAACACAAAGAATTTTCGTTAAAATAATTTTTGAAATTTCGTATCGATAAATAGTGGAGTTTTGGTCGGAATCGAGAGTGAAAAATTTATATTATTAAGTAAAAGATTATTTTGAGGCTAATGGACAAGAGAACTTTATCAAAATCCAACCAGAAACAGACTGAATAACCGTTTGTGTAACGTCCCGAAAACCTACCTGTTTCTGGTTCGTTCACTTCTACTATTCACTCACTAAGCTCAAAAGAATTTGAATAAAATTTAAAACTTTTGTACCTCGGTTTAAAACACCATTTTTGAAAGTATTTTAATCGGCATCGCAGTGGAAAAATTAATTAAAATCAGTTTGAATAAAATTATATTTTAAGAAACATAAAACAGAGACAACGGTCGACAGCTGCAACGCCGGTCAACACTGGGGATGTCTCAAGTTTTTCACCAGTCAACACTTGCAGACGCCGAACGACATCACGTTTCTCTTGGGTCTTCGCATCGGCCGACACTGGGAACACCGGTCGACACTTCTACGCTCATCTCAGAGAGGGGTCGATACCCGCTTTCGCAGGTCGAACCCCGTGGTCAACACTCGCACTGATTTTACAGTAACCAGTCGACACCCACGGTCGCCGGCCGACTCCTCATTACTCTCTGCACGCACAGGTTGAACCCCGCGGTCGACACTCACATTCCATTTTACACGGACCGGTCGCCACCTATGGTTTTTGGTCGACACCTTACACCAGCAGCCTAAAAATAACAACAGTTCAAAAAACAGGGACACGAAACTCCCACGATTAAAACCACCAATGCAAAACATGATTCTTCAATCAAACTCTCTCAAATAATTTAAAAATGCGCCTATGCATTAAGCCCAACTATTAACATTCACACCCATCTATAGCTCAAAATCTATACACTCGACATAGACCTCTCAAAACACAACTCCCAGAACCTACCTCCCGGCATCACTCCACGGGTCGAGCTGCCGTGACAAACTCCACCTGCCAACACACGGTAGCACGTCGAAAACCGCCTACTCATCCTGCCCGGGCTCTCGCAACTCACCTGTTGGAATCTCTGCACCTATACCACGGAACACACAACATAAGCCTAACGCTCGGTAAGTAATGCAATATGAAACGTAAAATAACAATGCAATCCTATCACATGAAGTCTCTACATTCTCTCTTATGTTGTCACAACCGGTGCCGCATGGTACGCCCGCACCATGACGAGGCTGGACTCTCTCGCCAACTCACATCCTAGCACGTCCCCATCGTGCTGATTTCTCCAACAACGAGGCCCTCAAACCGTACTCGCAAGTCACTCTACGCACTGCAACCATTCTAGGGTGAGGCTGGACGCACTCGCCATAACACCCCCTGACACATCACCATCGTCCTGGTTTCTACAGCAACGAGGCCATAGTTGCCCACCACCACACGCACACCGCAGCAGCCATCCCAGAGTGAGGCTGGGTGCACTCGCCACACCACACCCTAGCACGTTGCCACCATCCTGGTTCCTCCAGCAACGGGGCTTAGCTGCCCACACACACATCGTCCTCACCACCACACATCGCACTTCACATTCGCACATAAAACCATGGTCAAATTTATTTTCGTCCCCGTTTCAAAAACATGATGCACGTCAACAATTACACACGCACACCACAATCAACCAACACAAACCTAACGTCCCTCAGTGTAACGCCCCAAAAACCTACCCGTTTCTAGTTCGTTCACTGTTCCGACTCCACATCTATAACACCTCCGAGTCGTCCCCGAACCTGGGTCATTAACCGTACACTCGCTTAATACCCCGACAGAATTCGTATAAAAATTAAAACTTGTGTTTCTTGACTTAAATTAGTACTCTATGAAAACTATTTAAGAACGCCGCAGCGGAAAACTCAATTTAAAATATGCTTAAATAAACTTCACTTTTTAAAATATAAAGATAAAGAGACCAATTGACACCTGCAAGCGCCGGTCGACACTTGGGTCGTCTCGGGTTTTTTCATCGATCAACCCTGGTAAACGCCGGTCAGCACTGCTACACTCATATCAAAGAGCGGTCGACACCTGCTTTCACAAGTCGATACATTGATCCTTTCTGCCCGCGTCAGTCGAACCTCGTGGTCGACAGCCTCACTGATTTTACACTAATTGGTCGACACCTACGGTCGTTGCTCGACACTTCATTTCTCTTGGCCTGCATAGATTGAACCCCACGATCGACACTGACTTTCAAATTTACACTGACCGGTCGACACCTATGGATTTCGATCGACACTTTGTACCAACAGCCTAAAAAAAATAATAGCAGTTCTAAAAGAAAACGGACACGAAAACTTCCACGATTAAAACTACCGATTCAAAACTGGAATTATTCAATTAAACTCTTTCAAATAGTTTTGAATTGCACCTATACATCAATCCCGACTAATAACATCCACATCTATCTGTGCCTCAAAACCTAGACACTCTACATATATCTCTAAAAAACGCAACTCCCAGAAATCTACCTCCCAGCTTCACTCCACTGGTCGGCCTGCCGTGACAAACTCCACTTGCAGCCACATGATCATACGCAGCCAATCGACTACTCATTCTGTCTAGGCACTGGCAACTCACCCGCTGGAATCTCTGTACCCACACCACGGAACACAGAACATAAGCCTAATGCTCAGTAAGTAGTGCAATATGAAATGTAAAACGACAATGCAATCCTATCACATGCAGTCTCTACATTCTTGCTCATGTTGTCACAACCGGTGTAGCGTGGTACGGCCGCACCATGGTGAGGCTTGAAACTCTCACCACCTCACACCCTGACACGTCGCCATCGTCCCAGTTTCTCCAGCAACGAGGCCATCAAACCGTACCCACGCGTCACTTTACGCACCGCAACCATTCTAGGGTGAGGCTGCACGCACTTGCCACAGCACCTCCTAGCACGTCGCCATCATCCCGGTTACTCCAACAACGAGGCCATAGTTGCCCACCACCACACGCACACCGCAACTGTCATCCTAGGTAGAGGCTGTACGCACTCGCCACACCACCCCCTGGAACGTCGCCACTGTCCCGGTTTCTGCAGCAACGGGCCAAAGCTGCCCACACAGGCATCGTCCTCACCACCACACATTGCACTTCACATTCGCACATAAAAACCATGCCCAAATTCATTTTCGTTACCGTTTCAAAAACATGATGCATTCCAAACAATATACACGTACATCACAATCAACCAACACCACATAAGGTTTCTCAGTGTAGGCCCACCTGGGCAAAACACATGCATGCACTACTTACCTGGCGTCCTAGCTCTTTGTGGTGCTCGTTTCACCCGAAAGCTGCCCAACCTATGACAAAATCGGTTTCCCGTCAAAATTTATCTCACTACTCTACTTACGCACTAAAATCGCCATATTAGTTCAATACTTCACGAACTCACCAAAATCGCTCACTAACCTATCTTGGCTCAAAAACCAACCTAACGTTTGACGCACATAACTTTTGCATCGGTTATCAGAATCACTCGATTCCAGTGGCTAAGTGCTCCAATTATAACCTTGTTTAACACACCAAAAAGGGATTCTAAAACAAATTTCCGTAGCTAGGTCAAAAATTCAAAATCAGTTTCGTTTTTGCGATTAAAATCCTACATTCTTGGTCTTTTAGCGACACTCAACAAATGTTTCAACAATCCATCACACTTATCCTCAATAACCCACAAAAATCAATAGTAAACCCAATATACACTCTAATCCTAAAACCTTAAACCTCTATTCACCAATTTCTCCTCAAGCTCCAACACTAAACAAAAATTAAACTGTAAACTACTTAATCTTACATTAAACCGTTGAAATGGAGGAGAAAACCATAAACAATTGTCGGTAGAACGTCGCGGGAAAGAGAGGATCGAAGGGGCTTTGCGCGGGAAGGAAGAAAAATAAAGGAGGAGAGGGTTGTTCTACGAATCTCTCTCCTCTGATGACTTTCTACTTATTTTTTTTTTTTATAAAATAATAATAATAATAATAATAAGTAATTACTATTTCACCCTCACACTTTAATCCTTTAATGTAACGGCTATCCAATCTGTTTCTAGTCGGATTCCTAAAATTTTCTCCCCACCCTTAGCCTCAAAATAATTCCCCACCTAACCTTACAAATTTTCTGTTCTACATTCCGTCATAAATCCTGCTGCTCAACACCCCGACATCTCAAAAATTGATGCCACGAAAATACGGGGTGTTACACTCGGTGTATACCCATCTGGGCAAAATACATGCATACACTACTTACTTGGCGTCCTAGCTTTCCGTGGTGCTCGTTTCACTAAAAACCTGCTCAACCTACAACAAAAACTGACTTCCTCTCAAAACTCATCCCACTACTCTACTCATGCACTAAAACCACCATACTAGCTCAATAATTCACGAACTCGCCAAAATTGTTCACTAACCTATATCGGCTACAAAATCAACCTAACTTCCAATGCGCATAACTTTTGCGTCGGTTATCGGAATCACTAGATTCCAATGGCCAAACGCTACAATCGTAACCTAATTTAACATACCAAAATATAACTTAAAACCATTAACCGTAGCTAAGGCAAAATTCTGAAAACGGAATAGGCCTTATGGTCAAAATCCTACATTCTCGGCCTTTCAACAAAACACAACAAATTTCTCAGCAATCCATCACATTTATCATCAACGATGTCACAACAAACAATAACTAACCCAATAAACACTTCAACTATAAAATCCTAAATCTCTATCTACCAATTTCTCCTCAAATTCCAACACCAAACCAAAATTAACCCATAACTACATAAACTTACTTGGAATTACTGAAGAGTAGAAGAAACAGAGAGTACTATCGGCTGGTAGGATGGTCAGTAAATTGGAGGACACACGCGTGAAGGAGAAGCCGAAAGGGAGGTCACGCAATGGGGGAGAGGAATAACAGAAAAGGGGTGAAGGGGTTTCCTGCGAATCCCTCTCCTTTCTGTTAATATTTTAAAAAGATAAATAAAATAATAATAATAATATAATTACTATTTTGCCCTTACACTTTAATTCTTTAATCTAACGACTATCAAATACATTTCCGGTCAGATTTCTAAAATTTTCTTACCACCATTATCCTCGAAATAATTCCCCACCTAACCTTACAAATTTTACGCTGTTTATTCCGACCCGAATCCCACCGCTCAGCACCTCAACATCCCAAAAATTGATACCACGAACATACAGGGTGTTACATCCTCCCCTCCTTAAAAGAATTTTGTCCGCAAAATTTATGTACCGAATAACTTTGGGTGCTGCTGCTCCATATCCTGTCGCCTTTCCCAATGGGTCTACTCGACATTGTGATTGCGCCATAAAACTTTTGCCAATGGAATCTCCTTGTTCCGGAACACTTTCACCGCTGATCCCAGTATGGCCACTGGCTTCTTCTCGTAACATAGTGTTGGTTGTACCTCTATATCCTGCCGTGCAACCCCTTGAGAAGGTTCACACATGCACTTACTTAGCATGGAGACATGGAACACATTATGTATGGCATCCATCGAGGAGGGCAGCTGAAGTTTGTAGGCAGTCCTCCCAATCCTTTGGATAGTATGGAACGGCCCAACAAAACGAGGGTTGAGCTTTGCTCGATTCTCGATCCTGACCACTCCCTTGAACGGGGAGATGTTAAGGAATACCTCGTCAACCACACAAAACTCCAGTTCTCGCCTCCTCCGATTGGCATAGCTCTTTTGCCGACTCTAAGCTGCCTCGACCCTCTTCATTATAATAGAAATCTGATCGACTGTCTGTTGTAGTTTTTCTAGGCCTATAAGTCTTGCTTCTCTAACCTCGTCCTAGTACAATGGCGACCTGCACTTCCTTCCATACAGAGTGTCATACGGCGCCATGGTAATGGTAGACTGGTAACTGTTATTATATGAGAATTCTACCAATGGCAAGAAGCTGCTCCAATCAGCCTGAAACTCCAAAACACAGGCTCTGAGCATATCTTACAGTATCTGTATGGTTCGCTCCGATTGCCCGTCTGTCTGAGGGTGAAAGGTCGTGCTAAACTCCAGCTTGGTATCCATGGCCTTGTGCAGACTCCTACAAAACTTAGACGTAAACCTAGGGTCTCGGTCTGACACTATCGACACCGAGACCCCATATAATCTGACTATCTCCTGCATGTACAATTGAGCAAACTGATCCATCGAGTAAGTCATTTTCACCGATAAAAAGTGAGACGACTTTGTTAGTCTGTCTACAATCACCCAAATTGCATCGTGGCCCTTAGCAGTCTTTGGCAGTCCGATCACAAAATCCATAGTGACCCACTCCCACTTCCACTCAGGTATAGATAATGGCTGAAGCATCTCCGACGGTCTCTGATGTTCCGCCTTGACCTGCTGGCATACCACACAAGTCTCAACGTGCTTGGCTATCTCCCACTTCATATTGGGCCATCAATAGTGTTGCTTCAAATCTCTGTACATCTTAGTGCTTCCAGGATGCATAGAGAAAGGAGATGAGTGTGCCTCAGACAATATTTCTCTTTTCAGCTCTTCATTCTTCGGGACATACCACCTATCCCGAAACTTCATAATCTCATCCTTCGAATAGCTGAGGATTCGCCTCCATTACTGTCTTCAGTTCGTTGCATTCGGGGTTAGTCTCTTGGGTCTGCTTAATTCTGTACAAGATGGTCGGCCTCAATGACATCACCGACAGTGTAGCAGCCAAATCAGAAACCACTTCTAGGCTGAACTCTTGTACCTCAGTCTTTAGCTTGTTAGGCATCGCTAATAACATAGCAGACATCAAAGTTGACACTCGGCTCAAGGCGTCCGCTACTACGTTTGCTTTTCCTGGAGGATACTTGATTTCCAGGTCGTATTCTTTAACCAGCTCAAGCCACCAACTTTGTCTCAAGTTTAGCTACTTTTGCGTGAAGATGTACTTCAAACTCTCGTGGTCCGAGAAGATTTTGCATTGTTGTCCATATAAATAATGCCTCCAGATCTTAAGTGCGAAGACCACCGCTGCCAATTACAAGTCATGTGTGGGATAATTTTGCTCGTAGGGCTTCAGTTGTTTAGAAGCATAGGCGATCACCCTTCCATTCTGCATTAACACGCAACCCAAGCCTACCCTGGAGGTGTCGTAATAAATGCTGAACTTCTTCCACTCTACCGGCAGTACTAGCAAAGGGGCTGTAGTCATCCTCTGCTTCAACGCCTTGAAACTGTCATCGCACTCATCAGACCAACTATACATTATGTTCTTCCTAGTCAATCGAGTTAAAGGAGCTGCGATCTTGAAAATCCCTCAATAAACCTCTGGTAATACCCTGTCAGCCCTAGAAAATTGCGTACCTCGCTGGCACTGGTCAGTCGTGGCCATTCATTAACAGACTGAATCTTTGCTGAGTCCACTGAAATACCATCACGAGAGATGACGTGGCCAAAAAATTTGATACTATCCAGCCAAAATTCGCAATTAGAGAACTTAGGATATAGTTGATGCTGCCCCAGAGTCGTCAGCACCACCCTCAAGTGCTCTCTGTGTTCATGTTCACTCCGAGAGTGTATTAGGATGTCATCAATGAATACTATCACGAATCTTTCTAATTGCTCCCTGAATACTCGGTTCATCAGGTCCATAAAAGCAGTTGCGGCATTAGTCAGTCTAAATGACATCACTAAAAACTCATAGTGTTCGTACCACATCCGGAAAGCTGTATTCGAGACATCTTCCTCCCTAACCTTCAACTGATAGTAACCAGACCTCAAATCGATTTTGGAGAACACCCATGCCCCCTGAAGCTGATTAAACAGGTCATCTATGCTCGCAACGGTTACTTATTCTTCACCGTTAACTAGTTTAGTTCCCTGTAGTCAACACATATGCATAGAGATCCATTCTTCTTTTTAACGAAAAGCACTGGTGCACCCCACAGTGAAAAACTAGGGCATATGAAGCCGTTATCCGTCAACTCCTCGAATTGTTCCCTTAACTCTTTCAACTCGATAGGCACCATTCTGTACGGGTTCTTGCACACTGTCTCTGCCCTAGGGTACACATTGATAACGAACTCAATTTCCCTAACATGGGGCAGATCTGGCAGATCCTCAAGAAATACCCTAGGAAAATCCTACACAATGGGGATGTCCTAGAGTTGAGACTTTCCCTAAAGCTGCACGTCCATGACACTAGCCAAGAAGCCTATGTATCCACCTTGTAACAACTGTTGGGCTATCATAGACTGCACTGCCTAGATCTTACTCAAGGAGCAACACTCTCCACTCGGGAGTCGAAAGTGGATCTCTCTGATCCTGCAATCTATTGTGGCAAAATGTCTAGACAGTCTATCCATCCCTAAAATAGCCTCATACCCCTTCATGTCGAGTATGATCAGATCCGCATACAACCGTTTTTCTCCCACTGTCACAATATCACCTTGTACCTCTTGATCTGAGTATAGGCGCTCTCCCGACGGCAACAATACATTATAGAAATGTCCAGAATAGATGGGCACTAGATTTGCCTTGACCACGAAGGTAGTGGAAACAAACGAGTGATTAGCACCCGTATCGACAAGGGTATAAACCACCATGCCCGAAATAAGAATACTACCTGAAATCACCGATGGCTGGGCGGCATCGTCTGGCTCAATGAGTGCAAAGACTCTTGGTGTCACTCTCGTTGGGGCCTTGCTCAAATTTTGGCAACTCTTAGAAAATCCTGCACTTTGTTGCAGTTGATGCACCAATTCTGTCGCTGCTTTTGACAATCTCTGGACATGTGGCCCACCTTAACACAGTTGTAGCATCGCCCTGCACCTACCCTGCACTCACCAGGATGACTCCTCTGACACTTTGGGCACACTGGAAACTGCCCCAGTCCTTGAGGTCGCTTGGTGCTTCCCTGGCTGCTAGAGCTGTCGCTAGCCCTCTTCAGGCTCTTCCGCTGAGACGACTCTTCTATGCTCGATTGTGGCAACAATTATTAGAAATATCTCCTAGGTTATTCCTTTGGCAGCTTTCTGTAACTGGGAAGATTCGTCCTAGCCTCCTAAATGTATAGTGCCTCCACCACCACCTCCTCGTAAGCCACCCCTCGTGTTCCAGCTATTCACATGCCCATGTATATGTTTGGCTTTAGGCCCTGTACAAATTTGTGTACTTTGATCTCAGTCGGGCTCACCAGAGGACTAGCAAACCGAGATAGTACCTTGAACTGTCTCATATATTCGGCCATTGTACCTGTCTGCCTCAACTTGGCAAACTCCACCATCTGCTGGGTTTTGACTTGGTGGCTAAAATACTTGCCGAAGAATGTCGTCTTAAATTCCTCCCAAGTCATGTACTTCACATCGGAGGTCGCCTTCACCGAATCCCACCAAAATCAGGCGTCCTTGGCAAGGTGGAATGCCACACTAGATACCCTGTTCTGGTCATCTACTTTAGTGTAATCCATCATGTCTCCTATACTTTGAATCCACTACTCAGCACTGAGTGGGTCCGAAGATGATCCATCGAACACTGGGGGTTTGAGCCTGTGCAACCTATCACCCCCACAATCTGTCAAAGTTTGTGCATTAGACTTGCCCTTGTCCTCAGTACTCATAAACCGCTCCAGCTGCTGTGACTGGCGGTTGAGCAACTTGGTAAGCTGTCTAATGGCGTCATCCATATCGCCTACAGCTCTACATGTCTCTCTAACCATAATGCTAAACCTATACACCACAACATCTAGTGAGTCTAAAACAAAACTACTAGGGCTCTAAGAAATATTTACAGTTAGGTGAGCACTCCCATGCAGCGGCTCGTGGTATTAGGAGACCCATCAAACGACGTCGACTCTGTGGCTCTTACACTCGTAACATACCCTCTTTTCACCTATTAACCGTCCCCTCTACCTTTCCCCCAAATGGTGTGTGAATTGAGAGAAACCCTATTGCCTTCGCAATCTAACCCCTCCTCCGAGGGGTCTGACATCCTCGTCGGCCACATTTCAAGTTGGGTAAAGACTCTAATATCATATTTGTAACGTCTCGAAAACCTACCCGTTTCCGGTTCGTTCACTTCTACTACTCACTCACTATGCTCAAAAGAATTTGAATAAAATTTAAAACTTTTGTTCCTAGGTTTAAAATGACATTTTTGAAAGTAATTTAATCGGCATCACAGCGAAAAAATTAATTAAAATCAGTTTGAATAAAATTCCATTTTAAGAAACATAAAACAGAGACACCGGTCGACACCTGAGAACACCGGTCAACAATAGAGATGTCTTGGGTTTTTTATCGGTCGACACTGCAAAACGCTGGATGACTCCACATTTCTCTCCAGTCTTCGCGTTGGTTGACACTGAGGACACCGATCGACACTTCTACGCTCATCTCAGAGAGGGGTCGACACCTGCTTTAGTAGGTCGACACCTTGATCCTCTCTAACCGCGCAGGTCGAATCCCGCGGTCGAGACCTCATTGTTATCTGCCCGCACAGGTCAAACCCTTATACTAGCAGCCGAAAAATAACAGCAGTTCAAATAACAGCAGACACGAAACTCCCACGATTAAAACCACGAATTCGAAACAAGAAATATTCAATCAAACTCTCTCAAATAATATAAAAATGCGCCTATACATCAAACCCAACTATTAACATTCACACCCATCTATGCCTCAAAATCTATATACTCGACATAAACCTCTAAAAACACAACTCCCAGAACCTACCTACCAGCATCATTCCACATTTCGGGCCGCCGTGACAAACTCCACCTGCCGACACACGGTAGCACGTCGCTAACCACCTACTCATCCTCCCCGGGCTCTCGCAACTCCCCAGCTGGAATCTCTGCACCTATACCACAGAACACATAACATAAACCTAGCACTCAATAAGTAATACAATATAAAATGTAAAACAACAATGCAATCCTATCACATGCAGTCTTTACGTTCTCGCTCATGTTGTCACAACCGGTGCCGCGTGGTATGGCCGCATCATGGTAAAGCTGAACTCTATCGTAACCTAACACCCTGGCACGTCGCATTCGTACTGGTTTCTCTTGCAATGAGGTCCCCAAATCGTACCCGCACGTCACTCTACGCACCGTAACCATTCCAGGGTGAGGCTGACACACTCGCCACACAACCCCCTGGCACGTCGCCATCGTCCCGGTTACTTTAGCAACGAGGCCATAGTTGCCCACCACCACACGTACACCGCAGCAGCCATCCTATGGTGAGCCTCGACGCACTTGCCACACCACATCCTGGCACGTCGTCATAGTCCCAGTTCCTCCAGCAATGGGGCCTAGCTGCCCACACACACATCGTCCTCAGCACCACACATCGCACTTCACATTCGAACACAAAACCATGGCCAAATTCATTTTCGTTGCCGTTTCAAAAACATGATGAATGTCAAACAATACACACGGACACTACAATCAACCAACACAAACCTAACGTCCCTGGGTGTAGGCCCATCTGGGAAAAACACATGCATACACTACTTACATGGCATCTTAGTTTTCCGTGGTGCTCGTTTCACCAAAAACCTGCTCAACCTACAACAAAAACTGAGTTCCCGTCAAAACTTATTCCAGTACTCTAATCACGCACTAAAACCACAATACTAGCTCAATACTTCACGAACTCGCCAAAATCGCTCACTAACCTATCTTGGCTCCAACATCAACATAACTTCCGATGCGCATAACTTTTGCGTCAATTATCATAATCACTAGATTATAGTGGCCAAACGCCGCAATCGTAACCTAATTTAACATACCAAAATATAATTTAAAACCATTCATTATAGCTAATGCTAAATTCTGAAAACGGAATATGCCTTTAGGTCAAAATCCTACATTCTCGGCATTTCAACAAAACTCAACAAATTTTTCAACAATCCATCACATTTATCATCAACGATGTCACAACAAAAAATAACCAACCCAATAAACACTCCAACTCTAAAACCCTAAATCTCTATCTACTAATTTCTTCTTAAATTCCAACACCAAACCAAAATTAACGCATAACTACATAAACTTACTTGGAATTGCTGAAGAGCAGAAGGAACGAAGAGTACTAAGGTGGGTAGGACGGTCCCCGAAGGAGAGCACACACGCGAGAAGGAGAAGCCGAAGGGGAAGTCACGCGGTGGAGGAGAGAAATAATAGAAAAGAGGAGAGGAGGTTTCCTGCGAATCCCTCTCCTCTCTATTAATTTTTTGAAAAAAATAAAATAAAATAATAATAATCTAATTACTATTTCGCTTTCACACTTTAATTCTTTAATCCAACGGCTATTAAATCCGTTTTCGGTTGAATTTCTAAAATTTTCTTCCCACCAATAGCTTCGAAATAATTTACCAACTAACCTTACAAATTTTTCACTCTTCATTCCAACCCGAATCGCGCCGCTCAGCACCACGACATCCCAAAAATCGATACCGCGAACACACTAGGTGTTACAATTTTTAAAAGATTTAACATTGAGGGAGAAAGGATAATTATGATTAATTATATTTACTAAAAATAATAATAAAACACCCTAAGGTGTTTCTTCTTCCCCACCGAAGTCTCCCCTATTCCCTGTTTTCTTCCTTCCCACTGCGCGAAACCCTCCTCCCTCTGGCGATCTTCCTTTCCAACAAGGTTTTGCAGCAATTCTTGTCAGTTTCTTTCTTCAATCTTCAAATTTAAGGTGAGTTTTTAGTAGATAGTTAGTTTTTCCATTGTTTGGGGCGTAAAAAGTGAAGTTAGAGCAATTTATTGGATAGTTTGATGAACCCTAGGAGGAAGATACGAAATCTCGAGGTTATAGTCGATTTTTATGCGTTCATTGGTGTTTAAGTTTGAGTAAAGATTAGATTATAAGTTTTTATGGAAAGAATTGAGTGTTTGAATAACCGAAAAACATTGATTACAGAGCTGTGGATGTCAGGCTAGGAAATAGATTATATCATTAGAAACTAGACGTTCTAAGGACTCCGTACCACTTTGAATCGTCAAAATCGGACGAGTATTGGATGAGTTATGAATTTTTGAATATGGTCAACAAATATGTAGGATTTCGTGTTTAGTTTGGAGTTTCAGTTTTTGTACAAGTTAATGACTTCCGTGTTAGAATTTAATGAGTTGAACGGAGTTAGAATTAATGAATGTGTAATTTTTACGAAATTACGAGGGATTTGCTAAGGACGCCAGGTAAGTAGTTTACGTAGGTTTTTTATCTTCCGTGCTACATCACAGTTCGTTAGGTTGTCTACATGCTGTTTTAAGTTGTAGTAGATTATGCATCATGGTTTTAAAGTACATGAACGAAACGAAAATGAATTTCCATGATTTTACGAAATGAAACAGTAGGTTCTGATATGTGAAGAATAAAATGAAAAGTTATGTAAGAAGATAATGAATTTGGGGTTGAGTGTCTTTTCCCGTGAGGTGGACCGCGAGATGTTTCGCTACTTCCCCTGCTTTACTTGGTGCCCTTGTCCGGTGAGGTAGAACGCGAGGTGTGTCACCTTGATGTAGCACATAAAGAAGAACCCAAGTAGTAAGATAAATAATGTGTAAGAAAGAAATGGAAACGAAAGTAGAGACAAAACTGTAAAAACTATATATGATAGGATATGTACTATTTTCTTTGTTTATGTTTTATATGCACTTCTTACTTAGCATTAGGCTAATAGATAAGTTCTGTGATGTAGGTGACGAAGCGATAGTTGGTGAGTACTTAGAGCATGCCCAGGACTAGAAGGATGTTGGAGGAGTGCGCTCATAAGACGATCCAGCCTGCTGTTAAGGAGTTTTGACCATGGGCGTGTATGCACACGTTTTGAGTCGTTTTAATGTATGGATGCATTTCAAACTCTTAGTAGTCATTTTTATGTATATAGTGGATTTTAGAATTGAGTGGGAAGTGTAGGTTTGGGTTTTGAAATTATGTCAGTTACTTTTTGTGCAAAATTTTCTGCTAAGGATACTGGTGCAAAGTGTCAACTGGTATACTTAGTTGTCGACCGAAGTAGGGAAATATTGACTGCGATGGTCGACCTACGGAGACAGAACCAAACCAACTGTCGACTTGTGTGTGTAAGTTTAGACCAGTTAGTGTAAAATAGGTAAAAGTATCGACAACGAGGTTCAACCGGTGCAAACAAAGAGGATTAGGTTGTCAACCTATAAAAGTAGGTGTCGACCTGTTAGTGAAGTGAGCATAGAAGTGTCAACCGCAAGGTTTGACTGGGGCAAACAGAGAAGATTAAGGTGTCGACTTTTACAAATAAAGGCAAATGAGGTGCCGACCTATGTAGATGGGTGTCAACCCTTTTCTGCAGAATGTGTCAAGTGTCGACGGAAGATTTCAGAGGTCGACCGAAATCCCTTTTTCTTTGTTTTAAAACTTGAAACTTCAATTATGTATATAGTGGATTTTAGAATTGAGTGGGAAGTGTAGGTTTGGATTTTGAAATTATGTCCGTTACTTTTTGTGCAAAATTTTCTACTAAGGATACTGGTGTAAAGTGTCGACCGGTATGCATAGTTGTCGACCGAAGTAGGTAAATATTGACTGCGATGGTCGACCTACGAAAAAATAACCAAACCAACTGTCTACTTGTTTGTGTAAGTTTAGACCAGTTAGTGTAAAATAGGTAAAAGTATCGACAACGAGGTTCAACCGGTGCAAACAAAGAGGATTAGGGTGTCAACCTATAAAAGTAGGTGTCGACCTGTTAGTGAAGTGAGTATAGAAGTGTCGACCGCAAGGTTTGATAGGGACAAACAGAGAAGATTAAGGTGTCGACCGATGTAGCCAAGAGTCGACTTTTACAAATAAAGGCAAATGAGGTGCCGACCTATGTAGATGGGTGTCAACCCCTTTCTGCAGAATGTGTCAAGTGTCGACGGAAGATTTCAGGGGTCGACCAAAATCCATTTTTCTTTGTTTTAAAACTTGAAACTTCAATTAAAGTGATTTTTGGTTAAAGTCTTCTGTTGTGTTATTTTTAAACTTTTTCAAAGATGTCGTTTTAAGTTGGGAAAATAAAGTTTTATATTTTACACGAATTTCGTTCAATTTTAATGTGTAAAAGTATGGTTAGCGACCCGGGTACAAGGATGACTTGGGGGCACTACAGTGTTAGTATCAGAGCGCACCGGAAACTAGTTGGTTTTCGGGACGCCACACAGTTAGCATCAGAGCAAACCGAAAACTAGTTGGTTTTTAGGGCTCTACAATAGAACCTCGTATGGTGCCATTGTAATACCCTGAAATTTTTACGAAGTAACTTAATTTCACGCGTGAAGCCTTGCAAGGGTTTCCATTTTTGAAATGAGTTAAGTGAAAATGGGAAGAGATAAATTAATGTGATTTTAAAGAATTTTTTAAAGGATTAATCGTAAAGGGCAATTTAGGAATTTTAAAATGAAATGGGGATGTATATATTTTATTATTTGTGTGAAGCTTCTTAAAGAAGCGTCACCATTTATTCACGTTCTCACGGGCAAGGAACAGCTCACTCTCCCTCATCTCATCCCTCCTTCTAATTCCTCTCGTGAAGGAGAACCTCTCCTCTTACCCTTTTGTTTTCTTTCCTCCGCCAAAGAAACAACAGCCTCTCCCTCTCCTTTTTGATTTCTCCACCCTAGTTGGCTACTCCTCCCTCTCCTCTTGGACGATTCCATGCATTACGGTAATAAATTAACGATTTTTGTTAGGTTTTGCATTTAAGTGCTCAATGATTGATTCTCTTAGTCATGGAAATAGACTCTTGATTAATGTTGAGTTTTAGTTAAAGAAAGGGGGAGTTTTATATGGATGAGAGGGGATGCACAAATTTGAATGTTTTTGAACTGCTGGAAATTTTCTTTTGATAATGTTGATTTTGTTTGATGAATTAATGTGTCATTTAAATGTATAAGGGTTGTGGTTTATTGGATTTGGATAGAAATTATGTATCGTTGCATATTGATTTGCCTAATGGTTGTTTATTATTTTATTGGAAGTTTGGGGATAGTGTATAATTATGGGGAGGTTATGTTGAAAATTTTAAGTAAATGCCTTAAGCGAGTTAGAGGAACTAGTGGATCGTTTGTTGGAAACCGAGTAAATATTTAGACGGTGTTATGTTCGAAATGAGTTTAGCGCTTGATTTTGTTGTTCTAGGTTCAACCTTGCAACGAAAAGGTGATTAAAGCTCTTCAAGACACGAGATAAGTGGGCGAGTAGGTTCGGCCTTTATGGCCTTACATCGCAAGGGTACTAGGAGACATATATCTTCTTTAGGAGTCGTATGTTGTGACGGGATGTGTCACGGGTAGTTAAGTAGTAGGAGATGTGAAGTGTTCTAATTTAGCTTAACATCCCCATCTATGTTTCGTTCATTTTTTATGGTATGTTATGTTTGGCCTATGTTTACACTACGATATATGTGCATACTCATGAATAAGAAAAGCATACAAAATGTTTTATGTAAGAAAGACAATAATATGTAATGTATGTAAATGGTTAACTACGGGACATGGCTAGTATGACTAAGTGTTTTATCCTTCTCTGGGATTATGTAAAACTTGGCACCCTTGTTATTTGTCCTTCTCTAGGACTATGTATTACTTGTCCTCGTCCAAGGACCCTTGTATATATGCCTACTCCCTTACGTGAGTCCCCTTTAACCTATCTCAAGTGATAAGTCAAGTAAATAATATACAAGTTTTTATGATCATGCATGCACAAACATTTATTTCATTGCACCCGCTTACTAAGTATTAAGCTTATATTTTGAACTTTGTTGTAACATCCAGATTTTTTTCCGCTAAAATAAATTTCAAAATTTTGTATTTGTAAATGGAGAAATTTTAATCGGAATCGAGAGCGCAGAATTTGTACTAGTAGTTAGAGGAATGTTTCGAGGCTAATGGAGAAAATAAAATTTTTAGAATCCGATCGATGATAGACCGAACAGCTGTTTGGTTGAAAGGTTAAATGGTGAGGGTGATATGGTAATTAGAACTAATTATTATATTATTATTAAAAATAAATAAATAAATAAAGGGGGATAACAGAGAAGGGAGGAGATCATGAATCCTCTCCCTCTTTGTTTCTTCTCCTCCTCGCCCGCGTGAAGAAAAGGGAAGGGAGCCCTCCCTCAGCGGTTCTCTCTTTTCAACGACGTTCAGCCAACGACCCTTCTCACTTTTCTACTACATTTCAATGGTTTAAGGTAGGTTTAAGTAGTTTTTGGTTTGGTTTTAATTTGTTGTAGAGTTTGATTAGATATTGGTGGATAGAGAATTATGGTTTTAGGGGTGGAGTGTTTATTGGATTTATTGTAGATGGTTGTGGGTTATTAATGATAAATGTGATGGATTGGTGAGTAATTGGTTGAGTTTTTGCTGAAAGACCGAGAGTGTAGGATTTTAGACCTTAAAACATATTTTGCTTTTGGGTTTTCGCCCTAGCGGCGGTTGATCATTTTATATTCTCTTTCGGTACGTTAAACTAGGTTATTAGTGGAGCATTTTGTAATAACTCGGAAGTGAGAGCATGCAGGCCGGCGATCGAAGGTCACCACTCCCAGCTTTCTTTCCTTCCATCCACGCACAGAACTTGATCTCCCCCCCGATATGCATTTTTCTCTCATTTCCTCTCCTCTCCGTTTGGGTGGTCGAGTGTGGGGATTCAATAGGGTTTCAATTTCTTAAGGTTTTGTGCTAAAATAGACCTTTTAGAGGTGAGTTGCGAACGTTTGAACCGCGAATAGTGAATGTCAGGATTTTAGAAGAAAAACTGAGAGGGAGTTCTGTGCGATTTGGATTTTTCTGAATTTGAAACCTCTAATTGTAGTTAGATTATCGTTAATAGGTTAGAATGTGATAGATTGGTGAGGAATGTACTGAGTTTTGTTGAAAAACCAAGGAATGTAGAATTTATGTCCTAAAAGGAATTCGTTTCTTTTGGATTTCTGCCCTTGCTGCGATTACACATTTAGAAACTCCTTTCGTATGTTAAACTAGGTTTTTAGTGGAGCGTTTAGCTGTTGTAATCGAGTGATTTTGCGTAGGTTTTCAAGGTGTTACACGTTTAGTCACTGGAATCGAGTGATTCCAATAACCGACGCAAAAGTTATGCACGTTGGAAGTTAGGTTGATTTGTGGCTAAAATTTTGATTAGGGAGACATTTTAGTCGGGCTTTGATGGATTGAGTTACTAGCCATAGTTTTTAGTACGTAGAATGAGTTGTGAGATGAGTTTTAATGGGAATTAATTATGTGATAGGTTGAGCCCGAGGAAGTAATAGAAAAGAGTATCACAGAAAGGTATGACGCCAGGTAAGTGGTGTATGCATGTGCGTTGGCCCTATGGGCCTACCCCATAGGACGGTAGGAATGGCTGTGTTGTACCACCCTGATTTTTTGCGATACCGATTTTCGAGCTGTCGGGTTAATAAACGGTGGGATTTGGGTCGGATTGGAGAGTGGAGAATTTGTAAGGTTAGGTGGAGATTTATTTCGAGGCTAATGGTGGGGAGAAAAATTCAGAAATCTGACTGGAAGCGGATTGAATAACGGTTGGATTAAAAGATTAAAGAGTGAGGGTAAAAAGGTAATTAGCTTATTTTTACTTTTTTTATATATAAAAAGAAACGGGAGAAGAGGAGTCGGCAGAAACCCTCTCCTCCCTTTTTCTCTGTTATTTCTTCCCTACCCACCGTGCGTTTTTGTTCGGTTCCTCTCCTTCCCGCGACGATTTCTGTCGGCGGTTGTTGTAGTTTCTCCTCTATTTCAACGGTTCAAGGTAAGTTCAAGTGGTTTATGATTCAATGTTGGTTAAATGTTGGAATAGAAGGGAAATGTGGTTGATATAGAACTTGGGGTTTTAGGGGTACAGTGTTTATTGCGTGTAATGTTGATTGTTGTGGACTGTGAAGGATAAATAATATAGAGTGGTGAAGAATGTACTGGATTTTGTGGAATGGCCGTGGAAAGGGGATTTTGACCCTAGGGCCTACTCCGTTTTTAGGTTTCCGCCTTATCTGCAGTTAACGGGTTTAGATCCTGTTATGGTAGGTTAAACTAGTTTACGATTGGAATGTTTAGCCGCTGGAATCGTGTGATTCCGATAGCTGACGCAAAAGTTATGTGCGTCGGAGGTTAGGTGGATTTTAGAGTCGAGATAGATTTTTGAGCGATTTTGGCGAGTTCGCAAAGTGTTGAGCTAGTGTGGTGGTTTTAGTGCATAAGTGGAGTAGTAGTATGCGTTTTGACGAGAAGTGGGTTTTTGTTGTATGTTGAGCAGGTTTTGGGTTAGTCGAGCACTACGGAAATTTAGGACGCCAGGTTAGTAGTGTATGAATGCGTTTTGCCTATGTGGCCCTACACCAAGTAATGTTGGATTGCGTGGGTTGATTGTGATGTGCGTCTGTATTGTTTGATATGCATCATGTTTTTGAAACGAGAACGAAAATGATTTATGCATGGATTTATGTGTGAGTGTAAAATGCGAGGTGTGGCGAGGACGACGGGTGTGTGGGTAGCTAGGCCCCGTTACTAGAGAAACTAAGACAGTGGCGACGTGCTAGGGTGTGGTGTGGTGAGTGCGTCAAGCCTCACCCTAGGACGGCTGCCATGATGTGCGTGTGGTAGCGTGCAACTACGGGCTTGTTACTGGAGGAACCGGGACGATGACGACGTGTCAGGGGGTGGTGTGGCGAGTGCGCGCAGCCACATCTTGGAATGGTTGCAGTGCATAAAGTGACGCGTTGGTATGAATTGAAGGCCTCGTTGCTGGAGAAACTGGGACGATGGCGACGTCCTAGGGTGTGAGGTGGCGAGAGAGTCCAGCCTCACCGTGGTGCAGCCGTACCACGCGGCACGAGTTGTTACAACATGAGCGAGAATGTAGAGACTGCATGTGATAAGATTACATTGTCGTTTTACATTTCATATTGCATTACTTACTAAGCGTTAAGCTTACGTTGTGTGTTCTGGGGTGTAGGTGCAGAGATCCTTAGAGGTGAGTTGCTAGAGCCTAGGCACGATGATTAGATAGTTGGAGGCGTGCTACCGTGTGCCGACAGGTGGAGTTCATCAAGGAGATCCGACCCGTGGGGCAAGATGAGACGGTAGTCCTTAGTAGTGAGTTTTAGGGGTCTATGTCGAGCGTATAGGTTTGGAGCCATAGATGAGTTTTGGAGTCCATAATCGGGATTGATGTATAAGTACATTTTTGAACTATTTGAAAGAGTTTAAATGTATGATTCAGGTCCCAATCGGTGGTTTTAATTCGGGGATGTTTTCGTGTCCGCTTTGCCTTGGAACTGCTATTATTTTTGAGTCGCTGGTGTGAACTGTCGACCGAATTCCATAGGTGTCGACCGGTCAGTGTAAATTGGAAGACGCGTGTCGACCGTAGGGTTAGACCGGGACGGGCAGAGGGAAATGAGGTGTCGACCGACGGCCGTGGGTGTCAACCGGTCAGTGTAAAGTTAGTGAGAGTGTCGACCGCGGGGGTCAAACCTGCGCTGGCAGAAAGGGTCAAAGTGTCGACCTGCGTTAGTTAGTGTCGACTACTCGCCTAGCTGAACGTAGAAGTGTCGACCCGTGATTCCTAGTGTCGACCGATGTGAATACCCGAGGGGAACTCGGTGTCGACCAGCGTTTGCCAGTGTCGATCGATGGAAACCCGAGACGACGCAGGTGTCGACCAGCATTTACAAGTGTCGACCTGTCCCTTTATTTATAGGTTTTAAAAAGTGAAGTTTATTTAAACCGATTTTAAACGAGTTTTCCGTTGCGATTTTTCATAAATGATTTTCGACAGCGTCGTTTTGAGTCGAAGAACCGAAAGTTTTAGATTTTATACGAATTTTGTCGGGGTGGGAAACAAGCGTACGGTTGGCGACCCAGGTCAGTGGATGACTCGGGCGTGTCAAAGATGTGGTATCGGAGCAATGAATGTACCGAAAACGGGTAGGTTTTCGGGGCGTTACATGTGTGTGCTTCGTGTTTTGCATGCTTTCTTTCAATCATGCATCATGTGTTTAAAAAGTGTAATGAAAATGTATTTGAGCACGGTTTTAAGTATGAGTGTGATATGCAAATGGTGAGGAAAATGGTTACGTGACCTCAAATGAAGTGATTCGCCCTTCGACGCAGACAGAGAATCAACTTGGGAAACCTTGTCTGCTTTCAAACTCTGAAAGAGGATCATTGGCATGAGATGTAGAACACCCCGTATTTTCGTGGTATCGATTTTCAGGTTATCGAGGCAATGAGCAGCGGGGTTCAGGTCAGAATGGAGAGCGGAAAATTTGCAAGGTTAGGTGGGGGATGTTTTTGAGAATAATGTAGACGAGAAAATTTTAGGAATCCAACCCGAAAATGATTGAAAAGCCATTTGATTAAAAGATTAAATTGGTAGCAAAAAAGTAATTAATTTATTATTATTATTTTAAAAAGTAAATAAATATAACAAATAGGGAGGAGGATCGTAAATCTCTCCCTCCTTTCTATAAGAAGACCCTCTCGCAGTGATCCCTCCTTCCGACGACGTTCAACCAACGCTGATCTCTGTTTTCCGTTCTACTTCAATGGTAAGGTAGGTTTTTAGGGGTTTATCGTTAGTTTTGGTTAACGAAAGAGTGTGATTAGAAATTTGATTGATAGGAAATTAGGGTTTTAGGGTTGGAGAGTTCGTTGGAGTTATTATCGATCTTTGTAGAATTGTTGACGATAAATGTGATAGATTGATAAGTAATGTGCTGCATTTTGCTGAAAGGCCGAGTAGGGGAGATTTTAGATTGTAAGGCTTATTCTGTTTTTGGATTTCAGTCTTAGCTGTGGTTAATCGTTTTAAGTTATGTTTTGGTACGTTAAACTAGGTTATCATTAGAGCGTTTGACCGTTGCAATCGAGTGATTCTGTTGACGGATGCAAAAGTTATGCACATTGGAAGTTTAAGCTATCTTTGCGCCGAGTTGGATTAGTTAGCGATTTTGACGAGTTCGTGAAGTGTTGTGCTTGTATAGTGATTTTATGCCTGAGTAGAGTAGTGAGACGAGTTTAGACGGGAAAATGGTTTTGTTGTAGGTTGAGCAGGTTTTTGGTGAAACGAGCACTGCGGAAAGCTAGGACGTCAGGTAAGTAGTGTAAGTAGTGTATACACCATGGAATGTTAGGAGTTATGTGGTCTGATTGTGATGTCCGAGTATATTGTTTGGCATGCATCATGTTTTGAAAAGGGAACGAAAATGAATTTGAGAAAGGTTTTATATGCAGATGTGATGTGTGACAATGAGAACGATGTGTGTGTGCCCAACTATGGACCCGTTGTTGTAGGAACCGTGACGGTGGCGATGTGGCAGGGGGTGGTGTGGCGAGTGCATACAGCCTCACCTTAGGGTGGCGGCTGCGGTGTGTGTGTGTGGTGGTGGGCAACTATGGCCCCGTTGCTGGAGGAACCAGGACGATGGCGACGTGCCAGGGGGTGGTGTGGCGAGTGCGTTCAGCCTCACCATCAAATTGTTACGGTGTGTGGAGTGATGCGTGTGTACGGTTTGAGTGCCTCGTTGCTGAAAGAATCAGGACGATGACAACGTAAGAGGGTGTGAGGTGGCGAGAGAGGGTACAGACTCACCATGGTGCGGATGTACCACGCAGCACCAGTTGTTACAACATGAGCGAGAATGTAAATACTGCATGTGATAGGATGACATTGTCAGTTTTACATTTCATATTGCACTACTTACTGATTTTAGTTGGTTGATTATGATGTGCGTGTGTTTTGTGTGACATGCATCATGTTTTTGAAACGAGAACAAAAATGAATTTGTGCATGGATTTATGTCCGAGTGTGAAATGCGAGGTGTGGCGAGGACGACGGGTGTGTGGGTAGTTAGGTCCCGTTGCTAGAGAAACTAGGACGGTGGCGACATGCTAGGGTGCGGTGTGGCGAGTGCGTCTAGCCTCACCTTTGGATGGCTCCCGCTATGTGCGTGTGGTGGTGTGCAACTATGGCCTCGTTGCTGGAGGAACCAAGACGATGGCGACCTGCCAAGGGGTGGTGTGGCGAGTGCGTCCAGCCTCACCCTGGATGGTTACGATGCGTAGAGTGACGTGCGGGTACGGATTTAGGGCCTCGTTGCTGGAGAAACCGAGACGATGACGACGTGCCAGGTGTGAGGTGGCAAGAGAGTCCAGCCTCACCATTATACTGCCGTACCACGCGGCACTTCCTGTGACAACATGAGTGGGAATGTAGAAATTGCATGTGATAAGATTGCATTGTTATTTTACGTTTCATATCGCACTTCTTACTGAGCATTAGGCTTGTGTTGTGTGTTCCGTGGTGTGCAGAGATCCCTGAAGGTGAGTTACCGGAGCCTAGACAGGACGAGTAGGTGGTTGGCGGCGCACTACTGTGTGCCAGCAGGTGGAGTCCATTAAGGCGATCAGACCCGTGGGGAATGGTGAGACGGGGTCCTTGATAGCAAGTTTTGTGGAGTCTCTGACGAGCATATAGGTTTTGATGTATAGATGGGTTTAGATGTCCGTAATCGAGATTGATGTATAGATGTATTTTTGAACTATTTGAAGGAGTTTAAATGTATGAATCAGGTTCCAATCGGTAGTTTTAATTCGGGTAAGTTTTCGAGTCCGTTTTCTTTTGGAACAGTTGTTATTTTGGGTTGCTGGTGTGAAGTGTCGACCGAAGTCCATAGGTGTCGACCAGTCAGTGTAAATGGGAGAGTGAGTGTCGACTGCAAGGTTCGACCAACGCTGGCAGAGAGGAACTAGGTGTCGACCTGCAACCGCGGGTGTCGACCAGTTAGTGCAAATTTAGCGAGGGTGTCGACCACGGGGGTCGACCTGCGTGGGCAGAGAGGGTCAAAGTGTTGACCTGCATAAGCAAGTGTCGACAACTCGCCGAGGTGAACATAGAAGTGTCGACTGGTGATTCCTAGTGACGACTGATGTGAGGACCCTAGGGGAACGCGGTGTCGACCTGCGTTCGTCAGTGTCGACCGATGAAAACCCGAGACGACTCAGGTGTCGATCGGCATTTACGAGTGTCGACCGGTCCTTGTATTTCTATGTTAAAAAGGTAAAGTTTATTTAAATCGATTTTAAACAAGTTTTCCGCTGTGGTTTTTCATAAATGAGTTTCGAAGGCATCGTTCCGAGTCGAATAATCCAAAGTATTAAATTTTTATACGACTTTTGTCGGGGTGAGAAGTGAGCGTACGGTTGGCGACCCGGGTCCGGGGATGACTCGGGGGCGTCAAAGATGTGGTATCGGAGCAGTGAATGTACCGGAAATGGATACGTTTTTGGGGTGTTACGGTGTCGATCAAAAATCCTTTCTTTGTTTTACAAAACTCGAAATTTTATTTAAACTGATTTTGATCAAAGTCTTCCGCTGCGACGTTTTTAAACTTTTTCAAAGGCGTTTTAAGTCGAGGAACAAAGTTTTAAATTTTCACATGCATTTACTACGAAGATTTTTATAGAGAAATTACACGGTTTCAATCCTTTTGAAGATATACGGTATTTCCAAAGAATTTTCTTACAAAGTTTTAGAAAAAGTCAAGTTAGTAACGACCGAAGTTTTGGGTCGTTACAGCCATACCAATGGTGTACTGATAGCTGTTATTGTACGAGAATTCCACAAAAAGTAAGAACCTGCTCGAAGTTGCCTGAAACTCTAATACGCACACTTTGAGCATATCCTCCAAGATCTGTATAGTCCGCTCTAACTGCACATCGCTATGAGGATGAAAGGCCGTACTGAATTCCAATTTAGTACCCATAGCCTTATGTAAACTCTTACAACACTTGGATGTTAACCTAGGGTCTAATTTAGTACCCAAGGTGAGCGGGCACATCGCCCCACACCCTGGAGGGGGCGATACAATGCCCCTAGTGGGGCGTTATATCTCCCCACACCCTAGTTGGGTGATGTAATTCGCCACAAAAAGGGGGGCGATAGTTGCATCGCCCCGCACCCTGGCACCCGTGAATAGTGCGAGGAACTATTCACATGTTCTGTAGCAAAAAAAGAAAAAAAGAAAATGCTTTAACGAATTTTCACATCCATTTACTACGAAGATTTTTATAGAGAAATTACATGGTTTCAATCCTTTTAAAGATATATGGTATTTCCAAAGAATTTTCTTACAAAGTTTTACAAAAACTCAAGTTAGTAACGACTGAAGTTTTGGGTTGTTACAACCATACCAATGGTGGACTGATATCTGTATAGTTTGCTCTGACTATCCATCGCTATGAGGGTAAAAGGCCGTACTGAAATCCAATTTAGTACCCATAGCCTTTTGTAGACTCTTACAACAGTTGGATGTAACCCTGAGGTCTCAGTCTGACACTAACGACACTGGGATCCCATGTAGTCTGACTACCTCCTGAATGTATAACTAGACGAACTAATCTATTGAATAAGTAATCCTAACAAGTGAAAAAAGGGACAACTTCGTCAACCTGTCTGCAATCACCCAGATCACGTCATGGCCTTTAGCAGTTTTCAGCAATTCGACCACGAAAGCCATAGTTTTACGCTCCCACTTCCACTCAGGTAAAAGTAGTGGCTGAAACATACTTGACAGTCTCTGATGCTCCACCTTCACGTGCTGACATACTACACTAGTCTCAACATACTTAGCCACCTCCCACTTCATATTGAGCAACCAATAGTACTGTTTCAAATCCCTGTACTTCTTGGTGCTCCAGGGATCCACAGAGAAAGAAGATGACTGAGCTTCTGACAATATATCCTTCCTTACCTCCTCATCTTTTGGAACATATCACCTATCCCGAAACTTCATAATCTCATCCTCTGAATAACTAATGTTCGGAACTAGTATTAGCCTCCATACTCGATTTCCGCTCGTTGCATTCAGAATTATTTTCCTGGGCCAACTTAATTCTATAAGGATAGTCGGCCTCAAAGATATCGCCGACAGTGCGGCTGCTAAGACAGAAATCATTTCCAATCCAAACTTCTGAAACTCTGCATTCAACTCGATAGGCACTGCAAAAACCAAAGAAAACGTTGAAGCTGATACTCATCTCAAGGCATCTGCTACCACGTTCTCCTTTCCTGGATGATATTTGATTTCCAAATCATAATCCTTAACAAGTTCGAGAAACCTCCTCTGCTAGTTCAGCTCCTTTTGCGTGAAGACAAACTTTAAACTCTGGTGGTCAAAGAATACCTCACACTGCTGCCCGTATAATCAATGCCTCCAAATCTTCAATGCGAAAACCAATGCTGCTAACTGCAAATCATGTGTGAGATAATTCTGCTCATAGGTCTTTAATTGCCTAGAAGCATAGGCAATCACTTCCCCACTCTGCATCAACACGCACCCCAGGGCTATTATGGACGCATCACAATATATGCTGAACTTCTCACCCTCCACTGATAGTGTCAACAAGGGAGCTGTAGTCAACTTTTGTTTGAGGTCTGGAAGCTGCCCTCACACTCATCGAACCATCCATACTTCACATTCTTCTTAGTCAATTGAGTCAAAGGTCCTACAATCTAGGAGAATCCCTAAATAAATCTCCGATAGTATCTTGCCAACCCTAGAAAACTGTGAATCTCCCTGGCACTAGTCGGTCATGGCCATTCCTTCACAACTTGAACCCTCTTTGAATTAACTGAATTAACTTTGTAGGAAATAACATGCCCTAGAAAGTTTATCCTATCCAGCCAAAACTCACACTTAGTGAAGCGCCTCAAAAAGCCACTGGTTTTCGATTCGCTTTGATACCATTACTGTAGCGCCCCCGAGTCATCGGCAGACCCGATTCATTAACCATACCCTTACTCATAAAAATCACACGAATTCGCGTAAAATTTAAAACTTTATTCCTGAACTTATAACGACATCTGTGAATTTTTATTTTTTTTAAAAACAATGCAGCGGAATACTCTAACCAAAATTGACTTAATCAAATATTCAAGTTTTAAAACAATAACAATGACTCTCGGTCGACCTCCAAATCCTTCGGTCGACACGTGACATGTTCTTCAATTAGGGGTCGACACCTATATACACAGGTTGATAGCTCGGTTTCCTCTATTTACATATGTGGACACCGTAATTCTCTCTGTCCACCCCAGTCGAACCTTGCGATCGACACCCCTACGTTTATTTCACTCACCGGTCGACACCTGTTTTCAAAGGTCAACACTATAATCCTCTCTGTCCGCCCAGGTCGAACCTTGGGGTCGACGCATCTACCATTTTACACTAACCGGTCGACACCTACACACACAGGTCGACACTTAGTTTGGCTCTGTTTCCGTAAGTCAACCCTCACAGTCGACATTCGCCTAATTCGGTCGACACCTACGCGTGCTAGTTGAGACCTTACACCAGTAACCTTAAATAAAACACTTCAAACATTAGATAAAAAAAGACAACGAACAACAAAACGTTTCAATCCTTTAAAACCAAACGTGAATTTTTATACCATAATCCCCCAAACTGTTTTTAAATATTACTATACATCCAATCGACTACTAGCATTTATAATCCAACCATACAAACAAAGAAAATCCACAATATAGGGCAATGCAATGGCCATATGTATATATGTACACACGCGCCACAAAAAAATAGCTCAAACGTCCCCCAAAAACCCCACCATACTAGCCTAACTCCACGGGTTGGGTCGCCCTAACAAACTCCACCTGCCATTACACGGTGGTACGCTGCCGACTGTCTGCTACTCTTGGCTAGGGTAGGGAAAGTCACCCTCCTAGTCAACTGTACCTAAACCACAAAACACATGTCAGCCTAAGGCTTAGTAAGTAGTGCGAAGATGAACATGAAAACCAGCAATGCAATCCTAACACATGTAATCTCTACTTTCTTAATCATGTTGTCATACCATAACGCGAGTCACACAATCCTCATAGTGAGTTGGGAAGAGGATAAGATTTCTCAACTCGATTTTCATACTCTGTCGAAGGGTGAAACCCTTCTTTTGAGGCCACGTCGTCCAACAACCTCAGGTAGTTGCCCTCGAACAACAAAGTCCTTGACACATCGCCACCGTCTCAGCTCAACTAGCAATGGGGCCCAAGAGTCGCACACGCATCTTAAGTCAACGATCCTCTTATAGAGTTGGAAAGCGGATAAGGTTTCCCAAGTCGATTTTCTGTCTGCGTCAAAGGTCGAATCACATCCTTCGAAGCAGCGTAACCATTTTCCTCACCATTCACATACCACACCTTACATTCATACTTAAAGCCATGCTCAGATTCGTTTTTGTTACACGTTTCAAAACATGATGCATGTCTGAACCAAAACATGCGAAACACACAATACATACAATAATTCCTACCGTCCCATGGTGTAGGCTCATAATGGCAACACGCATGCACACACTACTTACCTGGCATTCTTTGCTTCTATGGCGATCGACCTCTATCCAATACTCGAGCTCAACCTATAACATAACTAGTTCAAGTCAAAACTCATCCCAAAACCCATTCTGTGTACTAAAACTACGATTACTAACTTTGTCCATCAAAATCCAACCAAGACAGCTCACAACCTTGACGTGGCTAAAATCCATCTAGACTTCAAACACGCATAACTTTTCCTACAGTCATTGGAATCGCTCGATTCCAACGGCTAAACGCTCCTCTAAGAACCGAATTTAACATACTAAAAGAAATTTTTAAAACAATCACCACAACTAGAGCGAAAATCCGAAAACAAAACTGGACTTTAGGGCCTAAATCCTCCATTCTCGATTTCTCGACAAAACTCATCCTATTCCCCATCAATCTATCACATTCTATCCCATTACGCATCATCTAACAAAAATTGAAAGTTTTGAATTTTTAAAAACTCGAATTGCACAACTCAACCCCTCTCGATTTTCTCTCAAATCACGGCATTCACTGCACTCGGATTCAAACAATCGTAACTCGCCTCTAAACACTCTATTTTAGCACAAGGTCTTAAGAAATCGGAGCCGCATCGGGTACCCACACTCGACCACCGAACGGAGAAGAGAGGAGAGGAGAAAACTTACCGAAGAGAGAGGTTGTGTTCCGAAAGGAGAAAGAATTGGAGTGGTGAGCTTCAATCGCCGGCAACAAGGAAAGGGGAGGCGTGCGCGGTCTCCTTTCACGGGAAGAGACAACAGGCCTGGGAGGATTCCCTCTTCCTTCGGCTGAAACAAACGAGAGTAGCTTCTGCTAAAGCCACTCTTGTTTTATATATATATAAACAGGTCGGGGAGGCTTCCCTCTTCCTTCGGCTGAAATGAACGAGAGTGGCTTCTGCTAAAGCCACTGTTGTTATATATATATATATATATTTCTTTCTTTAAATTACCTTGTTGCCCTTATGCTTTAATCCTTTAAAAATTATGCCAATTTATGTCCTTTCGTCCTTAAAATTCAGAAATTTTTCTTTAGAATTCATTCCTAACTTTTTCCAACTAATTAATCCATTAAAATCTCTCGCGGAACATATACGGAACCTTCATTGTCCCGATAAAATTTTCGAGTTACTACATCCTTCCCACCTTATAAGAAATTTTGTCATCAAAATTTACGTACCAAATAACTACGGGTACTGCTGCCTCATGTCCTGCAACCTTTCCCAAGTGGTCTTGCGCCATAAATCTTTGACTAGGGGAATCTCCTTGTTGTCCAATACTTTCACCGTCGATCCTAAAATTCTAACTAGTTGCTGCTCGTAAGTCAGTGTCTGCTGAATCTCTATTTCCTCCTGTGCTACCACCTGAGAAGGGTCATCCATGCACTTCCTCAACATTGAAACATGGAAGACATCGTTAATGACATCCACCGATGGGGACAATTGAAGCTTGTAGGTGGTTCTCCCCATCTTCTTCACGATCGGGAATGGTCCAACGCAACGAGGGTTGAGCTTTCCTCGTCTCCCAAATCTGACCACTCCCTTGAACGAGGAGACCTTCAAGAACACTTCGTCCCTTTCATTGAACTTCAACTCTCGCTGCCTTTTCTGCTGCCTTTGCGCTGCCTCAAATTCTCTTTCGTATAAAGGTAATTTTGTCTAGAGTTTGCTGCAATATCTCCGGGCCTACTAGTCTTGCCTCTCTCACTTTATCCCAGTACAATGGCGACCTGCATTTGCTCCCATATAGAGCCTCGTAAGGTGTCATATCAATGGTGGACTAATAGCTGTTATTGTACGAGAATTCCACTAAAGGTAGGAATTTTCTTCATGCTGCCTGAAACTCCAATATGCAGGCTCTGAGTATATCCTCTAATATCTGTGTAGTCCGCTCGGACTGCCCATCGGTCTGAGGATGAAAATATGTTCTAAAGTCCAATCTTGTACCCATAGCCCTATGCAAACTCTCCCAGAACTTGGATGTAAACCTTGGGTCTCGGTTTGACACAATCGACACTAGAATCCCATGTAGCCTGACTATCTCCTGAATATACATGTGGTCGAACTTATCCATAGAATAAGTCGTCCTCACAAGCAAAAAGCTAGATGACTTCATCAACTTGTCAACTATCACCCAGATTGCATCATGGCCCTTAGTTCTCTTCGACAAACGAACCATGAATCCATAGTAATATGCTCCCATTTCCACTCTGGTACCAGTAGTGGCTGAAGCGTACCTAACGCTCTCTGATGCTCTGCCTTTACCTGTTGGCACACTACATAAGTTTCAATATACTTGACCACCTCCCACTTCATATTGGGCCACCAATAGTGCTTGTTCAAATTTATAGACATCTTGGTGCCACTGGATGCACAGAGAAAAAAGATGAGTGAGCTTCTGATAGTACTCCTTCCTTAACTCCTTATCCTTTGGGACGTACCACTTATCCCGAAACTTCAGAATCTCATCCTTCAAATAACTCAGTTTAGTCCTAGCATTGGCCTCCATACCCGCCTTTAGCTCACTGCACTCAAAGTTAGTCTCCTAGGCCTGCTTATTTCTGCCCAGGATGGTCGGCCTTAAAGACAGACGATAATGTAGCTGGTAAATAAGAAACTACATCCACACCGAATCTCTGCAGCTCGGTACTTAGTTTGACAGGCACTTCCAAAATCATAGTGGAAGCTGAAGTTGTCACTCGACTCAGGGTATCCGCTACCACATTTACCTTCCCTGGATAATACTTGATTTTCAAATTGTAATCCTTAACCAGCTCGAACCACCTGCTCTGTCTTAAATTCAGCTCGTTTAGCGTAAAATTGTACTTCAAACTTTGGTGGTCTGAAAATATCTCACATTGCTACCCATACAAATAATGTCTCCAAAATTTCAATGCGAAGACCCCTGCCGCTAATTCCAAGTCATACGTGGGATAGTTCTACTTGTAGGTATTCAAGTGAGTGGAAGCATAGGTAATCACCCTCCCACTCTGCATCAACACGTAACCCAAGTCTATCCTGGAGGCGTCATAATATATACTGAACTTCTCACCCTCCACTGGCAGAGTCAACAAAGGAGCTGTAGTCAACTTTTGCTTCAGTGTCTGGAAGCTACCTTCACATTTGTCAGACCAATTGTACTTCAAATTCTTCCAGGTTGATCGAGTCAAAGCAGCTAAAATCTTAGGGAACCCTTAAATAAATCTTCGATAGTATCCTGCAAACTCCAGAAAGCTACGAATCACGATGGCGTTGGTCGGTTGTGGCCACTCCTTCACGGCTTGAACCTTCATTGGATCAAGTGAAACACCTTGGGAAGAAATAACATGTCTCAAGAAGTTGATCCTATATAGTCAAAATTCGCACTTAGAAAACTTAGCATAAAGTTGGTGCTAGCTCAAAGTAGTCAGCACAATCCTCAAGTGCTCTCTATGCTCTTCATCGCTCTACAAGTAAATCAGAATGTCATCGATGAATACAATTACGAACTTTCCCTTAACATCCGATTCATCAAATCCATAAAGGCGGCTGGGGCATTGGTTAACCCGAAAGACATCACTAAAACCTCGTAGTGCCCATACAGCGTCCGAAAGTGGTCTTCAGGATGGCTTCCTCTTTAACCTTTAACTGGTAATAGCTAGACCTCAAATCAATCTTAGAAAATACTTGTACACCTTGAAGTTGATCAAACAAGTCATATATCCTCAGTAATGGGTACTTATTCTTCACTATCAGTTTATTCAACTCCTTGTAATCGATACACTTGCGTAGTGACCCGTCATTCTTCTTGATGAAAGGCACCTGTGCACCTCAAGGTGAGAAACTAGGGCATATAAAGCCCTTATTTGTCAATTCTTCCAGTGGTGCTTTTAACTCCTTCAGTTTCGTAGGTGCTAGCTTATACGGGTTCTTACATACTTGTTCAGCTTCAGGGTACACGTCAATGAAAAATTTGATCTCCCTGTAAGGAGGCAGGCCTGGTGCAACACCCCGTCAGCAACACCCCAAAAACCTCTTTAGTTTCATGTTCGCTCTGATACCATACCAAACAACCTGTGTCTCCCTCTTACCCAATTTGTGTCAAAATTTAATTTTTTTGTTCGAAAATGTTTTATAAAGAGTTACGCAGTGGAAACGACACCTGTCCAAAGGACTCCTCAAAAGAGCAGAGAGGACCAGGGCAAGTCTATTGCCAAGACTCGATGAATCGTGGGGGTGATAGGTTCCACAGGCTCATGCCCCTAGTATTCGACGGATCATCTTCTGACCCACTTAGTGCGTAGGAGTGGATTAGAAGTATGGAAGACATGCTGGATTACGCCAAGGTTGACGATCAGGGTAGGATATCTAGTGCAGTATTCCACCTTCCTAAGGATGCACGATTTTGGTGGGATACGGTAAAGGGCACCACTGATGTGAGGGCCATGACTTGGGGGAGTTTAATAGGATGTTCTTCGACAAGTACTTCAGCCACTTAGTCAGAACCCAGAACATGGTGGAGTTCTGCTAGTTGAAACAGAGGGGTACCATGGCCGAATACGTGAGACAGTTTCAGGCGTTGTGTCGGTTTGCTAGACACCTGGTGAGCGTGAACGAGAACATGCATAACCAATTTATGCAGGGCTTGAAGCTGGACGTATCTAATGAGCATCTGAATAGCAAAGACGCGAGGGGTGCCCTATGAGGATGTTGTGGCCAAGGCCTTGGACATGGAGGAAGCTGGGATGAAGCTTCCCAGCTACAGAGAGCCGCCTAAGGAGCAGCCCAGGCAATTTTTCAGGGATTCACTGCCCCAGCAAATCGAGGAAGGATCGTCCGCACAGAAGGGCCTGACGAGTGCTAGCGATAGCCCAAGCAGTCAGGGGAGCAACAAGCGACCTTAGGGGTTGGAGCATTTCCCTATATGCCCTAAGTATCAGAGGAGTCACCCCAGCAAATGAAAGATGAGTGCGGGGCGATGCTACAATTGTGGTGAGACGGGCCACATGTCTCGAGATTGACAAAAGTCGCTACAGAATCGGTGCTTCAACTGCAATGAAGTGGGGCATTTTGCAAGGACTTGCGCAAATTTAAGCAAGGCTCCAACAAGGGTAGCACTGAGGGTCTTCGCCCTCATTGAGCCGGATGATGCCGCTCAGCCAACAGTGATCTCAGGTAGTATTCTTATATCGGGCATGATGGCTTATACTCTTGCCGATACGGGTGCTACGCATTCGTTTGTGTCTACTGCCTTTGTGGTCAAGGCAAATCCACTACCCAGCTTTTCTGGGTAGTTTTATGTTATGTTGTTGCCGTCGGGGGAGCGTTTATATTCGGATCAGGTAGTATAAGGTGATATTGTAACATTGGGAGATTTAGACTAGTTGAAAAAGGATTGAGAAATCTAAGAATAAATGAAGAGTCCAAGTGCAAAATTTTTGGTAGTCTTGGTTAAAGATAACAGATGGAATGATGATTGTTTGAAGCTCTAATTGGAGAATATTTTAAAGAGTTACGTCGATGAGACGGTGGATTACGAACAAAGATTTTGTAAGGGTTTTAGTTTACGAGTGAAAATCAAAGGCTTAGAAGTTTTCTTTTTATTAAGATACTTAGTCGAAACAGGCATTACTCGAGAAGATTTTGGGTAATATTTTATAAATGATGCTAAGTATGAGTTGGAGTTCAATGTAGGCAATTAAGTATTTTTGAAGATCTCACCGTTCCAGGGAGTTGTCAGATTTGGGATTTTGGTGGGGACATTTTGAATGAGTTTGGTGACGTGTGTATATGTAACGCCCCGGAAACCTACCCGACCGTGTTCGTTTACTTCCCAGATACCACGACCTATTGCACCCCGATAGTAACATCCCACGCTACGACATCCAGAAACTCAACTTGAACTCACTCAATTTAACATCATTCTCATTTTCAAATCATATTCAAAATAACATTTGTAATTATAAAATTTTTTGACTCGATTAGAAAAAAACTCGCACTCTGAAAATGGGACACGTAAATTCTCAATATAAAATATACAGTAGAAAAGTACAATTTATAGTAGTTTTAAAAAAAATGACAAAATTTAAAATTTCGAGAAGCAATCCGACACGTGCCCCGCAAACCACCCAAGTTCGGCGCCGCGAGCCTCAGCAACAGCGACACGGTGCCACGCTCTCCCCTACACGACGCTATGCGCCCCATGTCCGCTTGTAGTGCTGCATGCCCCGCGCGCCCTACAGCCATGATGCGCTCTCCGCAATTGCCGTTGACCTAATCAGCACGCCCCACGCACACAACCGACCCTCCCGGTTCAACTACCTGACACTCCCCTTTTCTCCCAAAATTTCGGCAGAGTAACACCTATACCTAATGACCCCAACCTGCAAACAATACGCCGTATAAATTCTCATAATGCATCAACCAGATCCATCCAGAAATCATAAAAAAAAATAACAAAGTGGAAGGAAATAAATCTGATAACCATCGATGTAGAAAATCTACAATATAGAGTAACACAATGCTCATACATAGAATATATACACGCGTCCTCGAAACCACCAGAACAACAAGGAAAAATCCACATCTATACACTATATATCATGTAAATCAAATCATCTCCAAAATATGATAAGGGAAGCACTGAACACCTCACCAAAACTCACCACCTCAATCGGTTAGGTCAACGGTAAGGTAGATTTTAAGAAGTTTATAGTTTAGTTTTGGTTAGGGTAGAGTTTGATGAGAAATTTGGTGGATAGAGATTTAGGGTTTGAGTATTTATTGGTTTTATTATTGATTGTGTGGGTAGTTGATGATAAATGCGATGGATTGGTCAGGAGTTGAGCGAGTTTGAGCAAGAAACCGAGAATGCAGGATTTTAAGCCCTAAAATAGAACTATTTTTTAATTTTCTACCCAGCTACAAACGTTTGTTTTGGAAAATTTTTTGGTATGTTAAACTAAATTATGAGTGGAATGTTTAGCTGTAGAAATCGAGTAATTCCGATAACCAACACAAAAGTTAGGCTCGTTGAAAGTTAGATTGATTGTTGGCTAAAAATTGGATTAGCGAGCCGTTTTAGTCTGGCTTTGGTGGATTGAGTTAGTAGTCATAATTTTAGTATGTGGGATGAGTTGTGAGATGACTTTTAATGTGAATTTGTTATGTAGTAGGTTGAGCCCGAAGAAATGATAGAAACGAGCACGACGGAACGATAGGACGCCAGGTAAGTAGTGTTTGCATGTGTATTGCCCTTACAGGCCTACACCATGGGACGGTAGGGAGGTATTGTGTGTTTTGCATGTTTTTGTTTAGTCATGTTTCATATTTTGAAAAGTGTAACGAAAAAGAATTTCAGCATGATTTTATGTGCGAACATGAAGTGTGACGTGTGGTGGTGAGAATGACGTGTGTGTGGACAGCTTTGGCCCCGTTGCTGTAGGAATAGGGACAGCAGTAACATACTAGGGGTAGTGTGGCAAGTGCGTCCAGCCTCACCTAGGATGGCTACTGCGGTGTGTGTCTGGTGGTGAGTAACTCTGGCCCCGTTGCTGGACGAACTAGGATGGTGGCGACGTGTTAGAGGGTGGCGTCGCGAGTGCGTCCAGCCTCACCCTGGGATGGTTGCTGTGTGGGGTGACGCGCGTGTGTGCAGCTTGTGGGCCTCGTTGCTGGAGAAACCAGGACGGTGGCGGCATGTTAGGTGCAGTGTGGCGAGAGTGTCTAGCCTCACCCAAGTACGGTTGTACGTCGGGGCACAAGTTATGACAACATGAGTGAGAAAGTAGAGACTGCATGTGATAGGATTGCATTGTCGGTTTTACATTTCATATTGCACTACTTACTGAGCGTTAGGCTTATGTTGTGTGTTCTGTAGTGTAGATGCAGAAATCCTTACTTGTGAGTTCCAAGAGCCCAGCCTGGGCGAGTAGGCAGTTGGCGGCGTGCTACCATGTATCGACAGGTGGAGTTCGTTATGGCGACCCGACCCGTGTAGTAAGGCTGTATGGAAGGTTTTGAGGGTTGTATTTTTTGGACTTCGTGTTTAGCGTATAGGAAATTGGTGTATAGATTTTGATGCATAAACGGATATTATAAACGTCAATAGATGTATTTGAAACTACTTGGGAGATTTTGATTGAAGAATCTAGGTTTTTACTTGGTGGTTTTAACTACGGGAGTTTTCGTTGTTCGTTTTCTTTTGAATGAGTGTTTTATTTAGACTTCTAGTGCAAGGTGTTGACCGGTATCTTTAGGTGTCAACCTATTAGTGTAAAAAGTTATAAGAGTGTCGACTGTGAGGTTCGACCAGTGCCTCATTGGATGTTGATCGTGGGAAGGGAGAGGGGGGAATGAATGAGTTTTATTATTTACCACTCAATATTGCACATTTAAATTATAACTTTACCCTTATTCAATTTCGACAATAAAAGTAAGTTCAATTATACAATCACCCCCACCCCATCAGCCATCATTTCCCACGTATCCCACTTATTTCCCACTTCTTTTGCAATTATTTCTCACCACTACAATACACATGGTTTACCCCTAACCACCTAAATCCATTGGTTCCTCTCCACTATCCTCTTCCTCAATCAATTTTTTATCCTAATTCATGACCGTTGTTATGCCCTCTTAAACACAATAAATTCCAAGGGTAAGATCATAGTTGAGGCAAATTCTGGATGTTACATAAGCAATTCACATTAAAACTCATCTTACAACTCATTCTACGTACTAAAATTACTACTACTAACCCACTCACCAAACCCCGACCAAAACAGCTTGCTAATCCGAATTCCGATCAAAAATCAATCTAACTTCCAACATGCATAACTTTTGCGTCGATTATCGAAATCCAACGATTCAAGAGGCTAAACGCTCCACTGAGAACCTAGTTTAACATAATAAAATAGAATCTAAAATGAACATCCATAGCACAGTCTAATGCCCAAACAGAACCAGTTTTTCAAGCAAAATCCCCACCCCTCTCGGTTTTCAGCATTTTCATCCAACTCGATCATAACTCCATCATAAATTGATCATCTAAACACAACCTAAAACACACACACACAGAGCTGAAAACCGAGCCAAAACGCAACTCACCCTCTCGTTCTTCTCTCTCTCTCTTGGCCGTTTTCTATCCATCACTCAAGCACACCACACTAGCCCTTACATTACTCAAACATTCAGCTCAAACCTCATAAAAACTGAAAGAAATAAAACATCTCGCGCGATCATCAAAACATAACAGGGGATAACTCACCTGTTTTTGGTCGGGTTTAGCGCAGAAAAAAACCAGAGCAACTAGTTGGCTTCAGCTTGTCGAAGTTCTCTGCACACTGGCGTCCCTCCCCCTCCTCGAAATAATCTTTTATCTACTAGTACAAATTCTCTGCTCTCGATTCTGACAAAAACTTCGCCGTTTGCTAATACGAATCTCTTAAAATTATACAACAGAAAATCCCGGGTGTTACATTCCACCTTACTTAAAATTAATTTTGCATTCAAAATTTGCGTGGCGAAAAGTTCCTGATATCGACGCCGCAAAATCCACTAACTTACATCTAGACTCTCCTCTAACGGTGTTTAGTCTACCTTAAGTTCTTAGTTCTTTCATGTCCTTATGTTTAAGTTCCTTCTTCAAACTATTGTAAGCTTACATATCATTGAGTTCATTCTCTTCGATTACTTCTTGATTTCTATTTATATTCTAAGACTTCAGTGGTTCACCTACTAAGGCCTTAAACTCATGGTGCTCTCGTCAATAACTTCTAAAACCACGTATCCAATTCTTGTTTTATGACTGCATTTGCTATCTTCAATCTAACTATTTGCATGATTGACTATGTATTGAGCACTATCAAAATTCTACAAATCAATTATGTACTTTACAGTCAACTGTTTATTAATTTAACCAGTTATAATCCAACTTCTCTAAGTCTTCCATTCTAACTCCACAATTAGCCTCCCTTTGCTAGAATTCGCTCAAATCCTAACTTCTCTATCTTGATCATCCTTAAAGGCTTCATACTTGAACCGTTATAGGCTATTCCTTCTAACCTTAAATCATTTCTAAATACTCTTTTCGCTTCCTCATAATGATTTGTACAAGAATTTTATTGTTTCCAAACTTGCTGTAGACTATGCTACACTGTTGCTCCAAATCTCTTAAAATTCTTAAGTTCTCAGCTCTAACCCAATAGTAATTCTTTACACTTATCTACAACCTCAACCTCTAAAATCACCTAATTGGATCTCTTCTCTTTATCCCTTTCAATGAAATTCCATCCAAATTCTTAATTTCCAAACTCATACTTAGCATCATTGATGAAATATTACTCTAAATTTTGAAGTCCTTAATTTTCACTGGTAAACTAAACCCCTTACAAAATCTTTGTTACTAATCCACCGTCTCATCGACGTAACTCCTCAAAATTTTCCCCAATTATAGCCTCAAACAATCATCATTCCATCCATACACCTTTAACCAAGAGTACCAGAAATTATGCACTTGAACTCATTACTTATTCTTAGATTTCTCAATCCCATTTCAACTTGTCTAAATCTCCCAATACAACCATATATATTTTCACTCTACCAATTACCACTCCCCTTGTTGTTTCATAATAAGGGTTACCCTATGTGCCATCTTAAATATAGCCTTGCCCCTACGTTTCACAATCTTAGTTGGATCAACTATAACCACATAATCAAACCTTCACGTCCTCAAGTCAAAAGGAATCTTCCCACTATCGCACTATCACCTTGTATCAGCTGATCCAAGCATAGGCGCTTCTCTGACGGCAACAACCCACTATAAAATTGCCAATAAGAGCTGTTCACTAGATTTGCCTTGACCACGAAAGCAGTAAACACGAACGAATTTGTGTCACCCATATCAACAAGAGCGCCACCCGCCATGCCTAAAATAAAAATATTAGCTGAGATTATCGATGGCTAGGCGACATCATCTGGCTCAATGAGGGCAAAGACCCTCGGTGCTACCTCGCTGGAGCCTTGTTCAAATTTGGACAACTTCTTACAAAATTCCCCACTTCATTGAAATTGAAGCATAATTTTGTTGTGGCTTCTGACAATCATTGGACATATGGCTCGCCTCACCATAGTTGTAGCATCGCCCCACGTTTATCTTGCACTCGTCAGGGTGACTCCTCTGATACTTAGGGCATACAAGGAATTACTCCGACCCATGAGGCCACTTGTTGCTCCCTTGACTTCTCGGGATATCGCTAGCCCTCTTCAGGCTCTTCCATTGAGAAAACTCTTCCCCACTCTGTTGGGGTAGTAACTCCTTGAAAAAATTGCTCAGGTTGCTCCTTAGGGGGCTCTCTGTAGCTAGGAAGCTTTATTCCAGCTTCCTCGATGTCCAAGGCCTTGGCCATAACATCTTCATAGGGCACCCCTATCCCTACTATTCGCATGCCCATATATACATCTGGTTTCAATCCCTGCACAAACTGGTGTGCCTTATTCTCATCTAGGCTCACCAAATGTCTGGCAAACCAAGACAGCGCGTTAAATTATCTCAGATACTCGACCACAGTACCCGTTTGTCTCAACTGGGCAAACTCAACCATCTTCCGGATCCTGACTGAGTGGATGAAAAACTTGCGAAAGAACATCGTCTTAAATTCTTCCCAGGTTATGATCTTCATATCTCTCGTGGCCCTCACCGTATCCCACCAATAGCGGGCATCCTTGGCTAAGTGGAAAGCCACACTAGATACCCTGTCCTGATCATCCACCTTGGCATAGTCCATCATGTCTTCCATACTTCAAATCTACTACTCAGCACTGAGCGAGTCCGAAGATGAACCGTCGAACATTGGGGCTCTGAGCCTGTGCAACCTGTCGGCACCTCGATCTGTCGAAGTCTAGGCACTAGACTGGCCCTGGTCCTTTCTACTCAGAAACCACTCAAGCTGTTGAGACTAGCGGTTGACCAACTCGGTAAGCTACATAATGGCCTTATCCATATCGCCTACAGCTCTACGCGTCTCACTAACCATAACGCTAATCCTGTACACCACAACATCTAGTAAGTCTAAACAAAACAACAAGGGTTCTAAGAAAAACTTACAGTTGGTGAAGCATTTCTATGCAGCGCCTGGTGGTATTAGGAGATCCATCGAATGACGTCAACCTCGTGGCTCTGACACTCGTAGCATACCCTATTCTATCCTTCTAACCGTCCTCTTTTTACCTTTCTCTCAAGCGGTGTGTGAATTGTGACAGACGCTATTGCCTTCACATTCTCACCCCTCCTCATCGGCCACACTTCTAGTTGGGCAAAGGCTCTGATATCATATCTGTAACGCCCCGAAAACCCACCCGGTCTCCAGCTCTTTAACACCTAAAATTTTCCGCTAAAATTTGTAACACCCCGAAAACCCACACGTTCCCGGTGCGCTACAGTGCATCTACACACACACACTAACACTTAACATAATTCACTCAATTTAATACCCTTTTGTTTCTAATTTACTCTCCCTTTTTTTTTTGACTCGATTCGAAAACAACTCGCGTCTCCCGTTCGACACCTCACGCACACTCTCACGGTGCCGCACATACCACTCAACGTTACGGTGTTTCACGCACGCTCACAGCGCCGCGTGCCACACGCACCCTGTCGCTGTACAGCATGTCCGCGCGCACACCCTCACCCGGTGTCGCACGACCCGTGGGTACCCAACAGGGCCGCATGCCCCGCGCACCTGCGATCACGCCGCACATCCACACTCATCTAAACTCCTCTAGCATTCATCATACACACACCTTGACCTATTTCGTATCCTCTCGAATCTCAACCCCTCTCCCGAAATTTTGGCAGAGTACTGCCAAAAAAAACTGGCTACCCCAAAATTTAACCCTGCACACAATTCACCAGAATCCAACAATATTTACCTATCCATCATCCAGAGAAATCATCCCAACCCAAATTAGAGTAATAAGACGACGAAAATCCATCAAATACAAATGAAGTAAGTCTCCAGTATAGAGAAATAACATACTCTAACATGGAAAATATCCGCGTACGTCACCAAAATCACACGCACTCCATATACACCTATACACTGACGCATATACAACAATCAATCTCGTCCTCCGTACATAATCACCGCAAAAGAAAGAAAACCCACAAACCGACCAGGCCACAACCTACCATATCCACGGGTCGGGTCGCCCTAACAAAAGTCCGCCATCCGGTGCCGCAGTCGCACGCTGCCAACCATCCTACGCCTCAGGACTAGGCACTCGAGGCTCACCAGCGGTATCGTCAGCACCTACACCACAGAACACACAACGTAAGCCTAACGGTCAGTTAGTAATGCGATATGAAAGTAAAAGCCGACAATGCAATCCTATCACATGCACTCTCTACACTCACACTCATGTTGTCACATCTGTGACGTGTAGTGCAGCCGCACCAGGGTAAGGAGGAACCTCACGCCACCCTACACCCTGACACGTCGCCACCGTCCTGGACTCCCCAGCAACGAGGCCCACAAGCTACATCCACGCATCACCACACGGCAACCACATCAGGGTAAGGGTGTACCTCGCGCCACACTACACCCTGACACGTCGCCCCCATCCCAGCCTCCCCAGCACGGGGCCACAGTTGCCACACACACACGTTTCGCGACAGCCCAGCCGGCCCACCCCTCAAGTAGGATCCGCGACTGGTGTTGCACCGGCCCACACACTCGTAGGATCCGCGGTACCACTGCCCATATCCTCACCGTCAACACATTCACGCCGCATGACGGCCCAGCCGGCCCACCCCTCGAGTAGGATCCGCGACTGGTGAAGCACCGGCCCGCACACTAGCGCGATCCGCGGTACCACCGCCACACGTCTCACCTCATACATCAAAGCATGCTAAAAATCATTTTCGTTCCCGTTTTAAAAAAAATATGATGCATGTCACACAATACGCACACACACCGCAATCAATCACATAAACACTAAAGTTCTACAGTGTAGGCCCACTTGGGCAAAACATATGCATGCACTACTTACCTGGCGTCCTAAGCTCGCTCGACGCACAGCTTCGGTAAAAGAAAGCCTCAACATAAAATACAACAAATTTCTCATCAGTATTTATCTCAACATTCACCAATTAGCTAAAAATAACCTTATCTAACTACACTCATTAAATTCCAACTAAAATGGTCCATTGGTTTGGTTTGGCCGAATACCAGGTCAACGTTCGGATGCGCATAACTTTTGCGTCCGTCAACGGAATCAAACGATTCAAGTGGCTAAACGTTCCCTTTAGGAACCTAGTTTAACATCCCAAGACGGATTTTAAATCGGTAGGCCGCAGATAGGCGAAAAATGCCAATAACCGAATCTGCCATTTTTATTAAAATTTCACATTTTCACTTCCCTTCAACCAAAACTCACTCTCAACTAGTTATATGCATCAAAATGGCTATGCTACTCTCACATGTCGAATTTTCACGAAAAACGGTCACTAATTTGACTTAAACTAAAATCTCGCATAAACTTCCGACGCGCATAACTTTTGCGTCGAATATCAGAATCGAACGATTCCAGCGGCCACACGTTCCTCTAACAACCTATTTTTAACATACAAAACAGAATTTAAAATGATCAACTTAAGCCTAGCCAAAACAGCTAAAAAATAGAAACTGTTTTTATACAAAAGGTAGCCGAAATTCATCTTTGATCCAAATCTCGCAAATTCTTTCACCAAACAATCGCATTTCGATCTACCAATGCACACATCAACAATTTGGAGAGTTCCTACTGAGAAGACAGCATGACAACACCAACAGCTTCACGGTTTTTCTCCTCAAAAACTGAGAATTTCCAATCGGTCCATTGAACAGGCATCGCCTCCCTCATTCCTTCTAATTTTGTCCCCTACTCCCTTGAAATGTAGAGGGTAACATGATCCCACACTCGGCCATCAGAGCAGGACAAAAAAAAACCAAAGAGAAACCCCCCCGTTTCTGGTCGGATTTTGTCGCGGAAGCCAAGCCACCCACTGGCTCCAGCGCCCGCACACATTACACCCTAATGCTCCGAGGATCGAGTCCTACTGTCGGGAAAAATCCAAGAACAACCGAGGCCCTCCACGCTCGGTCAACAGAACAAACGAAACAGGGGAGGACTCACCTTCGATCTTTTCTCAGCGTAGGAAGGCAAGGTAGCTCCCCACTTCAGCCCACCGGAGTGTCCTGAGCACCAGCGTCTTTTCCTCGGCGGTCGGTCGTCGGCGATCCCTCCACCTCGGTCTCTCTCTCGCTCTCGCTCTCGGCCGTGCAACACTCGGTGGAATGGCTTCCACCCGAAGCCATTCCATCATATGTTTTCTTTTTTTTTTTTTAATAACAAATACAAATTACAAAACTGCCCTCACGTGTTTCAATCGTCCAAATTTTCATAAATTTCTCGACCTCCCGACTTTAAATTCCGAAAAGCAATCGCAAAAGTAGACCTCGAGCCTTTAATGTAAATCTTTCCCGTTGAAATATTCCTCAAACTCCGACCGGGAATAAACTAAAGATTTCAAAAAATTAAAAATAAAATTCGAAATTCCCAGGTTATTACAAAATTAATTTTTGGATTTACGTATTTGTAATCGGCGAAGTTTTGGTCAGAATTGTGAGTGGAGAATTTTTACTATTAAGTATAAGGTTATTTTGGTAATAATGGTGAAGGAGAAATTTTAAGATTTCAACCGAACACAGATCGAATAGGCAATTTTTTTAAATGATTAGAGGTTGAGTGTGGTTTAGTAATTAGGTTATTATTAATATTATTATTAAAAAAATTATAATATCCAAACACCTTTCAGTTTTTTTCCCCAGCACCAGAACCAACAAGACCCCCCCCCCCCCCCCCCCTCTTCTTTAGTCGTAGAAATTCTCCCCTCCCCACGTGCAGCACTCGACAATTTCTCCTTCTAGCAGCCAACGATTCTCCTCCGTCTCTCCTTCAGTTCTTCAAATCTAAGGTAAGTTCCTAATAGATAGTTAGTTATCTAATTATTTCAAGCGGTAAAAGTGGAGTTAGAGCAATTATTGGACTTTACGGAAAAACCTAAGTTGGAGGAATGTGATTTCATAGTTATAGTCAACTTTTATTCATATATTGGTGCTTAAACTGGAAGCATGGGTAGATTATAGGTTTTTATGGCGAAAATTGAGCATTTGGATAGCCGAGTGCTCAAATTGTGGAACGGTTTCCGCTCGGCCACATCCGGCCAAGTTGTAGTTGTTGAATTAGGAAATGGATGAGACCGTTAGGAACTATACGTCCTGTGGAGCTTATAGCACTTTGGATGATTGTCCAATTTGGACGAGTATTGGAGAAATTATGAATTTTTGAAGTTGGTCAGAAATTGAGTTGGATTTCGGTTTTAGTAGAGAGTTTTGGTTTTGTACAAGTTATGACTTTCAAACTAGGAATTTATCAGTTGAACGAAGTAGAATTGATGAATGTGTGATTGTATAAATATTCAAGTTAGCGAGCGAACTACGAGTTTTGGCAAACCAATTGCTAAGGACGTCAGGTAAGTAATGTAGTAGTAGTTTTGCCTTCGGGCCTATATCACAGTTCAGTAGTATGCATTGCATATTTACTTTATGTTATGCTCTAATGGTTGTGCATCATTGTTTTAAATTAGGAGAACGAGACAAAAATGAATTTTCATGTTTTTACGAAGTGAAACAGTAGGATGTGTGAGACAAATGAAATAAGAAAGTACGTAAGAAGATAAGAAAGGTGGGATTGAGTGGTCTTGTCCTCAGAGGTAGACCGTGACTTATATCACTCTTCCTCCATGGTGGCCTTGTCCCAAAGTTGGACCGCGAGATGTGTCACTTTAATATATTGAGATTGGCCTTGTCCGTAGAGGTAGATTGCGAGATATGTCACCTTGATCTAGCACGTAAAGAAGAACCCAGTAGTAAGAAAATAAAGAAGATATAAGAAAGAGATGAAAAACGAAAGTAGGGATGAAACTGTAGAAACTGCATATGTTAGGATGTATTCGTTTTTGGTGTTTAAGTTTTATGCATTACTTACTTAGAATTAGGCTAATAGTTGAGTTTTGTGATTTAGATGACGATGACATAGATAGTGAGTACTCAGAGCATGCCCATAATTAGAAGGCGGTTGGAGGAGTACGGACGTGAACGATCTGGCCGGATGTTAAGGCGTTTTGACTATAGTGGGTATAGGTATGGCTTTTGGGTGTGTAATCAAAAATGATTTTTAGTTGTTTTCAGTCGATTGAATGTATAGACGGATTTCAAACTTTAGTAGTCCTTTTCTTTGCTTAAATTACGATTTCAAGTTGATGGAAAAGTGTGCCTTGGGTTATTATTAGCGTTGAGTCGAAGTCTGATCGATTTTCTGAAGTTTTTAAGGTTTTTAAACAGAGTTCTTGGGGGGAAGTGTCGACCGATAGGCTTAGTGGTCGACCAGACCCTGCATGTGTCGATCGCGAGGGTCGACCTGTGTAGGCAGAGTCGAAGTAAGTTTCGATTTGTGATTGTAGGTGTCGACCGGTAGTGTAAAAATTGCAGCGGTGTCAGCCGTAAGGCTCGACCTGCACAGACAGAGAGGATCAAGGTGTCGACCGCTCTCTGAGATGAACGTAAAAGTGTCGACCAGTGTTATCAGTGTTAATTGACGAAAATACCCGAGACAAACGTAGTGTTGATTGGTGTTCTCAGTGTCAACCGATGAAAATACTCGAGAGAAATGTATTGTCGACTGGCGTTTGCCAGCGTCGACCGATGAAAAGCCTGAGACAACCCAAGTGTCGACCGATGTTTACAGGAGTCGATAGGTTTCTATGTTTTATGGTTTTACAAAATGAAGTTTCATTTAAACTGATTTTAATTGAGTTTTCTGCTGCGATGTTGTTTAAAATATTTTAAAAAATATCATTTTAAGTCGAGCAACAAAAGTTTTAAATTTTATTGGAATTTTTTTTTGAGTGTAGTAAGTGAGTAGTAGAAGTATGCGAACCGGGAACCGTGTATGGTTTTCGAGGCTTGACAAGCTCACTTTTCTCTGCACCACCCTTGCAGAGCCACAGAATCATCCCCGGACCTGGGTCGTTAACGGTACACTTACTCATCACCCCGATAAAATTTGTATAAAATTTAAAACTTTTGTTACTCGACTTAAAACAACATTTTGAAAACATTTAAACTTTTCACAACAGAAAACTAAATCAAAAATAAGTTTAATGACACTTCACTCGTCAAAACACTATAAAATGGGGTACCGTCGACCTTGTACACACCGGTCGACACCTAAATATTCTCTGTCCGCATTGGTCAAACCTCGTGGTTGACACTGCTACGATCATCACATAGATCAGTCGACACCTAAAGACACCGGTCGACACTTTATTTCTCTCTGCCTGCATAGGTCGAACACTGATGACACAATTCTACCTCGAATGAGTCGTGTTTCACCCACAAACGAAACAGCAAAAATAATTATAAACAGAAAACCGATTGTTGTCCAATGAGCAACCTTTTAGGCTCTCGGCATAACGATCTTCCGAAGGAAGACGATAGCAAATGGGACTGGTTTTTGGCCACTCTCTTCGTGTATCCTTCTCTTGAAAAAAGAGGGAAGACGAGTGGAACAATGGCTATTCAAGCAACCTCGGGCTTGAAAACTCAAGAAGATGCACTCCTTCTCGGTTCTTGACCGATCTGAGCCTTACCGTTCACCAAGCTTCAAACTACTTCGGCTGAACACAAAAGGCCTATTTTTCATATATTCCACAACCTTTACACACCAATAACCATGAATTTATAGACCTAGGGTGGCTGAAGGTTAGAATGGGCTTGAGCTTCGAAATGGGCACATGGTTGGCCATTCTTGGTCCACTTGCACACCAGATCACCTTCAAGCTTTGGCCCATTTGTTGCATCAGTGGGTTGCTAAACTCCGGCCCAATTGTTGCTTCTAACCACCATCTAACTTAACATACATTTAATCCTAATGCCTAAAGATGCATGCAATTATAAAACATTACAGGAAGGCGAATGTTTGCCAACAAAAACATAAGGCGAATGTTTGCCGAATAAAATTGAATTACAAATTAATTTCGAGGGAGACAAATCCCTTCTTCATGTGCTTCCACCTTTAGCTCCCACGATAGCAAATGTAAGGGTTGATCTTTGTCCTTTGTGCTCGGTTCCCATTCCAAATCCACGAAGAGGCTTTCGACACCTGTAATTCCTGCAAAAGAATTAAACTTGTTAGTGAACAGATTGGATAAAGCTCATGTCTTGGTTTGTCATTGAGTGACGGCCCTCTAGGGCATATCACCCGAGGTCGATACTCTCACCATTTTACACTAACCGGTCGACACATAAAGGCACCAGTCGACACTTTATTTCTCTCTGCATGCAAAGGTCTAACCCTGCGGTAAACATTCTTTCTATTTTTACAATAACCGGTCAACACCTACGCATACTAGTCGACACCTTGCACTAACAACTTAAAGTAAACAACAGTTCAAAGAAAACAAACGACGAAAACTTCCATAATGAAAATCACAAGGTAAAGACCTGTATTTTTAGGACAAAGTTTCACTAGTAGTTTCAAAACACGACTATACACCAATCCCTACTATTAACTTGCAAACTAACCTATACCTCCAAATTCTATACACTTGACTTGGACCCCACAAAATACAACCCCCAAAACCTACCATCCAACCTCAATTCACGGGTCAGGCCGCCTTGATGAACACAACCTGTCGGGACATGATAGCTCACTGCCAACCGCCTACTCATCCTGCCTGGACTCTCGTAACTTACCAGCAGTAATCTTTGCATCTACACCACAGAACACACAACATAAGCCTAACACTCATTAAGTAGCACAAGAATGAACATGAAAACTATCAATGCAACCATAACATATGCAGTCTCTACTTTCTCACTCATGTTGTCATACCATAACATGTATCGTACGATCCTCATACAGATTTGGGAAGCAAATCAGGTTTTCCAAGTCGATTCTCTATCTGCGTCGAAGGGAGAATCACTTCCTTCGAGGTTGTGTCGTACAATCGCACCAAGAAGCTGACCCTCAAGCCACACCATCCCTGACACGTCGCCACCGTTCCGGCTCAACCAGCAACGGGGCCCAAGAGTCGCACATGCATCTCATATCAACGATCATCTTACAAAGTTGGGAAGCAGATAAGGTTTCCCAAGCCGATTCTTTGTCTGCGTCGAAGGGTGAATCACTTTCTTCGAGTCCACGTAACCATTTTCCTCACCATCCGCATGTCACACTCATACTTAAAACCATGCTCAAAATAGTTTTTGTTACATTTTTCAAAACATGATGCATGACTGAAAAAAAACATGCAAAACACACAATACCTCCTTACCATCCCATGATGTATCCTCGTAAGGGCAATGCACATGTAACACTCCTTACCTGGCGTACTAGCTTTCATGGTGCTCATTTCTATAACTTTCTTGCGCGCAATCTATCACATAACCAATTCACATTAAAACTCATCTCACAACTCATTTTATGTAATAAAATTACAACTACTAACTCACGCCACCAAAGCCCGACCATAATGGCTTGCTAAGCCGAGTTCCGGCCAAAAAATCAATCTAACTTCCAACGCGGATAACTTTTCCGTCTGTTATTGCAATCAAACGATTCCAGAAGCTAAACGCTCCACTGATAACCTAGTTTCACATACCAAAATAGAATTTAGATCGAACATCCGTAGCTCAGTCTAATGACCAAAATAGAATTGATTTTTATAGCAAAACCCCCACCCCTCTCGGTTTTCAGCATTTTTATCCAAATTTATCATAACTCTATCACAAATTGATCATCTAAACACAACCTAAAACACATATACACAAAGCTGGAAACCGAGCCAAAACACAACTCACCCTCTCAGTCTCTTCTCTCTCTCTCTCTCTTTAGAGTTTTCTATCTAGTACTCAAGCATACCACACAAGCCTTTAAATTACTCAAACATTAAGCTCAAACCTCTAAAAAACTGAAAGAAATAAAACATCTTGTGCGTTCATCAAAACAGATAGAAAACAAGGGAGAACTCACCAGTTTTCGGCCAGGTTTGGCGTGGAAAAAAACCGAGCCACTAGTTGGCTTCAACTCATCAGAGTTCTCTGCACAACGGCATCTGTCCCCCTTGTCGGTCGTCGACGAATCTCGGCTTGTCACTCAGCCCCTCCCTCGCTTCTTCGGTCGGCTATAGAAATTAGATAACAAAAGCAGAATGACTTATTTCTTGACACCATTCTGTTTATATATATATATATATATATATAAATATTTTTTTATATTAAAATAATAATAAACCTAATTACTATATCGCACTCACACTTTAATATTTTAGCCAAACGGCTATTCAGTCCGTTTCTTGTTAGATTTCTAAAATCTTCTCTTATTCATTAGTCTCGAAATAATCTTTTATCTACTAGTACAAATTTTCTATTCTCGATTCCGACCAAAACTCTGTCGTTTGCCAATACGAATTTTTGAAAATTATATAACAGAAAATCTCGGGTGTTACAGATGCTACGAGAGTCAGAGCCACAGGGTCAGCATCATTCAGTTGATTTCCTAACACCACCAATTGCTGCATGGAAGTGCTTCACCAACTGTAGGTATTTCATAGAACCCTCATAGTTTTGCTTAGACTTACTAGATGTTGTGGTGTAGAAGATTAGCGTTATTGTTAGGGAGACACGTAGAGCTGTAGGTGATATGGATGATGTCGTTAGGCAGTTAACGATTTGGTCAACTGCCAGTCTCAGCAGCTGGGGCGGTTTATGAGCAGAGACGACCAGGGCTAGTCTAGTGCCCAGATGTGACGGATCATGGGGATGATAGGTTGCACAAGCTCAGGCCCTCGTATTCGATGGATCATATTCAGACCCACTCAGTGATGAGGAGTGGTTTCAAAGTATGGAAGACATGATGGATTACGCCATGGTCGACCATCAAGACAGGATATCCAGTGTCGTATTCCACCTTGCCAAGGATGCCCAATTTTGGTGGGATTCGGTAAAGGCCACCACCAATGTGAGTGCCATGACTTGGGAGGAGTTTAAAATGATGCTCTTCGGCAAGTATTCAAGCCACTTTGTCAAGACTCAGAAGATGGTGGAGTTCGCCCAGTTGAAACAGACGGGTACCGGGGCCGAATACGTGAGACAGTTTGACACGCTTTGTTGGTTTGCTAGTCACTTGGTGAGCCTAAACTAGAACAAGGTGCATACATTTATGTAAGGCTTGAAGTCAGACGTATCTATGGGCATGCGAATAGTAGAGACGCGAGGGGTGCCCTATGAGGATGTTGTCGCAAAGATCTTGGACATCAAGGAAGCTAGGATGAAGCTTCCCAGCTACAGAGAGCCGCCTAAGCAGCAACCCAAACCATTTTTCAGGGAGTTACTGCCCTAGAAAAATGGGGAAGGATCGTCCCTACAGAAGGGCCTAAAGAGAGCTAGCAATAGCCCGAGCAGTCAGGGGAGCAACAAGCGGCCTTAGTGGACGGAGTAGTTCCCTTTATGCGCTAAATGTCAGAGAAGTCACCCCGGCGAATGCAGGATGAGTGCGGGGCGATGCTACAACTGTGGTGAGACGAGCCACATGTCTACAGATTGTCAAAAGTCACGAAAGGATCAGTTCTTCAACTGCAATGAAGTGAGAAATTTTGGTAGCATTTGCCCGAATTTGAGCAAGGCTTCAACGAGGTTAGCATGAGGGTCTTCGCCCTCATTGAGCCAGATGATGCCGCCCAGCCAACGTTGATCTCAGGTAGTATTCTTATTTCAGGCATGGCGGATTATACTCTTGTCGATTCGGGTGCTATGCATTCATTTATCTCTACTGCCTTTGTGGTCAAGGGAAGTGCGTAGCTCTTCTGGGCAGTTTTATAGTGTGTTTTGCCGTCGAGGGAGCATTTATAGTCATATCAGGTGGTACAAGGTGATATTGTAACATTGGGAGATTTAGACTAATTGAAAAGGGATCGAGATATCTAAGAAATAAGTTAGGAGTCCAAGTGCATAATTTCTGGTACTCCTTGTTAAAGATAACAGATGGAATGATGATTGTTTGAAGCTATAATTAGGGAATATTTTGAAGAGTTATGTCGATGAGATGGTGGATTACTAACAAAAATTTTGTAAAGGGTTTAGTTTACCAGTGAAAATCAAAAGTTGAGAAGTTTTCTTTTTATTAAGATACTTAGTCGAAACAGGCATTACTCGAGGAGATTTAGGATAATATTTTATCAATGGTGCTAAGTATGAGTTGGAGTTAAATGTAGATGATAAAGTATTTTTGAAGATCTCCCCGTTTGAGGGAGTGGTCAGATTTGGGATTTTGGAGGGGCCGTTTTGAACGATTTTGGTGACGTGTGTATATATGCTATATATATGAGCATTGTAGTGCTCTATACTGTGGATTTTCCCCATTATTAGTTGATGGATTTATTCTTATACAAATTATAATCTAGAGAACCATGAGATTGAGATCTTAATGGAGGAACCACAAAATTTTTGAAATATAAATAGAAACGAGGAAGTAATTGGATGGAATGAACTTGAGGATATATAAGATGACCACTGGTTAAAGAATGGAGTTAAACACAAAGGCGTTAAATAACTAAGAACTTAAGGTATACTAAACCCCATTCCAAGAGAGTCTGGATATAAGTTAGTAGATTTTGCGGCGTTAATATCAGGAATTTATCGCCACGCAAATTATGAAGACAAAATTGTTTTTAAGGAGGGTGGAATGTAATGCCCGAAATTTTCGTTGAACAATTTTTGGACTGACGTAGACGTAACCAGTGGAGTTTTAGTTGGAATCGAGGGCAAAAATTTTATACCGTTAAGTAAAAGATTATTTGTTAGGCTAATGGACAAAATGGATTTATAAGATTCTAACCCAAAACAGACTGATTGGTCGTTTAACTAAACAATTAAAGATTGAGGGCAAAAATGTAATTAGGATTATATTATTTGATTAAAAATAATAATAAAATAAAAAAAACAAAGAGGGAAGAGGATTGCAGATCCTCTCCCTCTCTGTTTCTTCCCCCCTCCCCCGGTCACCCTTGACCAGCGTGAAGAAAAAGAAAAGAAAGTCCTCCTCTTAGCTATCCCTTTCTGGCAACCAACAATTTTACTCAGCTTTCTACTATATTTCAACAGTAAAATAGATTTTAGGTAGTTTTTGATTTAGTTTTCGTTAAGGGTAGAGTTTAATGAGAAAATTAGTGGATTGAGATTTAGGATTTTAGGGTTTGACTGTTTATTGGTTTTAATATTGATTGTGATGGGTTGTTGATGATAAATGTAATGGATTGGTGAGGAACTGAACGAGTTTGAGCAAAAAACTTAGAATGTAGTATTTTAAGCCCTAAAACAGAACTATTTTTTAATTTTTGGCGTAGCTACAAACGTTCATTTTGGAAAACATTTTTGTTTCTTAAACTAGGTTATGAGTGGAGCGTTTAGCCACGGGAATCGAGTGATTTTGATGACCTGCGCAAAAGTTATGTGCATTGTAAGTTAGATTGATTGTTGGCCGGAAATCGGATTAGCGAGCCATTTTAGTCTTGCTTTGGTGGATTGCGTTTGTAGTCATAATTTTATTACGTGAGATTAGTTTTAATGTGAATTGGTTATGTGATAGGTTGAGCCTGATAAAGTGATAGAAACGAGCACCATGGAAAGCTAGGACGCTAGGTATGTAGTGTTTGCATGTGCATTGCCCTTACGGGCCAATACCATGGGACGGTAGGGAGCTATTGTGTGTTCTGCAATTTTTTGTTCTGTCATGTATCCTGTTTTGAAAAGTGTAACAAAAATCAATTTGAGCATGATTTTATATGCGAACGTGAAGTGTGACGCGTGAAGGTGAGAATAATGTGTGTGTCAGCTTTGGCCCCATTGCTGGAGGAGCCAGGACAGTGGCACCGTGATAGGGGGTGGTGTGGCGAGTGCATACAGCCTCACCCTGGGATGCCTGCTCCGGTGTGTGTGTCGTGCTGGTGGGTAACTCTGGCCCCGTTATAGTAGGAAGCGGGACGGTAGCGACGTGTCAGGGGGTGTTGTGGCGAGTGTAACACCCCTTATTTTTGTTGTATTGATTTTTGGGTTGTCGAGGCAATGAGCGGCAAGGTTCGGGTTAGAATGGAAAACGAATAATTTGTAAGGTTAGGTGGTGGATTTCGAGGCTAATGGGCAAAAAAAGTTTGTAGGATTATGACCGAGCGCGACCCGAATGATAGTTTAACTAAACAGCACCGAATGACCCGAATACCAGATTTTGGTAGGATTCGATCATTGCGACCACCGATGTGAAGGCCATGACTTAGGAGGAATTTAAGACGATGTTCTTCAGCAATTATTTCAGCCACTCAGTTAGGACCCAGAATATGGTGGAATTTGCCAAGTTGAGGTAGACAGGTACTGTAGGCGAATACGTGAGACAGTTCGAGGCGCTATCTTGGTTTGCTAGTCATTTGGTGAGCCTGAACGAAGACAAAGTACACCAATTTGTACAGGGCCTGAAGCCCGACATATAAATGGGCATGCAGATAGCTGGAACGCGAGGGGTGCCTTACGAGGATGTGGTGGCGAAGGCGCTAGACATTGAAGAGGCTAAGACGAAACTTCCCAGTTACAGAGAGCTGACTAAGGAACAACCCAGGAGATGTTTCAAAGAATTGTTGCCACAATCGAGCGGAGAAGAGTTGTCTCAGTGGAAGGACCTGAAGAGGGCTAGCGACAGCTCTAGCAGCCAGCGGAGCAACAAACGACCCAAAGGACCGGGGCAGTTTTCGGTGTGCTCAAAGTGTTAGAGGAGTCATCATGCCGAGTGCAAGGTAGGTGCAGGGCGATCCTACAACTGTGGCGAGGCAAGACACATGTCCAGAGATTGTCAGAAGCCGCGATAGAATTGGTGCTTCAACTGCAATGAAGTGGGCCATTTTGCTAGAAGTTGGCCGAATTTGAGCAAGGCCACAGCGAAAGTGGCACCAAGAGTCTTTGCCCTCATTGAGCCAGACGATACAGCCCAACCTTCGGTAATTTCAGGTAGTATTCTTATTTCAGGCATGACGGATTATACTCTTGTCGATACTGGTGCTACTCATTCGTTTGTGTCTATTGCCTTTGTTGTCAAGGAAAATCTAGTGGCTACCTTTCTGGACAGTTCTATGATTTATTGTTGTTGTAGGTCGAGCGTCTATACTAAAATCAAGTGGTACAAGGTGATATTGTGACAGTGGGAGAAAAACGGTTGTATGCTGATTTGATCATACTCAACATGAAGGGGTATGAGGCTATTTTAGGGATGGATTGGTTGTCTAGACATTGTGTCACAATAGATTGCAGGACCAGAAAGATTCACTTTCGACTCCCGAGTGGAGAGTGTTGCTCCTTTAAGGTGGGAAAGGGTTTGAGTAGGATTTCGACAGTGTCGTCTATGAGAGCCCAACAGTTGTTACAAGGTGGATGCATGGGCTTATTGGCTAGTATCATGGACGCGCAGTTTTAGGGCAAGGCTCAACTCCAGGACATCTATGTTGTGCAGGATTTTTCGAGGGTATTTCTTGAGGATTCGCCAGGTCTGCCCCCTTTTAGGGAAATTGATTTCGTTATCAACGTGTACCCTGAGGCTGAACCAGTGTGCAAGAACCCATATAAGCTGGCACCTACCGAGTTGAAAGAGTTAAAGGTACAATTAGAGTAGTTAACGGATAAGGGCTTCATACGTCGTGGGGTGCGCCAGTGCTTTTCGTCTAAAAGAAGGATGGATCCCTACGCTTGTGTGTTGACTACAGGAAACTAAACAAGTTGATGGTGAAGAATAAGTACCTATTGCCATACTTGTTTGATCAGCTTCAGGGGGCAGGGGTGTTCTAAAAAATTGATTTGAGGTCCGGATATTATCAGTTAAAGGTTAGGGAGGAAGATGTCCCGAACACACTTTCCAGACACGGTACGGGGACTATCAGTTTTTAGTGATGTCGTCCGGACTGACTAATGCCCAAGCTGCCTTTATGGACCTGATAAACCGAGTATTCAGGGAGCAAATGGATAGATTCGTGATATTATACATTGATGACATCCTGATATACTCTCGTAGTGAAGATGAGCCCACAGAGCACTTGAAGATCATGCCGACGACTCTTGGGCAGCACCAACTATATGCTAAGTTCTCGAAGTACAAATTTTGGCTGCATAGGATCAAATTTTTGGGGCACCTCATCTCTCGTGATGGTATTTCATTGGACCCGGCAAAGGTGCGGTCTGTGAAGGAATGGCCACGACTGACCAGTACCAGCGGTACGCAATTTTCTAGTATTGGCAGGATATTACAGGAGATTTATTGAGAGATTCTCCAAGATCGCAGCCCTTTTGACTCGATTGACTAGGAAGAACATGATGTATAGTTGGTCTGATGAGTGCGAGGACAGCTTCCAAGCGTTGAAGCCAGAGGTTGACTACAACCTCTTTGTTAGTACTGCTAGTAGAGGGAGAGAAGTTCAGCATTTATTGCGACGCCTCCAGGGTAGGCTTGGGCTGCGTGTTGATGCAAAGTGCAAGGATGATTGCCTATGCTTCAAGACAATTGAAGCCCTATGAGCAGAATTACCCCACGCATGACTTGGAGTTGGGGACGATGGTCTTCGAACTAAAGATCTGGAGGCATTATTTATATGGACAACAATGTGAAATCTTCTCGGACCACCAGAGTTTGAAGTACAGCTTCACGCAGAAGGAGCTAAACTTGAGACAAAGGAGGTGGCTTGAGCTGGTTAAAGACTACGACCTGGAAATCAAGTATCATCCGAGGAAACGGAACATGGTTGCTGACGCCCTGAGCTGAGTGTCAACTTTGATGTCTGCTATGATTTTAGCGATGCCTACCGAGCTAAGGACTGAGGTACAAGAATACGGCCTATAAGTGGTTTCTGATTTGGCAACCACACTGTCAGTGATGTCATTGACGCCGACCATCCTGTACAGAATTAAGCAGGCCCAAGAGACTGATTCTGAATGCAGTGGACTGAAGGCCAGTATGGAGGCCAATGCTAGCACTAAGCTCAGCTATTCGGAGGATGGAATTCTGAAGTTTTGAGATAGGTGGTATGTCCCGAAGAATGAAGAGCTGAAAGGGGAAATATTGTCCAAAACCCACTCGTCTTCCTTCTCTGTGTATCCTGGAAGTACTACGATGTACAGAGAGTTAAAACAACACTGTTGGTGGCATAATATGAAGCGGGAGGTAGCTAAGCACGTTTAGACCTATGTGGTATGCCAGCAGGTAAAGGCGCAACATCACAGACCGTCGGGTGCACTTCAGCCACTACCTATACCTGAGTGCAAATTGAAGCGGGTCACTATGGATCTTGTGGTCGGACTGGCAAATATTGCTAAGAGCCACGATGCAATTTGAGTGATTGTAGATAGACTAACAAAGTCGTCTCACTTTTTACCAGTGAGAATGACTTACTCGATGTATTAGTTTGCTCAGTTGTACATGTAGGAGATAGTCAGACTACATGGGGTCCCGGTGTCGATAGTGTCAGACTGAGACCCTAGGTTTACGTCTAAGTTTTGGAGCAGTCTGTATAAGGCCATGGGTACCAAGCTGGAATTCAGCACGGCTTTCCACCCTCAAACCGACGGGCAATCGGACTAAACCATATAGATACTGAGAGCTATGCTCAGAGCCTGTATGTTGGAGTTTCAGGCACCTTGGAGCAGGTTCTTGTCGTTGAACGAATTCTCATATAATAACAGTTACAGGTCTACCATTGGCATGGCGCCGTACGAGTCTTTGTATGGAAGAAAATGTAGGTCGCCATTGTACTGGGACAAGTTTAGAGAAGCAAGACTTATAGGCCTAGAGATACTACGACAGACGGTCGACAAGATTGCTATTACAAATAATAGGGTCGAGGTAGCTCAGAGTCGGCAAAAGAACTATGCCAATCGGAGGAGGCGAAAACAGGAGTTTGGCGTGTGTGATGAGGTATTTTTGAATATCTCCCCGTTCAAATGAGTGGTCAGGTTTGCGAAGTTAAGAAATCTTAACCCTCATTTTATTGTACTGTTCCCTATTATGGAAAAGATTGGGAAGACTGCCTACAAGCTTCTGCTGCCTTCCTCGATGAATGCTATACAAAATGTCTTCCATGTCTCCATGCTGAGAAAGTGTATGCCTGATCATTCTGAGATGGTTACACAGTAGAATATAGAGGTATAGCGGACGCTATCTTACGAGTAGAAGCCAGTGGCCATATTGGGATCAGTTGTGAAAATGTTGCGCAACAAGAAGATTCCCCTGGTTAAAGTTTTGTGGCACAAAAACAATTTGGAGGAGACCACTCGGGAAAGGCGGCAGGACATGGAGCAAAAGTACCCAGAGGTATTCGATAAGTAAATTTTGGGGGGGAAACTTTTTTAAGTAGGGGAGGATGTAACACCCTGTATTTTCGTTGTATCGAGTTTCGGGTTGTCGGGGCAATGAGCGGAGGGGTTCGAGTCAAAATGGAGAGCAAAAAATTTGTAAAGTTAGGTGGGGGATTATATTGAGGCTAATGGGGAAGAAACGTTTGTAAGATTTTGGCCTAGCGCGACCCAAAAGATAGTTTAACTAAACGGTTAAAGCAAGGACAAAAAGGTAAATTGAATTAATTAATATAATTATTATAAGTGAATGGAAGGGGAAGAAGCAATCTTCCCCTTCTTCGTTCGTTCACCAAAAGAAACGGAAAGAAGAGCCTTGCATCCTTCCTTCTGGTGAGAAAAAAAAATCACACGCCGGTGACCTTCAAAATTTCCCCTGCCAACTTACAAATCTCAGTAAGTGTGGGTTAATTTTCGATAGATAGTTTATCCGTTAGTTGTTATTAGCATTGAGAATAAAGTTTGGTGGGGGTTTATGGGATAGATTAGTAAACCCTAAGTGGGAGGGATGAGGTTTTATGGATATAGTTGGTTGTTATGTATTTCTTCGTGTGAGCCGTTAGGTGAGGTTAGGTAGTAGATTTATGGTGAGTAATTTGATGAGTTTTGTTAAGAAACCAAGAATGAGAGTTTTAACTTAGCTATGGTTAATAGTGTTAAATTCTGTTTTTGTATGTTAAACTATATTATAAGTGGATAGTTTAGCCTCTGGAATCGAGTGGTTCCTACAACCAATGCAAAAGTTATGCACGTTGGAAGTTAGGTTGATTTTGAGTGAAATTTGGGTTAGCGAGCCAGCTTAGTGGGGGTTTTGGTGGAGTGAGTTAGTAGACGCAACTTTAGTACGTGAAATGAGTTGTGAGACGAGTTTTAAATGCGAATTGTTATGTGATAGGTTGAACTAGGGAAGGGATAGAAACGAGCACCACAGAAGCTATTACGCCAGGTAAGTAGTGTTAGTAGTGTATGCATGCGTTTTGCTCAGGAAGGTCTACACCATGAGATGTTAGGATTTATGTGGTTTGATTGTGGTGTGCGTGCGTATTGTTTGACATGCATCATGTTTTGAAAAGGGAACGAAAATGAATTTGATCATGATTTTGTGTGCGGATGTGAAGTGTGATATTTGGCGGTGAAAAAGATGTGTGTCTATGCAGCTATGGCCCCATTGCTGGAGAAACCGGGACTGTGGTGACGTGCAAGGGGGTGGTGTGGAGAGTGCGTCCAGCATCATCCTGGGATGGCTAATGCGGTGTGTGTGTGGCTATGGGTAATTATGGCCCCGTTGCTAGAGCAACCGAGATGGTGGTGACGTGCTAGGAGGTGGTGTGGCGAGTGCATCTGGCCTCACCCTTGAACGGTTGCGTTACGAGTAGTGACGCGTGTGTACGATTTGAGGGTCTCGTTGTTAGAGGAACCAGGACGATGGCGACGTCCAGTGTGTGATGTGGCAAGAGAGAGTCCAGGCTTACCCTTGTATATGAGCTCGTATCATATACAGTGCAGAGACTGTATATGATACGATTGCATTGTCGATTTTACCTTTCATATTGCACTACTTACTGGGCGTTAGACTTATGTTATGCGTTCCGCGGTGTAGGTGTAGAGATTCCTGCTGGTGAGTTACGAGAGCCGAGGTAGGATGAGTAAGCAATTGGAGGCATGCTACCATATGCCGGCAGGTGGAGTTCGTCAGGTAACCCGACCCGTGGAGCGAAGCTAGATGGTAGTTCTTTTGGGTTGTATTTTGCGAGGTATAAGTCAAGTGTATATATTTTGAAGATATAGGTTGGTTTTGTACGATTATAATTGGGGTTGGTGTAAGGTTGTGCTTTTGAAACTACTTGAGGAATTTTGTCTTAGAAATACACGCCTTTAATTTGTAGTTTTATACTGAAAGTTTTCGCCATCCATTTTCTTTCGAACTGGTGTTATTTTTATACTGTTGGTGCAAAGTATCGATTGAAGTCCATAGTTGTCGACCGGTCAGTGTAAAATGGGATGTAAGTATCGACCGCGGTCCAACCAGTACAGGCAGAGAAAAATGAAGTGTCGACCGGTGTCTGTAGTTGTCGACCGGTTAGTGTAAAATCAGTGAGAGTGTCGACCGCGGAGTTTGACCTGTGCGGTGGAGAGAGAAATGAAGTGTCGACCGCTGAAGGCAAGTGTCAACCGCTTTTCGTTACGTGCGTAGAAGTGTTGATCTCGTAGTTCGACGGGGGTGGGCACGGAGTATTAGGGTGTCGACCGGTACCTCTCTTTAGAATGATTTGAAAAGTGAAGTGTCATTTAACCCAATTTCTAATTGAGTCTTCCGCTGCGATAAGTTTATACGTTTTCAAAGAACGCTGAACTAAGTCGAGAAACATAAGTTTAAATTTTATAGGAATTTTTTCGAAGTGAGAAGTGTACAGTTGACGACACGGGTTTGGGGACGACTCGAGGGCACCGCAGGGGTGGTGATAGCGAAGTGATCGCATGGGATTTTGGGGCGTTACAGTGAGTGCGTCTAGCCTCATCCTAGCATGGTTGTTGTGTGCAGTGACGTGTGTGTGTAGCCTGTTAGCCTCGTTGGTGGAGAAACCAGAACGGTGGCGACGTGCCAGGGGCAGTGTGACCAGAGCATCCAGCCTCACCCCAGTACAGCTGTACTTCGCGTCACATGTTATGACAACATGAGGGAGAAAGTAGATACTGCATGTGATAGGATTTCATTTTTTGTTTTACGTTTCATATTACATTACTTACTGATCGTTAGGCTTATGTTGTGTGTTCTGTAGTGTAGGTGCAGAGATCCATACTATGTACCGGCAGACAGAGTCCGTTAGGGAGACCCGACCCGTGGAGTGAGGCTGTATATTAGGTTTTGAGGGTTGTAATTTGTGGAGTCTTTGTTAAGCGTATAGGAAATTGGTGTATAGATTTTATGCACAAATGGATATTTTAAACGTCAATAGATGTATTTGAAACTACTTGGAAGATTTTGATTGAAAAATCTAGGTTTTTACTTAGTGGTTTTAATTGCGGGAGTTTTTGTCGTTCATTTTCTTTTGAACGGGTGTTTTCTTTAGGCTGATGGTGCATGTTGTCGACCGGTGTCTTTAGGTGTCGACCGATTAGTGTAAAAAGTGATGAGATGTCGAGCACGAGGTTCGACCATTACGGGCAGAGATCATTAAAGTGTCGACCGGTATGCGTAGTTGTCGACCAAACTAGGCAAATGTCAACCGTCGGGGTCGACATACAGGAACAGATCAAAACTAGGTGTCGACCGGTGTCTTTAGGTGTGGACCGATTAGTTTAAAAGTGGTGAGAGTGTCGACCACGAGTTTCAACCAGTGCGGGCAGAGACTATTAAGGCTTCCAATAGTGTTTATAGGTGTCGGCCCCTTTCTTAATGTTTTGAAAAGTGAATTTTTATTTAAACTAATTTTTTGACTGAGTCTTCCGCCGCGACGATTTTAATCGTTTTCCAAGATGTCATTTTAAGTCGAGAAATAAAAGTTATAAATTTTATGCAAATTTTATCGATTTGATGAATAATTGTACGGTTGGTGATGTGCCCTAGAGGGCCGTCACTCGATCACAAACCAAGGCACGAACTTTATCCAACCTGTTAACTAACAACTTCAATTCTTTTGCAGGAATTACAGGTGTCGAATGCCTATTCGCGAATTTGGAATGGGACCTGAGCACAAATGACAAAGATCAACACTTACACTTGCTATCGTGGGAGCTAAAGGTGGAAACACATGAAAAAGGGATTTGTCTCCATCGGAATTAATTTGTAATTGAATTTTATTCGGTAAACATTCGCCTTATGTTTTTGTTGGCAAACATTCGCGTTCCTGTAATGTTTTATAATTGCATGCATCCTTAGGCATTAGGATTAGATGTATGTTAAGTTAGATGATGGTTAGAAGCAACAATTGGGCCGGAGTTTAGCAACCCACTGATGCAACAAATGAGTCAAAGCTTGAAGAGTGATTTGGTGTGCAAGTGGACAAAGAATGGCCAACCATGTGGCCCATTTCGAAGTCCAAGCCCATTCTAACCTTCAGCCACCCTAGGTCTATAAATACATAGCTATTGGTGTGTATAAAGGTTGTTGAATATATGAGAAATAACTTTTTTGTGTTCAGCCGAAGTAGTTGAAGCTTGGTGAACAGTAGGGCTCGGTTCGGTCAAGAACCGAGAAGGAGTTCATCTCCTTGAGCTTTCAAGCCCGAGGTTGCTTGAATAGCCATCGTTCCACTCGTCTTCCCTCTCTTTTCCAGAGAAGGATACACAAAGAGAGTGGCTAGAAACCGGTCCTATTTGCTGCCGTCTTCCTTCAGAAGATCGTTATGCCGAGAGCCTAAAAGGTTGCTTATCAGACAGCATTCGGTTTTTTGCTTAAATTTTGTTTCTTTGTTTCGTTTGTGGGTAAAACACAACTCATTCGAGGTGGAATCATGTCAGTTGGTGACTCGGGTCGGGGAACGACTCGGGGGCGCTACAGAGGTTGTGACAGAACAGAGCGAGCTAGAAACCGTATGGGTTTTTGGGGCACTACAAAAACCATGTATCCATTTCTGGTCTCATGACTGTGTTTGTTATCTTCAATCTAACTAATTGCATCCTTGACTATGTATTGAGCATTATCCAATTCCATAACTCAATTAGGTATTTTGACACTCTATGGTTCGTTAATTTAACAAGTTATAATCCAACTTTTCTAAGTTTTCTATTCTCTAGGCTCCCTTGACTAGAATTCACTCAAATCCTATTTTCTCTTTCTTGAACATCCTTAAAAACTTCATATTTGAACTGTTCTAAGCTATTCATTTTAACTTTGAACCATTTTCGAACACTCTTCGCGCTTCCTTGCAATAATTCATCCAACAATCTTCTTGTTTACAAACTTGTTGTAGATTATGCTACACTGTTGCTCCAAATCTCTTCGAATTCTTAAGTACTCAGATCTAACCCAATAGTGATTATATTCAATTAACTTTAACTCCAACCTCAGACACCGCCTAACTGAATTTCGTCTCTATATCCTTTCAACAAAATTTCATCCAAATTCTCAATTTCTAACTTATACTTACCACCGTTGATAAAATACTACTCTAAATTTACTCGAGTAACATTTGTTTTGACTAAGTATCTTAATTTAAAATTTTCTAAGTCCTTGATTTTCATTGGTAATTAAACCCCTTACAAAATCTTTGTCGAGAATCCACCATCTCACCGACGTGGCACTTTTAAATTTTACTCAATTAGAGCCTGAAACAAATATAATTTAATCCGTACATTTTCGTCCAATAGTATTAGAATTTAAGTACTTGAACTCATAACTTATTCTTAGACTTCTCGACCATGTTTCAATCTAGTTTAAATCTCCCAACCTAGTTATATATATCTTTACTCTCCCTTGAATTAAGCATTGCGCCTACGTCTCACAAACTTAGTTGGATTAACTATAACTCCATAATCTAATCTTCACGCTCTCAAGTCAAAAGAAATCTTGCCACTGTCACAATATCACCTTGAATCACTTGATCTGAGAATAGGCACTCCCCCGACGGCATCAACACATCATCAAACTGTCCAGAAGAGCTGGGCATTAGATTTGCCTTGACCACGAAGGCAGTAGACACAAACGAATGCGTGGCACCCGTATTGACGAAAGTGCAAGCCGCCATGCCCGAAATAAAAATACTACCTGAGATCAGCGATGGCTGAGCGGCATCATGTGGCTCAATGAAGGGAAAGACCCTTGGTGCTACCCTCACTGGAGCCTTGTTCAAATTCGGGCCACTCTTAGCAAAATGCCCCACTTCATTGCAGTTAAAGCACCAATTCTGACGCGACTTCTGACAATCTCTAGGCATGTAGCCCGCCTCACCACAGTTGTAGCATCGCCCCGCGCTTATCCGGCACTCGCTGGGGTGATTCTTCTGATACTTAGGGCGTAGCAGAAACTGCTCTGACGACTGAGGCCACTTGTTGCTCCCCTAACTGCACGGGCTATCGCTAGCCCTCTTCAGGCCCTTCCGTTAGAACGATCATTCCCCACTCTACTGGGGCAGTAACTCCCTCAAGAATCGCCTGGGCAGGTCCTTAGGCAGCTCTCTGTAGCTGGGAAGGTTCATCCTAGCTTCCTCGATGTCCAAGGCCTTGGCCACCACCTGCTCATAGGGCACCCTTGCGTTCCTGCTATCCACATGGCCATATACATGTCTGGCTTCAATCCCTACACGAACTAGTGTACCTTGTTCTCATCTAGGCTCACCAAATGTCCAGCAAACCGAGACAGCGCCTCAAACTATCTCACGTACTCGACCACAGTACCCGTCTGTCACAAGTGGGCAAACTCAACCATCTTCTGGGTTCTGACCGAGTGGCTAAAGTACTTACCAAAGAATATCGCCATGAACTCTTCCTAGGTCATCATTTTCATATCTCTCGTGGCCCTCATCATATCCCACCAATAGCAGACATTCTTGGCCAGGTGGAATCCTACACTGGATACCCTGTTTGGATCGTCGACCTTGGCGTAATCCATCATGTCTTCCATACTTCGAATCAACTTCTCAGCAATGAGTGGGTTCGAAGATAATCCATGGAACACTGGGGGTTGGAGTCTATGGAACCTCTCTCCCCTGTGATCTGCTGTAGCGCTACCGCTGAACTTCCCTAGTCTTCTTTATTCATAAACCTCTTCAATTGTTGAAACTGGCGGTTGACTAGTTCAGTAAGCTACCTAATGGCATTGTCCTTCTCTTCTGTAGCCCTCTGTGGCTCTCTAACCAAAGTGCTAATACTGTACACAACAACATCTACTAACTCTAAAAAAAACTATGAGGGTTCTAAGAAATACTTACAGTTGGTGGAGCACTCCCATACAACGGCTGATGGTGTTAGGTAATCTACTGAACGACGTCGACCCCGTGGATCAGACACTCGTAGCATCCATTCTTCCCACCTATTAACCGTCCCCTCTACCTTCCCCCAAGCGATGCTGAAATTGTGACAGACCCTCATGCCTTCACAATCTCACCCCTCTTCCAAGGGGCTCGACATGCTCGTCGGCCACACTTACGGTTGAATAAAGGCTATGATACCATAACTGTAACGCCCCGTCAGCAGCGATCAAAATCCCCTCTAGTTTTAAGTTCGCTTTGATACCATACCAAACAACCCATGTCTTCCTCTTACCTAATTTGTATCAACATTTAATTTTTTTGTTCCAAAACATTTTATAAAGACTTACGCAGCGGAAACGACACTTACGCGGAGGACTCATCAAAAGAAAACCCATTTATTTTTGTTACGTTAAGTTTTAAAATTGATAACTAGAAAACCGGTCGACCCAATAAACACCGGTCGATACCTAACCCGTTCTGCACCCAAAGGTCGACACTTATATCCCTAGGTCGGCACCTTGGTTGCCTTTGTTTGCACAGGTTGTCACTTGCTTGCAGCAGTCGACACCAGGATCCTCTCTGTCCGCCCCGGTGGAACTCACAGACCGGTCGACATCTGCCTTCACAGGCCGACACCCTAATCCTCTTTGTCCGCACTGGTTGAACCGCGTGGTCGACACTTCTACGTTCATCACACAAAGCAGTTGACACCTGTCTTCACAAGTCGACATTTTAATTCTCTCTGCCTGTGCCAGTCAAACCTTGTGGTCGACACTCTCACAATTTTTAGACTAACCGGTCGACACCTAAAGACACAGATCGACACCTATTTAGGTTCTGTCTCCATAGGTCATCCCTCGTAGTCGACATTTGCCTAGTTCGGTTGACACCTAGGCATACCGGTCGACACCTTGCAGCAGCAGCGTAAAGAAAACCTCTGCTCAAAAGAAAACGAACGACGAAAAGCCTCAATCAATCAAACCATGAAATTAAACCTGGATTTTCAAATCATAATCTCCCAACTAGTTTCAAAATACATATATACATCATCTCGACTATTAACGTTCAAAACCCACCTATACATCAAAATCTATACACGAATCCTATACATTTAAGATGGACTCCACAATAATCCATCAAAACTCACCATACCACAAAACACTCTCCACGGATTGGGTCGTCCTAACACACTCCACCCACCGGTACATGGTGGTACGCCGCCAACTGTCTGCTACTCTTGGCTAGGCTCGGGAAACTCACCTGCTGTATCTTCAACACCTACACCACAGAACACACGTCAGCCTAAAGCTTAGTAAGTAGTGCAAAAATGAACATGAAAATCATCAACGCTTTACTACAACATGGAGTCTCTACTTTCTCACTCATGTTGTCACACCATAACAGGAATCGCACGATCCTTATACTGAGTTGGGAACGGATCAAGTTTCATAAGTCGATTCTCATACTGCGTCGAAAGGCGAATCACAACTTTTGAGTCTGCGTCGTACAACCGCCCCAGGAAGCTGACCCTCATGCCACACCATTCCTAACACGTCGTCACTGTCCCGACTCAACTAGCAACGGGGCCCAAGAGTCGCACATGCATCTCATGTCAACGATACTCTTACAGAGTTAGGAAGCATATTAGTTTTCCCAAGACGATTCTCTGTCTGCGTCGAAGGGAGAATTACTTCGTTTGAGGCTACGTAACCATTTTCCTCACCATTCATATGCCACATTTACATTCGTACTTAAAACCATGCTCAGATTAATTTTCGTTACTCTTTTCAAAACATGATACATGACTGAAACAAAACAAACAACACACGCAACCATTCCTACTGTCCAATGGTGTAGGCCCATAGAGGCAACGCACATGCATACAGTACTTACCTAGCCTCCTGAGCTTCTATGGTGATCGGCATCTATCAATTTCTCAGGCTCAACCTATAACATAAGTAATTCACATTAAATTCTATCTCACAACTCATTCTACGTACTAAAATTATGACCACTAATTCAATCCATCAAAGCTCGATTAAAATGTCTCGCTAACCCAACTCGGCTAAAAAATCAACCTAACTTCCAACGCACATAACTTTTGCGTCGGTTATCGGAATCATTCGATTTTAGTGGCTACACACTTCTTAGGACGTCTAGTTTCTAATTGTTTCATTCATTTCACAATCAAACATCTACAATTTGGCCAAATATGGTAGAAAAAAAACCGTTCTGTAACCTGAGTTTTTTTGCTATTTAAACACCCAATCATTTCCATAAAAACCTATAACCTAATCTTACTTCCAGATTAAACAACAATATACGAATAAAAATCAACTATAAATCTCTAAATTTTCCTAGGGTTTCACCAAACTATCCAATACTCTCTTTAACTTCATTTTCACCGCTCAAAACACTAAACGACTGACTATCTACTCAAAAACTAACTCAAACGTACCAAAAATTTGAAGATTGGTAAAGAAATGGAGAGGATCGATTGTCGTTAGAAGAAAGAACGCAGAGGTCACGTGGTGGAGAGGAAGAGGAACTGAAGGGAAAGAGGGGTTTACGAATCCCTCTCCTCTCTATTTTTTTTATATATAATAATAATAGTAACATAATTACTATATCACCATTACGATTTAATCTTTTAACCAAACGGCTATTCAATATGTTTCGGTCGGATCCCAAAATTTTTTATTCTCCATTAGCCTCGAAATAATCCTTTATCTACTAGTACAAATTATCCGCTCTCGATTCCGACCAAAACTCCACCGTTTACGAATACAAAATTCTGAAAATTGTTTAACGAAATTCCTAGGCGTTTCACCTGGCAAGTCCTCTCGAAACACTCATGCTGCACAATGAGAATATCCTAAAACTGAACCTCTCCCTTAAACTGCACGTCCATAACGCTAGCTAAGAAGCCCATACACCCAGCTCGCAACAATAGCCAGGCTCTCAAAGAAAACACAGCTGAAACTCTACTCATACACTTCCCTGTCCTGACAGAGCAGCTTTCTCCACTCAGGGGTCAGAAATGGACCTCCCTGGTCTTGGAGTTTATTGTAGTATAATGCTTGAACAACCAATCCATTTCCAAGATGACCTGATACTCCTTCATGTCTAGTATAACCAGATCGGCATATAACTGCTTCTCCCCCACAGTCACCATGTCGCCCCATACCACGTGATCACATTATAGACGCTCTCCTAATGGCAACATCACATTATAGAACCTTCCAGAATAGCTAGGCATTAAATTTACCTTAACAACGAGGGCGATTGATACGAATGAGTTCATAGCGCCGGTATCAATCAAAGTATAAGCTGAAACTCCCAAAATAGATATACTACCTGAAATCACTGCGGGCTAGTAGGCATCATCAGGCTCGATGAGGGGGCACATCCTCGGCGTCACTCTTGTTGGGGCCTTGCTCCAGGCTGGACAGTTCCTGGCAAGATGCCTGGCTTCATTGCAATTGTAGCATCACCGCAGATTCAACTTCAAACAATCTTTGATGTAATGTCCTACCTCGTTGCACCTGCAGCATCGGTTGGTGTCAATCTTACACTCACCAGGATGGTTCTTTTTACACTTCGGGCATAAGGAAAATTGTCCCGCTCCCTGTGGCCGCTTGCTACTGCCCTGACTGCTCTGACTATCATTTGTCCTCTTTAGGCCCTTATGCTGCTCCTGCCCATCTCTAGCCTGTTGAGGCACTATTTCTCTGAAAAATCTTCTGGGCTGCTCTTTGGGCGGCTCCCTGTGGCTGGGAAGGTTCAATCCAGCCTTCTCAATATTCAGGGCCTTGGCAAACACCTTCTCGTAAGGAACGTCTTGCGTCCCAGCTATCTCCATGCCCATATAAATGTCTGGCTTCAGGCCTGCGCAAATTGGTGTACCTTATTCTCGTTCAAGCTCACCTGGTGACTAGCAAACCGAGACAGTGCCTCAAACTGTCTCACGTACTCGACCACAATGCCGGTCTGCTTCAACTGGGCAAACTCAACCATCTACTGGGTCCCGGCTGAGTGGCTGAAATACTTGTCGAAGAACACTGTCTTAAACTCCTCCCAGGTCATGGTCTTCACATCGGTGGTGGCTTTCACTGAATTTCAACAAAATCGGGTATCATTGGCGAGGTGGAACACTGCTCTAGAAACTCTATGTCAATCATCCTCCTTGGCATAATCTAGCATGTCTTCCATATTTCGAATCCCCTACTCAGCACTGAGTGGGTCCGAAGATCATCTGTCAAACACTGGGGCTTGTAGTCTATGGAGCCTGTCTCCCCCTTGATCTGCCGTAGCACTATCACTGGACTGGCCTTGGTCTTTACTACTCATAAACTGCTCTAGCTGCTGAGACCGGCAGTTGACTAGTTTGGTATGCTGCCTAATAGCATCGTCCCTATCGTCTGTAGCCCTACGTGGCCTCTAACCATGGTGCTAACCCTGTACACAACAACACTTAATAAGTCTAAAAGAACTCACGAGGGTTATAAGAAATACTTATAGTTGGTGGAGCACTCCCATGCAGAGGCTGGCGGTGTTAGTTAATCCACTGAACGACGTCGACCTCGTGGCTCTGATACCATTACTGTAGCGCCCCGAAAGCCCACGGGTTTTCAATTTGCTCTGATACAATTACTGTAGCGTGCCCGAGTCATCCTCAAACCCGGTCGTTAACCATACCCTTACTCATAAAAATAGAACGAATTCGTGTAAAATTTAAAACTTTATTCCTCAACTTAAAACGACATCTTTGAAAACTTTTTTTTTTTTTAAAAAACAATGCAGTGGAAGACTCTAACCAAAATAAAATTAACTGAAATTTCAAGTTTTAAAACAATAACAATGACTCTCAGTCGACCTCCAAATCCTTTGATCGACACTTAACTTGTTTTGCAATCAAGGGTTGACACCTATGTACATAGGTCGGCACCTCGGTTGCCTCTGTTTACACATGTCGACACTTGTTTGCACTGGTTGACACCCTAATTTTCTCTGTCCATCGCGGTCAAACCTTGTAGTCGACACCTCTACTTTTATTTCACTTATCGGTCGCACCTGTTTTCACAGGTCGACACTCTAATCTTCTCTTTTCGCCGCGGTTGAACCTTACAGTCGACATATTTACCATTTTTACACTAACTGGTAGACAACTGCACACACAGGTCGACACCTAGTTTGGATCTGTCCCTGTAGGTTGACCCTCACGGTCAACATTTGCCTAATTTCCCAGACACCTACGCGTGCCGGTCGACACCTTACACCAGTAACCTTAAATAAAACACTTTGAACACCAGAAAAAAAAAGAAAATGGACAACAAAACGTTTAAATCCTTCAAAACCAAACGTGGATTTTTATACCATAATCCCCCAAACGGTTTCAAAATATAACTATACATCCACTCGACTACTAGTGTTTATAATCCAACTATACAAACGAAGAAAATCTACAGTATAGGGCAATGCAATGCCCATATGTATATATGTACACACGTGCCACACCAACATACTAGCCTAACTCTACGGGTCGGGTTGCTCTAACAAACTCCACCTGCCAGTACATGGTGGCACGCCACTAACTATCCGCTACTGTTGGCTAGGCTAGGGAAACTCACCCTCCTAGTCAACTATACCTACACCATAGAACACATGTCAGCCTAAGGCTTAGTAAGTAGTACGAAGATGAACCAGAAAACTAGCAATGCAATCCTAACACATGCAGTCTCTACTTTCTCACTTATGTTGTCATACCATAATGCGTGTCACATGATCGTCATACTGAGTTGGGAAGCAGATCAGAGTTCCCAAGTCGATTTTAATACTGCATCGAATGGCGAATCACTTCCTTTGATGCCACGTCGTACAACCGCCTTAGGCAGTTTGCCCTTCAGCCACACCATCCTTGACACGTCGGCACCGTCTCAGCTCAACCAACAACGAGGCCTAAGAGTCGCACACGCATCTCAAGTCAACAGTTCTCTTATATAGTTGGGAAGCGGATCAGGTTTACCAAGTAGATTCTTTGTGTGCGTCGATGGGCAAATCACATCCTTCGAGGCTGCGTAACCCTTTTTCTCACCATTAACATACCACAACTCACATTCGTACTTAAAACCATGCTAAATTTCATTTTTGTTACACTTTTCAAAACATGATGCATGATTAAACCAAAACATATGAAACACGCAATACATACAATCATTCCTACTGTCCTATGGTGAAGGCGCATAAGGGCAACGCGCATGTACACAATACTTACCTAGCGTCAAAACTCATCCAATACTCGGGCTCAACCTATCACATAAACAATTCATGTCAAAACTTATCTCAAAAATCGTCCTGTGTACTAAAACTACGATTACTAACTTCATCCATCAAAATCCAACCAAGACAGCTCACAACTTTGACCTGGCCAAAAATCCATCTATACTTCAAACACGCATAACTTTTCCTACAGTCATCGGAATCGCTCAATTCCAACGGCAAAACAATAAACCATATCTAGAGCGGAAATCCGTAAACAGAACCAAACTTTAGAGCCTAAAATTCTCCATTCTCGATTTTTCGGCAAAACTCATCCAATTCCTCATCAATCTATCACATTCGACCCCATTACGCATCATCTAACTAAAATTGGAAGTTTCGAACTTTTGAAAACCCGAATTGAATAGCTCAACCCCTCCAAGTTTTCTTTCAAAATCCCGGCATTCACCAGCCACGGATTCAAACATTCGGAACTCGCCTCTAAACACTCTATTTTAGCACAAGGTGTTAAGAAATCGGAGCCCCTTCAGGTCCCCACACTCGACCACCAAACGGAGACGAGAGGAGAAGAGAAAACTTATCAAATAGAGAGGTCGTTTTCTATGCCGGGAAGAAAGGAGGAAGAACTGAGAGCGGCGAGCTTGAATCGCCAGCGACGAGGAAAGGCGAGGTGTGCGCGGTCTCTGTTTGCGGGAAGAGAAAACTGACAGGGGAGGCTTTCCTATTCCTTCGGCTAAAACGAATGAAAGTGGCTTCTACTGAAGCCACTCCTGCTGTATATATATATATATATATATATTTTTCTTTCTTTAAATTACCTTAATACCCTCACGCTTTAATCCTTCAAAAATTCTATCAATTTACGTCCTTTCGTCTTTAAAATTCAGAAATTCTTTTCAGAGTTCATTCATAACTTTCTCCAATTATTTAATCTGTTAAAATCTCTCGTGGAACTTACATGTGACCTTAATTATCCCGGTAAAATTTTTGGGTTACTACACTTAGACAACTTAGCATATAGATGGTGTTGTTCTAGAGTCGTCAGCACGATCCTCAAGTGCTTCCTGTGACCCTCTCGCCCCGTGAGTAAATAAAAATGTCGTCAATGAACACTATCACAAATTTGTCCAAATGCTCTCTGAATACTCAGTTCATCAGGTCCATGAAGGCTGCTAGCGTTGGTTAGCCCAAATGACATCATAAAAAACTCGTAGTACCCACATCTCGTTTGAAAAGCAGTCTTCGGGATGTCTTTCTCCCTAACCTTCATTTGATAGAAGCCGGACCTCAGATTAATCTTAGAAAATAATTGAGCACCTTGAAGCTAATCAAACAAGTCGTGTTATGACCCTAACGAGGGCCGTGACGCATGACTTGACATTACATTTAGACTTCACTTTTAAACTTCGGAACTTTCACGTCAAATTTTTTTAAAATTTAAAACGAGAAAAACGTGGGCTTTAAGCTCATTTACATCCTTTAAAATAAATGAAAAACATTTATGAAGTCATTTGGGAGAAAACGTTAGAAATGAGTTTGGATTCTTAGAATTTTCCAAAGACAAGTCGGTGGTGCGCGCCTGGCCGACACGCATGCACGTCGTCTTGTCAGCGTGCTCCTATCGCCGTGACGCGGCGTGCATGTCGCGCTGCTGATGTGCGGGCATTGCGCTACCTGGTTTGCGCGAGCATTGGCAGATCAATCGGCCCTCATCAGCCAACCGGTCGGCAACCTTTCTGCCCGCTCCTCGTCGAGGCCTTCATCGGCCGATCGATCGCACGCCCAGCACTGATTGATTGTCAGATCACTTGCCAAAACCCATCCGGTGGCAATCGATCGCGCGCCTAGGGCTGATCGATCGGCAGGCGCTCTACCCGTGCCTCGTGAAAAACATCAAGCGCTAATCGATTGCGCACAGTTTGTCCAAACAAACCACGCGTAACAGTGTGATTTTTCTTTCTTTTCTTCATTTTCTTTATTTAAAACCTAAAAACACTTCATCACATCGACATACAGTCTTCAAACCTTCAAAATAATATAAAATCATTTTTAAATCCACCATTTTCTGATCAAAATACTCGTAAACATCAAAAGATACTTTAAAAATATAAAAACTTGCCATTGAAATATTTTTTAACGAAAACAACACCTAATCCCAAGTAGTCCTAGTATTTTCCCAAATGTAGACTCTTCTATAAATAACTCTAAATATCACTCATACCCCAACAATGCACATGACTTCACCCACGAGTCAAAATAGCCAGACAGCCACAAATACCCCAACATGAGCTCACCCTCCAACAGCCCTTACATATCAACTTGAGGCTCGAATTCCTCACCTGTAACATCTTCACTTACATCATGAGATTCAAACTATAAACCTAATGCTTAGTAAGCGGGAGCAATGAAATTAATGCTCGTCCATGCATGATCATACAAACTTATACATTCTTACTTTACTTATCACTTGACATGGGTTAAATGAGACTCGAGTAGGGGAGTAGGCATATATACAGGAGTTCTTGGGTGAGGACAAGTTTTACATGGTCTTAGAGACGGACAAATAACAGGGGTACTCGGTTTTACATAATCCCATAGAAGAATAAAACACATAGCAATAGTAGCCTTGTCCTGCAGTTAATAATTTACATACATTACATATTCTTGTCTTTCTTACATAAGACATGTACATAAAACAATTTGTATACTTTTCTTAAATTATGATGCGTGATCCATGAGTATGCACATATATCGTAATGTAAACATAACTCAAACATAACATAGCATACCCCATCACAATATACAATTCTTAAACAAGATTTATATCTCCTTATACCCATGCAATGTAGGGCCGAATCTACTCGCCCACTTACCTCGAGTCGTCAGCAATATCTAAGCACATACCTCATTTTTCCCTTCGTGATTTTGCTACTCCTGCTAACATATGAACCAAACAAACATATCATCGACATCACATACACATAACCAATTCAAATAGCTTAGACATCATTGACCGAACCAGAATTCATCCATTCAAATTACAAATCTCTGAATTCCACCTAAAGCTGACTTAACTTCAAACGTCCATAATTCACCCAATCCAAAACGAAATCTAATAAATCAGAAGCCAAAATGAAACTTAAAGAGTCTAGTTTAACGTGGTGTTGTTCATTTTCAAGCGACCAAGAACAATCAATGACAGAAAAACAAACATCCTAGCTGTTCGGTATTTTGGCCATAAATCTTATCCAACTTCAAGCATGCATAACTTGTACTTTACACAACAAATTTCATTGATTCAAATTGCTATGAAATTCTTAGAGAGCCCTCTTTAACATGGTGGAATCCATTTATCAAGAATCAAACTCAGTAAATGGAAGAAATTATAAAACGTAACTGTTCCCTAAACCCAATTCAGATTTTTGCTTAAACTTTGAAAATACATAACTATTTGTGTACTTAGCCAAATCCAAAAATTCTAAAGCAAAGAGTTCATTTATGAAGTCTATCTTAACATACAAAAACAGCATTTCAATTGGAAATCAATAGCTTGGGTCGAAGGCCATAATACCGAGGTATGCCTGAAATCTCTAATTTTGGCACAATTCTACAATTAACCAATCATTTATCAATTCACTATATTTTAAAATTCCAAATACAATCAAGACCTAATGTCGATATTTAGAAGCTTAAAAGCAAAACATTTAGACAACCATTCCTCATTTTCGTGCGTTGCATTTACAAGCCATCAAACATCCAACTTTCCACAAAAACCCAACCACACTTACCACTGTTAAGGCCTAACTCGAAAAGTCCAAATAGGGAAAGCACACTCTTACCTAGAGTCCCTGAAAGAAAAGAAGAGGGTAGCTTCCCGTGTGGAAGAACAAATGAAAGGTAGAGAGAAAAGAGGGCTTCGGCATGAAGGAAGAAAACATGGAAGGGAGTTGCTGATTTTCTCCTTTCTTGACTGAAGAGAAAACGAAGTGAGAGAGAAGAAAGTGTCGTGGAGAGGGGAGAAGAAGAAATGGAGGGAGAGGCATGATGGCTGGAGATGAAAAACCAGAGGAGGGGAAGGAAGCTTTACGTGAGAGTGAGTGGGAAAGGGTAAAGGGTGAGTGGGGGTAAAGGGTGAGTGTTTGGTGACATAATGGCTTCTTCAAGAAGCTTTGCCCTTTAGTCCACAATTTTCGCTTAATACAAATTGTTACCCCTTTTGTCGTAAACCATTAATTTCCCGCTTTGGCTATCCGATTGTTTCCCAGTTTTAAGATATTCGATTTTCAACTCTTTTTTCTATTAATTGGTAATTCTCTAAAAATCTATTGGGAATTCTATCCGCCTAAAATAACACGTCCAAAAAAGTTTGGGGTGTTACAAATTGTCTATCCTCGATAACGGGTACTTATTCTTGACTGTCAACTTATTCAGATCCCTGTAATCAATTCACATGCGTAGTGTCCCATCCTTTTTCTCGAGGAAGAGTACCGGCACACCCCAAGGTGAGAAGCTAGGGCTTATAAATCCCTTATTTGTCAACTCCTCTAGCTGTGTCTTTAACTCCTTAAGCTCAGTAGGTGCCAACCTGTACGGGTTCTTTCATACTGCTTCTGCTCTAGGATACACGTCGATAACAAACTCGATCTCTCTGTCAGGGGGCATACCTAAAAAATCCTCAAGAAATACCCCCAGGAATTCCTTTACAATGGGAATGTCCCGAACCTGAATCTCCACCTGAAACTGAACATCCATAACACTAGCCAAGAAGTCCATACACCCATCTCGCAACAACTGTTGGGCTCTCATAGAAGACACAATCGAAATGCTGCTCAAACCCTTCCCTGTTCTGAAAAAGTAACTCTCCCCACTCGGGGGGTCAGAAATAGATCTCTCTGGTCCTGCAATCTATCGTGGCAGTGTCAGAACAACCAATTCATCCCCAATATGGCATTATACCCCTTCATATTGAGTATGGTAAGATCGGTATTGAAATGCTTCTCCCCCACCATCACTATATCACCACGTACCACCTGATAAGAACATATACGCTCTCCTTATGGAAACATCACCTCATACATATGCTCTTCAGGATTGGGCTCCAAATTCACCTTAACCACGAAGCCTGTGGATGCAAACGAATGCGTAGCACCCGTATCGATAACAATGTAAGCCGCAACACCTGAAATAAAGATGCTACCTGAAATCACTGATGGCTGGGATGCACCATTTAGCTCAATAAGGGTAAAGACCCTCGGTGCTACCCTCACTGTGGCCTTGCTCAAGGCCGCGCAATTCTTGGCAAGATGGCTTGGCTCGTTACAATTGTAACATCTACCCAGATTTCCCTTTGGGCAATCTCTGGCAGAGTGATCTGTCTCATTGCATCTGTAGCATCGACAAGAGTCCATTCTTCACTTGCCGGGTTGGTTCTTCTTACATTTTGGGCATAAGGGAAACTGCCCTGATCCCTGTGGCCACTTGTTGCTTCCTTGGCTGCTCTGACTATCATTAGGCCTCTTTAGGCCATTCTGCTGCAGCTGTCCTCCTCTACTCTGCTGAAGAAACACCTCTATTAAGAACCGTCTAGGATGCTCTCTGTGGCTAGGAAGCTTCATCTCGGCCTCTTCCATGTCTAAGGTTTTAGCAACCACATATTCATAGGGAACATCCTGCGTCCTCGCTATCTTTACGCCATATAAATCTCCGGCTTCAGGCCCTGTACGAACTAGTGAACCTTGCTCTCGTTCAGGCTCACCAGATCACCGCCAAACTGTGACAACGTCTCAAATCTCCTCGCATATTCTACCACTGAACCCGTCTTTTGTAGCTGAATAAACTCCACCATCTTTCGGGTCCCGATTGTGCAACTGAAATATTTGCTGAAGAATATTGTCTTGAATTTCTCCCATGTCATAGCTTTCACATATGTAGTGGCCTTTACTGAATCCCACCAAAACGTAGCATCTTTCGTTAGGTGAAATACTGCCCTAGACACTCTATCTCGACCGTCCACCTTGGCATAATCCATCATATCCTCCATACTTCAAATCTACTACTCAGCAATGAGAGAATCTTGAGATAACCAACCGGGCCGCGCGTGCCCCATCCTTGACACCGCGCACACTCATTGCGCTTGCCACGTGCCAGTTGCGCACTCTCGTAGCGCACAATGCACTCACAGACGCTGCGCGCTATCTGACACTGGGCGCGCCACCCCCATGCACGCCACACCTGACATTAGGTGCCCCATAAGCACCCCACCCAAAGTTGTGTGCCTCGTACGTGCATCACTCGACGCCGCCTACGCCTGATGCTGTGGCGTTTTTCCCAAAATATCGCCAAAGCAATGCTTAAAAATTTCAACCCCAGACTTAAAAATCGAACACAAAAACAAAATAGTATAGTATCATTCAACAAACTCATTCATGTACATCTTTAAAACACCATTTCAGATGTATCAGACCACGTTCCCAACAAAACCACTAAACTAAAATTTGAGTTTTCAAAACAAACTTTTTTATCAAACTATCAAACAACAAAATTCACTATATATCAAAATCTATACATGAAATCCATCAAGATAGATTGATCAAAATACAAAAGACCCTCAAAAGCAATCTCTCATAAACCCCTACCATACCATGCCACCATCCACGGGTAGGGTCACCCTAACACAATCCACCAAATTGATTCTCTAGTCGTGCGTTGCCAACTGCTCAATACTCATGGCTAGGCTCCTGATACTCACCGTCTTGCTCGTCTACACATACACCACAGAACACAAGTAAGCTTAGTGCTTAATAAGTAGTGCAATATGAAACATAAAAACTAAAAACTGTCAATGCAATCCTATCGCATGTGATCTCCACACCCTTACTCATGTTGATGTTTACTGTCATCGTTTCGTATGATCCTCATACTAAGTTGTGAAGCGGATCAGGTTTCCCAAGTCAATTCTCTGTCTGCGTCAAAGGGCGAATCACTTCCTTTGAGGCCTGTCATGCAAATCACTGCCAAGTCAGTTGGCTCTTGTGCCACACTGCCACTAACACGTCGTCACCGTCCTAGCTCAACCAGTGACGGAGCCCACAAGTTGCATACAAATCCCTTGACAATGATTCTCATGCTGAGTTGGGAAGCGGATCAGGTTTTTCAAGTCAATTCTCCATCTGTGTCGAAGGACGAATCACTTCCTTCGAGACTTGTTTTTACTATCCTCACCGTTTATATATCACACTACTCACTCGTGCCCAAAACCATACTCAAATTCATTTTCGTTACACTTTTCAAAACATGATGCATGACTGAAATAAAAAATACAAAACAAGCAAATCATCCCCACAGTTCTGTGGTGTAGGCCCATAAGGGCAACACACATGCAAACACTAATCTGGCGACCTTACTTTTCTATGGCGTTCGGGTTATATCAACGCTCGGGCTCAACCTATCATATAACAAAACTTTTCATCAAAATTAGTACAAACAATCATTCTACGTGGTAAACTACGGTTACTTGCTAAATTTATTGAAAACTAACTAAATCGCTAATTAAAACGATTTGGTCCAAATTCGACCTGAACTTCAAATGCGCATAACTTTTCCTACGATTATCCAAATCACTCGATTCCAATGGCTAACGCTCAGTAAGTAGTACGATATGAAAATAAAATCGACAATGCAATCTTATTACATGCAGTCTCTACACTCACGCTCATGTTGTCACAATTCTACGATTCATACTGCAGCCGTGCCAGGGTGAGGGTGAACCTCGCACCATGCTACACCCTAACACGTCGCCACCATCCCGGATTCCCAGCAACGAGGCCCATGATCCACAGACACATTTCGCGACGGCCTAGCCGGCCTATGCTGTGGGATCCATGATTGGTGAAGCATCAACCCACTTCTCGAGCAGGATCTGCAACGCCACCGTCCATCATTTCACGACAGCCCAACCGGCTCACCCCATAAGATCCGCGACTAGTAAAGCACCGGCCCACTCCCCAACCAGGAGCTGCGATGCCACTGTCCATCAACCTCCCCGTCAACACTTACCTTGCGTATTTAAACTTCAGTGGTGCTCGTCTCTATCACTTACTCGGGTTCAACCTATCACATAAGCAATTCACATTAAAACTCATCTCACAACTCTTTCTACGTACTAAAATTATGACTACTAACTCAATCCACAAACGTCCGACTAAAATGGCTAGCTAACACGAATTCTGACAAAAAATCAATCTAACTTCCAACGCGCATAACTTTTATGTCGGTTGTCAGAATCCAACAATTCCAGAGGCTAAACACTCTAATGATAACCTACTTTAACATACCAAAAGAGAATCTAAAACACTAACCGAGGCTCAACTAAAATCTCCAAAAACAGCACTAGGTTTTCAAGCCCAAAATTCTCATTCTCGGTTTCTCAGCAAAACTCACTCAATTCTTCAACAGTGTATTGCATTCTAACCTATTAAGAATAATCTAACTACCGTTTGAGATTTAAATTTCAAAAAACTCCCAGTTACAATTCAATCCTCTCGATTCTCCTCAAAATTTGGAGCTCATCACCCTCATCAAACATACCATTACTTCTATCTTATAATCACCCAAGAAATGGAGCTCAAACCATCGGGAATTCGAAAACAACCTAGCTCTCACACTCGATCGACATAAACCAAAACAGGGGGTTTACCTTCAGTTTTCAGCATGGAAAGAACAGGGGGAAATTTACCGAGATTTCCTCGGGGTTAGGCTTGGGAATGAGAAAAAACCGCAGGGTTTTGTTTGTCGGTGGAGAAGAAGGTCGGAAATCGACAGAATGTCACCGAAGGGGGAGGAAGCTCGTCGAGCGCTCCTCTCGTCGGGGCTATCTCATATGCGTCAGGGTTCACTTTTGCTGAAGACAATTTGCGTGTGTGTGGCCATTAGATATCCCCTTTTAATTTTTTTTTTAACTTACCTTAATGCCCTCACATTTTTTAATTCTCCAAATTTTAGTCAAATTTCATCCTTCTTTCATTTTCTGATTCACAAATTTTTCTCAAAATTTGTCTTAGGTTTAAGCAAGAATTCTAATTTGCCCAAAAATTCTTAGGTGGTGCAAGAGATCAGCTGGCAAGCGTAATGAGTTGCTAGTCAAGAAAGGAGCGTAGCAGGAGAGGTAAGGCGCTATAACATCCCGAGAACCTACACGTTCCCAGTGCGCTACAGTGCGTCTACACACTACACACACATTAACACTTGACATAACTCACTCAATTTAATACCCCTTTCGTTTTCAAAGCATTTTCAAAAGAACATTTGTGACTATGAAAAATTTTCGACTCGATTCGAAAAAATTCGCGTCCCGAAGAGGGAACATGAAATCCTCAACATAAAAACTACGCAGCGGAAAAGAAAACCATTTAAGATAGCTTAAGATAAAATGGTAAGACTCTAAATCTTAGAAAAAAATACAACACACCCCTCGAACTACACAATCCGGTACCGCGCACTCACGTCCCCACTTCGACACCCCGCGTGCACCCTCGCAGTGCAACACGTGCCAACTCAACGTCACTATGTCTCGCACACGCTCACAACGCTGCGTGCCCCACGCACCTTGCCGCTGTACAGCACGTCCGCGTGCACGCCCTCACCCGGCGCAGCACGACCCTCGAGTACCCGCAGGACCGCGTGCCAACGCACCTGCGATCACGCCACACTCCCACGCTCATCTATACTTCTCTAGCATTCATTGTACACTCATCAACCTATTTCATATCCTCTCAACTCCCAACCGCTCTCCCGAAATTTCGGCAAAGTAACGCCTAAAAACTGGCTATCTGAAGAATTTAAAACTCAGCACACAGTTCACCAAACTAACAATATTTATCTATCCATCATCTAGAGAAATCACCATAACAAAATCAAAGTATGAAGACAATGAAAATCCATCAATTTCAAACGAAGAAAATTCACAGTATAGAGCAATTCCAAGCTCCTACATGTAAAATATGTGCGTACATCGCCAAAATCACACGCACTCCATATACACCTGTATACTGACGCATATATAACTCATCTCATCGACTATACGTAATCAACACAAAAGAAAAAAAACACCAGCAAATAATCAGGCCACCACCTACCATCTCCACCGTAAGTCGCTCTAAGAAAATCCGCCATACAGTGCTCGGTCGCACGCCGCCAACCATCCTACGCCTCAGGACTAGGCTCTCGAGGCTCACCAGCTAGATCATCAGCACCTACACCATAGAACACACAACATAAGCCAAACGCTCAGTAAGTAATGCGATATGAAAGTAAAAGCCGACAATGCAATCCTATCACATGCAGTCTCTACCCTCACACTCATGTTGTCACATCTATGACGCATAGTGTAGCCGCACCAGGGTAAGGAGGAACCTAACGCCACTCTACACCCTAACACGTCACCAACGTCTCGGACTCCCCAGGAACAAGGCCCACAAGCTACACACACGCATCACCATACGGCAACCACATCAAGGTAAGGGTGTACCTCGCGCCACACTACACCCTGACACGTCGCCGCCGTCCCAGCCTCCCTAGCACGGGGCCACAGTTGCCACACACACAGGTTTCGTGACAGCCCAGCCGGCCCACCCCTCGAGTGGAATCCACGACTGCTGTTGCACCGGCTCACACACTAGTAGGATCCGCGGTACCACTGCCCATCACCCTCACCGTCAACATATTCACGCCGCATGACGACCCAGCCAACCCACTCCTCGAGCGGAATCCGCGACTGGTGAAGCACCGGCCTGTACACTAGCAGGATCCGCGGTACCACCGCCACACGGCTCTCCACATACTCAAAATATGCTCAAAAACCATTTTTCGTTTATGTTTTTAAAAATATGATGCATGTCAAACAATACGCACGCACACCACAATCAATCACATAAACCCTAAAGTTCTACAGTGTACTCCCACTTGGGCAAAACGCATGCATGTACCACTTACCTGGCGTCCTAAGCTCGCTCGATGCACAGCTTTGCCAAAAAGTGTCTCAACCTGAAACACAAACAACCACTAATCAATATTTATCTCAAATCCACCAAATAGCTAAAAATAACCTTCCTCAACTACACTCATGAAATTCCAACTAAAACGGGCCATTGGTTTAGTTTGGCCGAAAACCAGCCCAAAGTTCGGACGATCATAACTTTTGCGTCCGTCAACGGAATCAAGTGATTCAAGTGGCTAAACGTCCTCGTAAGAACCTAGTCTAACATACTAAGACGGATTTTAAAATGATAATCCACAGATAGGCAAAAAAAGCTAAAAACCGAATCTGCCATTTTTTTTTTTAAATTTCAACTTTTGTTTTTCTTCAACCAAAACTCACTCAATTTAGCTTTACGCACCAAAAACAGCCATGCCACTATCACACGTCAAAATTCTACCAAAAACGTTTACTAATTTGACTTGGACCAAAATCTGACATAAACTTCCGACGCGCATAACTTTTACGTCGGATATCGGAATCGAACGATTCCAGCGGCCATACGTCCCTCTAACAACCTATTTTAACCAGAAAAAATAAAATTGGAAGCGATCAACCAAAGTCAGGCTGAAACGGCCAAAAACAGAATCTGTTTCTATACGAAAAATAGTCGAAAATTCAACTTCGATCCAATCTCGCCAATTCTTTCACCGAACAATCACATTTCAACCTATTAAGCACAATCTCGACAAAACCAAGTACATCAAACTCAAAATCCGAACCCCACAGCCAACAAGCCTCGGGTTTTTCCTCCTCCTTCCCAAGCATTCACTGTCCGCTCACTACACCCACATTCACAACCCATAACCGACTCCTATACTGAGCTAAATCGTCGGGAAACAAGAAGGAACCGAGCCCTCAGGCTCGGTCGACAGGAGCCGAAATAGGGGAGGAGTTACCTGCAGTTTTCAGCTAGGGAAGAATCCACTCACGCCGACTTTCTGCCTCGTCGGAACCGCCCAGCGCGTCGCGTCTCTTCCCCGATGGTCGATCGTCGACAGCTCGTCCCCGATCACCGTCTCGCTCGCGCGTTCGCCCTCGGGTCCGGTAAAGCCAAAAACCAAACACTGAACGGCTTGCGAAAGCCGTTCAGTTATTTTTATAAAATTTTTTATTTTATCAAATAATTTAAATAATAAATTTACCAAACGCCCTCACGTGTTTTTATCGTCCGTAATTTCATTGAATTCTCAAGCTCCCGATTTTAAATTATGCAAACCATCACAAAGGCAAACTCCGAGTTTTATAATTTAATTTTTTTCCATTGAAATATTTCTCAAAACTCCGACCGATATTAAATTAAAAATTCTGAAAATTAAAATCTAAAATTCAAAATTTCTGGGTTATTTCCCACTTTATAAGAATTTTGTCCAAAAAATTTACGTACCGAATAAGTCAGGATTTTGCCGTTCCATGTCATCACGCTGCTCCCAAGTAGTCTCCTCTACACCATGGTTGCGCCACATCACCTTGACCAGTGGAATCTCTTGGTTGCGCAGCACCTTCAGTGCTGATCCTAAGATCCTCACAGGCTTTTCCTTATAGGACAACGTCGACTGGATCTCTATATCCTGTTGTGGCACTATTTGAGATGGATCACGCATACATTTCCTCAGCATTGAGACATGGAAAACATCATGGATGGCATCCATCGACGCAGGCAACTGAAGCTGGTATGTAGTTCTCCCAATCCGCTTGACAATCGGGAATGGTCCCACAAACCGAGGGTTGAGCTTCCCCCGCTTTCTGAACCTTACCACTCCCTTGAACGGCGAGACCTTCAGAAAAACCTCGTCGCCCTCATTAAACTCCAACTCCCGATGTCTCTGACCAGCGTAACTCTTCTATCGACTCTGAGCAGCTTCAATCCTTTTTCGTATCACAGAAATCTTGTCGACAGTCTGCTGTAAAATCTCAGGACCTCTCAATTGGGCCTCCCCAACCTCATCCCAATATAATGGCGACCTGCACTTCCTTCCATAAAGGGCCTCGTATGGCGCCATACCAATGGTGGACTGATAGCTGTTATTATAGGAGAATTCCACTAGCGGTAAGAACTTGCTCCAAGTCGCCTGAAACTCCAACACACAAGCCCTAAGCATATCTTCTAAAATCTGTATAGTCTGCTCTGACTAGATGAAAGGCCGTACTGAAATCTAGCCTGGTGCCCATAGCCTTATGCAAACTCCTCCAAACCTTGGACGTGAACTTGGGATCTCGGTCTGAAACAATCGACACTGGAATCCCACGAAGTCTGACTACCTCCTGAATATACAACTGGGCAAACTGATCCATCGTATAAGTCATCCTCACAAGCAAAAAGTGAGACGACTTCGTCAACCTGTCCACAATCACCCAGATCGCCTCATGGCCCTTGGCAGTCCTCGGTAGTCCCACCACAAAATCCATGGTGATTCGCTCCCACTTCCACTCCGGTATAGGCAATGGTTGGAGCATCCCAGACGGTCGCTGATGCTCCGCCTTCACCTGCTGACAGACTACGCAGGCCTCAACATACTCAGCCACTGCTCGTTTCATGTTAGGGCACCAATAGTGCTGCTTCAAATCCCTGTACATCTTAGTGCTTCCCGGATGCACAGAGAAAGAAGATGAATGAGCCTCTGATAATATATCCCTCCTCAGCTCCTCATCCCTCGGGACGTACCACCTATCTCGAAATTTCATAATCCCGTTCTCAGAATCAGGCCTGGACTCCATACTCGCCTTCGGCTCGCTACACTCCGAATCTGTCTCTTGAGTCTGCCTGATCCTGTCTACAATAGTCGGCCTCAATGATAAGGCAGAAAGAGTGGCTGGCAAATCAGAAACTACCTCCAGAACAAAACTCTGCATCTCTGTCACCAACTCAACAAGCACTATCGTAGTCATGGTAGAAGTCGAAGCCGTCACCCTACTCAAGGCATCTGCCACCACGTTCGCCTTTCCCGGGTGGTACCTGATCTCCACATCGTAATCCTTGACCAGCTCAAGCCATCTTCTCTGTCTCAAATTCAGCTCCTTCTGCGTGAAAATGTACCTCAAGCTCTGATGGTCTGAGTAAATCTCGCACTGCTGCCCATAAAGATAATGCCTCCAAATCTTGAGTGCAAACACAACAGCCGTCAGCTCCAAATCGTGAGTGGGATAATTCTGCTCGTAAGCCTTCAATTGCTTAGAGGCATAGGCAATGACTCTCCCACCCTGCATCAAAACACACCCCAAACCAATCCTGGAGGCATCAGAATAAATGCAGAACTTCTCTCCTTCCACGGGCAGCGTCAGTACAGGGGCCGTAGTCAACCTCTGCTTCAATGTCTAAAAGCCATCCTCACACTTGTCGGTCCATTCATATTTCACATTCTTTCTGGTCAGCCAAGTCAAGGGAGTCGAGATCTTAGAGAACCCCTCAATGAACCTCCGGTAATATCCAGCCGACCACAGAAAACTGCGTATCTCACTAGCACTGGTCGGCCGCGGCCACTCCTTTACAGCCTAAACCTTCACCGGATGAACTGAAATACCCTCAGAGGAGATAACATGCCCCAAGAAGTGAATCCTGTCCAACCAAAACTCGCACTTCGAGAACTTAGCATACAGCTAATGCTGGCTCAAAATAGTCAATAAAATTCTCAGGTGCTCCCTGTGCTCCTCTTCACTCTGCGAGTAGATCAGAATGTCATCAATAAACACAATCACAAACTTTTCCAGGTACTCCCTAAACACCCGGTGCATCAGATCCATAAATGCTGCAGGGGCATTAGTCAACCCGAAAGACATAACCAAAAACTCAAAGTGCCCATACCTCATCTTGAAGGCTGTCTTCGGTACATCTTTCTCCTTCATCTTCAACTGAAGATAGCCGGACCTCAGGTTGATCTTAGAAAACACTCGGGCACCCTGTAACTGATCAAACAAATCGTCAATCCTCGGCAATGGATACCTGTTCTTCACCGTCAACTTATCCAGCTCCCGGTAGTTAATACACATACGTAGGGATCCGTCCTTCTTCTTGACGAACAGAACTGGCGCTCCCCAAGCTGAAAAACTAGGGCGTATAAAGCCCTTATTTGTCAGGTCCTCCAACTGAGTCTTCAGCTCCTTAAGTTCAGTAGGTGCTAATTTGTAAGGGTTCTTGCACACTGGCTCGGCACCTGGGAAAACATCTATCTCAAATTCAATCTCCCTGTCAGGGGGCAACCTTGGCAAATCATCACGAAACACCTCCGGGAATTCCTGCACAACAAGAATATCCTATATCCGAGTATCACCCTGTGACTGCGCATCCCCGACACTTGCCAAATATAGCAGAAAACTTGGCAAGACCTTTACCTGCTTTAAATGTGTAGCTCTCCCCGCCCGGGGGCCAGAAATGAACCTTTCTGGTCCTGCAGTCAATCTCCGCATGATGGCTGAACAGCCAGTCCATTCCCAAGATCACCTCATAATCGCTCATATGGAGTATAACTAGCTCGGCATATAACTGCTTCCTCCCCACTGTCACAACATTTTCCCGCACCACCTGTCCTGAATACAAATGCTCCTCGGATGGTAAAGTCACATCATAATATCGCTCGGCGAGACTGAACTGCAAGTTGACCTTAACCACAAAGCCCGTCGACACAAACAAGTGCGTAGCGCCCGTATCAATCAAGGTATCAGTTGCCCCACCAGAAACAAAAATGTTACCTGCAATCACTGATGGCTGGGCAGCATCATCTGGCTAAAAAAGGGCAAAGACCCTCGGTGTAACTCTGGCTGACGCTCTGCTCGCCGCTGGGCATCTGCTGGCAAGGTGTCCCACCTCATTGTAGTTGAACCAGCGGTTTTGATGCGGCTTCTGGCACTCTCTAGACATGTGGCCCACCTTGCCACAGTTATAACACCTCATTGGGCCTGTTCTGCACTCGCCCGGGTGGCTCCTCTGACACTTCGGGCACATCGGGACCTGTCTCGACCCCTGCGGCCTCTTAGTGCTCCCCTGGTTGCTGTAACTGTCACTAGGCCTCTTTAGGCCTTTCTGCACGGACACCTCCCCGCTGGCCTGTGGCAGCGACTCTCTGAATGATCTCCGAGGCTGCTCTCTGTATACCTCCCGATAACTAGGAAGCTTCGCCCGAGCCTCCTCAATGTCAAGGGCCTTCGTTACCACCTCCTCGTACGCCATGCCTCTGGTCCCTGCAATCCGCATGCCCATATAAATTTCTGGCTTCAGACCTTGCACAAACTGGTGTACCTTATTCTCATCGAGGCTCACCAAATGTCCTGCAAACCGTGATAAGGCCTCGAACTGCCGTACATACTCAGTCACAGTGCCGGTCTGCTTTAACTGTGCAAACTCCACCATCATCTGTGTCCTGACTGAATGACTAAAATACTTGCCGAAAAACACCGACCTGAACTCCTCCCAGGTTATGGTCTCCACATCCCTCGTGGCCAACACAGTATCTCACCAATGGCTAGCATCCTTGGCAAGATAGAACGCCGCACTAGAAACTCTGTTCTGCTCCTCTACCTTGGCAAAACCCATCATCCTCTCCATGCTTCGTATCCACTCCTCAGCACTGAGAGGATTCGGAGATGACCCGTCAAAAGTCGTGGGTCTAAGTCTACGCAACCTGTCTCCCCCTCTGTCAGACGAACCTTGGGCGCTAGACTGACCCTGGTCGTCCCTGCTCATAAACCTCTCCAACTGCTGAGACTGAAGGTAGACTAACTCGGTAAGCTGCCGGACGGTATCATCCATGTTGCCCACAGCTCTAGGAGGCGTCTCTCGTCGTGGCCGCCCTCTACCTCTACTTCTCGCCTCTCCTGACATTTTCTACATTTAATATAAATATAAAGCTCACATTAGTACTCTAATAAATTCAAATCTAAACACTTACAATTGGTAGAGTGCTCTCGTGCAGCGGCTGGCGGTGTTATGTAATCCACTGAACGACGTCGACCCCGTGGCTCTGATACCATAACTGTAACACCTCGAGAACCTACACGTTCCCGGTGCGCTACAGTGCATTTACACACTACACACACACTAACACTTGACATAACTCACTCAATTTAATATCCCTTTCGTTTTCAAAGCATTTTCAAAATAACATTTGTGAGTATGAAAAATGTTCGACTCGATTCGAAACAATTCGCGTCCCGAAGAGGGAACACGAAATCTTCAACATAAAAACTACGCAGCGGAACAGAAAACCATTTAAAATAGTTTAAGATAAAACGGTAAGACTCTAAATCTTAGAAAAAATTACAACGCACACCTCGAACTACACAATCCGGTACCGCCCACTCACGTCCCCACTTCGACACCCCGCGCGCACCCTCGCGGTGCCGCACGTGCCAACTCAATGTCACTGTGTCTCGCGCACGCTCACAGCGCCGCGTGCCTCACGCACCCTGCCACTGTACAGTACGTCCGCGCGCACTCCCTCTTTCGGCGCCGCACGAACCGCGAGTACCTGCACGGCCGCGTGCCCCGCGCACTTGCGATCACGCCGTACTCCCACGCTCATCTACACTTCTCTAGCATTCATTGTACACTCAACCTATTTCATATCCTCTCGACTCTCATCCCCTCTCCCGATATTTTGACAGAGTAACGCCTAAAAACTGGCTATCCCAAGAATTTAAAACACTGCACACAGTTCACCAAACTAACAATATTTATTTATCTATCATCCAGAGAAATCACCATAACAAAATCAGAGTATTAAGACAACGAAAATTCATCAATTTCAAACGAAGAAAATTCACAGTATAGTGCAATTCCAAGCTCCTACATGTAAAATTTGTACGTACGTCGCCAAAATCACACGCACTCCATATACACCTGTATACTGACGCATATATAACTCATCTCATCTACTGTACGTAATCACCACAAAAGAATAAAAACACCAGTAAACAATCAGGCCACCACCTACCATCTCCACAGGTCGGGTCGCCCTAACAAAATTCGCCATCCAGTGTTCGGTCGCATGCCGCCAACCATCCTACGCCTCAGTACTAGGCTCTCGAGGCTCACCAGCTAGATCGTCAGCACCTACACCATAGAACACACAACATAAGCCTAACGCTCAATAAGTAATACGATATGAAAGTAAAAGCTGACAATGCAATCCTATCACATGCAGTCTCTACACTCACACTGATGTTGTCACATCTGTGACGCGTAGTGTAGCCGCACCAGAGTAAGGAGGAACCTAACGGCACTCTACACCCTGACACGTCGCCAACGTCTCGGACTGCCCAGCAACGAGGCCCACAAGCTACACACACGCATCAGCACACGACAACCACATCAGGGTAAGGGTGTACCTCGCGCCACACTACACCCTGACACGTCGCCCCCGTCCCACCTCCCCAGCACGAGGCCACAGTTGCCACACACACAGGTTTCGCGACAGCCCAGCCGGCCCACCCCTCGAGTGGAATCCGCGACTGGTGTTGCACCGGCCCACACACTAGTAGGATCCGCGGTACCACTGCCCATCACCCTCACCGTTAACACATTCACGCCGCATGACGGCCCAGCCGACCCACTCCTCGAGCGAAATCCGCGACTGGTGAAGCACCGGCCCGGACACTAGCGGGATCCGCAGTACCACCGCCAAACGGCTCACCACATACTCAAAACATGTTCAAAAACTATTTTTCATTCACGTTATTATAAATATGATGCATGTCAAACAATACGCACGTACACCACAATCAATCACATAAACCATAAAGTTCTACAGTGTAGTCCCACTTGGGCAAAACGCATGCATGCACTACTTACCTGGCGTCCTAAGCTCGCTCGATGCACAGCTTCGAAAAAAAGTGTCTCAAATAACCTTCCTCAACTACACTCATGAAATTCCAACTAAAACGGGCAATTGGTTTGTTTTGGTCGAAAACCAGCCCAAAGTTTGGACGCGCATAACTTTTGCGTCCGTTAATGGAATCGAGTGATTCAAGTGGCTAAACGTCCCCTTAGGAACCTAGTCTAACATACTAATACCGATTTTAAAACAGTAATCTGCAAACAGGCAAAAAATGCTAAAAACTGAATCTGGCATTTTTTTATAAAATTTCAACCTTTGTTTTTCTTCAACCAAAACTCACTGAATTTAGCTTTATGCACCAAAAACAGCCATGCCACTATCACACGTCAAAATTCTACGAAAAACGCTCACTAATTTGACTTGGACCAAAATCCGACATAAACTTCCTACGGGCATAACTTTTGCGTCGGATATCGGAATCGAACGATTCCAGCAGCCATACGTCCCTCTAACAACCTATTTTAACCCACAAAAACAAAATTGGAAATGATCAACCAAAGTCAGGCCGAAACGGCCAAAAACAGAATCTGTTTTTATACGAAAAATAGCTGAAAATTCAACTTCGATCCAATCTCGCCAATTCCTTCATCGAACAATCACATTTCAACCTATTAGGCACAATCTAGACAAAACCAAGTATATCGAACTCAAAATTCGAACCCCACAGCCAACAAGCCTCTGGTTTTTCCCCTCCCTCCCGAGCACTCACTGTCCGCTCACTACACCCACATTCACAGCCCATAGCCGACTCCTATACCGAGCTAAATCGTTGGGAAAACAAGAGGGAACAGACCCCTCAGGCTCGGTCGACAGGAGCCAAAATAGGGGAGGAGTTACCTGCGGTTTTCAGCTGGGGAAAAATCCACTCACGACGACTTTCTGCGTCGTCGGAACCGCCCAGCGCGTCACGTCTCTTCCCCGATGGTCGATCGTCGGCAGCTCGTCCCTGATCACCCTCTCGCTCGCACGTTCTCCCTCGGCTCCGGCATAGCCAAAAACCAAACACTGAACGGCTTGCGAAAGCCGTTCAGTTTTTTTTATAAAATTTTTAATTTTATAAAATAATTTAAATAATAAATTTACCAAAATGCCCTCACGTGTTTTTATCGTCCGTAATTTCATTGAATTCTCAACCTCCCGATTTTAAATTCCGCAAACCATCACAAAGGCAAACTCTGAGTTTTATAATTTTATTTTTTTCCATTGAAATATTTTTCAAAACTCCGACCGATATTAAATTAAAAATTTTAGAAATTAAAATCTAAAATTCAAAATTTCCTAGTTATTACAGGCGCAATAGGACGAGTTATGCCCGCGGCAAGTGGCGCGCATGAGCGAGCAAACACAGGCAATCAAAGGCGTGCTCGAGGAAGAGTAGCAGCCACCATAAGCCCGCAAAGACAAGCGCCAGACAGAGGTGCGCCCGCGCGAGACAGTAGTGTCGCACATCACGTTACCAACCCTACCACCAACAGCTGTTTTTAACTGCCAACGACTATATTTTTCAGACACATTTCTTCTGGTTTTAACACACGATTCTTCTTCTTCTTCTATTTAAGCTTCTCCCATAGCTTATGTAAAAGACTTTTGTTGAGATATTTAGAAATCCAGTGAAGTTTTTTGTCACGACCGTAATTTTGTTATGTTTTAATCCACTTTTGTTTTAAAATTTTACTTTATATTTTTTTATCTTTTTTTTTTGTTTTGTGTACTTGAGAAATTTCCATAAAATTGATAACTTTCCTTCTTGGCTTATAATAATATCATTTAAAATGCGTACCAGAAAACTTTGTCATTTGTGGAAAACCCATGTTCAAAAACCCAAATTGAAACATTGAAGCAAAAGTTGAAAATATATATTATTTATTTTTTTTAAAAACATAAAATGGCCGATCGATCAGCAATTACCAGCCGATCAAAACTTCCCTTTTTCCTTTTAAAAAAAAAAAAACTTGTTAAACATTTTTGTAAATTCAAAACATCAAAACATACAGGTTTCGTACAAAATCTTAAAAAAACTACTATTAAACATCAAAACAGGTTTCAACGCAATATTTAAATATATAATTGTACCTCAAAACGTATTTCCCAAAATATTTAGACCTATATGTATCTATAAGTACGACTAATTCAAATCATACATACATACGCCATGGTTAAAATTGCCCCAGCAAATAGCCTGACCGTCTAATTTGTACATGCTCGAGAATCTCACCATTTATCTCTTCTTCACCTACATCACAAAATGCAAATTATAAGTTTAATGCTTAGTAAGTAATGCTTAAATGAAATGAATTAAAACAGTTCACATAACTCCTAACATATGTAGTTTCTAGTTTATTATTTTGTTTATGTTTTCATTCTTGTTTTATGCGATCCTCATACTAAATGACAAGCAGATCAGCTTTCCCAAATCATACAATTCTCATACTCATTTGAGGGGCTAATTACTTCCCTCAAAGACACGTCGGGATCCTCATACTAAATGAGAAGCAGATCATTTTTCTCAAATTATAAATTCTCAGACTCATTTGAAAGGTGAATTACTTCCCTCAAAGATTCATGGTCGTAAAGTTTCATTCGTATCATTTTACTCTATTCGTACAAGAAACTTATGCATAAATTCATCTTCGTATGCTTTCAAAAAAGACATGATGGATAAATAAATAGAGCATACATAGACATACAACGTAAACCCTTGACCTTAGAACTTGAAAACCTATACATAGTAACATCACCATCAATATCAATTCCTTCAAATCCACTTCACAATCACTCAAAACATGTTATAACCATGCCATTAATCCCAATTACAAATCATTACCATAATTACCAATAACTTGCATTCATAAACTTACTCTAATTAAACCAATTCTAAAAGATTTACAATTTAATTACATACTTAAACTTAAACTCAATCAAAACTTCCAAATAAATGTCCTTAATCAAAGACCATTAAATTAAACCAACCCATTCAAAAATCATGGAATTTATCATAATTTTGGCTAAACCTTAAAATTCCGTAACTTGAGCTCTACATACTAAATTCTATTAATTCCAAAGGCTATGGTTCACCCTCGGTGTCTATCTTAATATGCAAAAGCCAATATCCAAAAAAATTTATTAACCTTGGCCAAGAACAAAAAACCAAAACATGCTCAATATTAAACACAGAATTTACTTATATTTTGTCCGAACTTCAAACATACTTAGAAATTTGTATACTTAACCATATTCAATGACTCCAAAGGCTATGGAATGGAACAATCCCTTTAACAAACAAAACCTAATAACTCAGCCAATTTATGTGAAAACCAAAACCCTGTATTTGTAGCCCTAACTTGTCAAAATTTCTTAAAACCATAACCAATGCCATAATCTTTTCATATAATCACTTACAAGCACACATATCATGATTAAACATCATTTAATAGAAGAAATAAAGCAAGCATTTCATAATTTCAAACCTTCGTTTAGGGTTTATCCGACTTCCACTTAGTTTACAAAATCCACTACATTTTTGCACATAAAAGGATAAACATGCATAACCCAAAGCTAAAATTCCATTTTTACCTTAACAATCTTCAAAGACGGAAGCTCTTTGGCATGGAAATATGGTTTGTCATGTAGGAAAAAGGGAGAAGACTTGCGTGAAGGAGATGAAGAGAGATAGAACTTAAGGTTAATTTGTCTTGGTGTTTCAGTCACAGCTAAGTAAATTACTTTTACCTTATGTAAATATACATGTAATTTTACCTAACTACATGTAGTTCTAACTATATCTCACTCCTTCATATTTTGTTACATAACGATTTCCTTTTGAAATTAAGTTTGACTATCAAACATTCAAACGCCTCCTTATTCACTTAGCAAAAAATTGACTTTTCTTCACTCTTCTCTCTTTGATTTTTAAACGCCAAGCATCACACTTTTAAACTCTCTTTTGACTTTTTCTTTCCATCTTCTCTTGACTTTTCAACTAAAATCTTTTATTGTATTGACTTTTTCTAATGCCCAGATTAACTGATAAATAAATTTTTAGAATTTCATATTCGTAAACGGTGGAGTTCTAGTCCGAATTAGGGGCGAAAAAATTAGACAGTTAGGTAAAAGATTATTTTGAGGCTAATGCACAAGAGAAAATTTTAATAATCCAACTAGAGATAGATTCAATAACCGTTTGGTTAAACGATTAAAGTGTGATGGCGATTTAGCAATTAGGTTATTATTATTATTATTATTAATATAAAAAAAAACAACATGAATGAGAAGATATCGTGAAACCGCCCTCCTCCCTTTAGTTTTCTTCCTCCTCACCGCCTAGCCCTCTTTTCCTTCGGCGATTCCTACTTCCATCCAATGGTTCTTCTCTGATTGTCAGCCAATTTTTAGATTTTTAGTAAGTTTTAGTTAGTTCGTAGTAGATAGTTAGTATTTTAGTTGTTTTAAGTGTTAAAAGTAAAGTTATAGGGAGTATTGGGTAGTTTTGGTGTGACCTAGGAGGGAGATACGAGATTTGAGATTTGTAGTCAATTTTATCTGTGTATTGGTGTTTAAGCTAGAAGTAGGAGTAGATTATGAGTTTTTATGGAGAATATTGAACGTTTGGATAACTGAATACTAGGGCTACAGAACAGTTTTTTTCAACTACATTAGGCCAAGCTGTAGGTATTAGATTACACCAATAGAAATTGGATGTCATATGGAACCCGTAGCATTTCGAATCATCCAAATCAGACGAGTATTAGATAAGTTATGCATTTCCGAAGGTGGGTCCGAAATTGAGTTGTAATTTGGGTTTAGATAGATTAGATGTAAAATTGTGATTCCCTTTAGAGTTTTATGAATTGGAAGGAAAGTATAGCTGATAAATGTGTGGTTTTATAGGTTCCATAGTTTAGCGAGCGAACTACGAACTTCGAGATACGAATTGCTAGGACGTCAGCTATGTAATGTAGTTGGTGTTTTTGCCTTAGGGCCTACATCATAGTTCAGTAGGTTGCATGCATATTTATTTTATGTTATGTTTTAGTCGATTATGCATTCATTGTTTTAAAGTACGAGAACTAAACAAAAATGAATTTTCATGTTTTTACGAAGTGCAATAAGAGGATGTGACATGATGAACGAAATGAGAAGGTACGTAAGAAGATAATGAAGGTGGGGTTGAGTGGTCTTGTCCCGTGAGATGGACCGCAAAGTGTGTCACCTTGATCTAGCACGTAAAGGAGAATCTAATAGTAATAAGATAAAAAAGATGTAAGAAAGAGACGAAAACGAAAGTAGAGATGAAATTGTAGAAACTGTATCTGCTGGGATGAGTTTAATTTCAGTGTTTAAGTTTTTACGTACATTACTTACTTACCATTAGGGTAATAGATGAATTCTGTGATGTAGGTAACAAGGCAGTAGCTAGTGAGTACCTACGCAAGCCCAAGACTAGGAGGCAGTTGTAGGAATGAGCTCGTGGACGGTCCAGCTGGCTGTTAGAGCATTTTACCATAGTGGGCATAGGTACGGGTTTTGGGATGTAGTCGAAATTATTTTGAGTCGTTTTAAGTTGTTCTGAGTCATTTAGATGTATAGATGGATTTCAAACTTTAGTAGTCATTTTGTTTATGTAAATAATGATTTTGTGTTGATGCAAAACTATACCTTGTATTATTTTTATCATTGAGTTGGAAGTCCAATTGTTTTTGGAAAGTTTTAGTAACGCCCCGTAAACCTACCCATTTTCTGCTTCGCTATTCCTCAACTCTGATACCAACTCTTTACACCTTTATTGTAAAAATCGCGTAAAATTTTTAAAACTTTAAAAACATTATTCCTTGACATAAAACGACCGTTTTCAAAAATATTTTTGACAGCTCTGCAGTGGAAATTCGATTAAATTCTCTTTTGGCAAAACTTCATTTTGTTAAGCCTGAAACAGGGACTCCCAGTCAACACCTATAAGCACCGGTCGACACTTGAGCTCTCTTGGATTTCTCATCGGTCGACACCGGGAACACCGGTCGACACTTTGTTCTTCTGGGTCTTTCCAAATTAACCGGTCGACAGTTCTATGCTCAGCAAGGAGAGCAGTCGACACTTCCTTTTACAGGTCGACACTTTGGCCCTCTCTGCCCGCACAGGTCGATCCCCGCGGTCGATACTCTCGCATATTTTACATGGACCGGTCGACACCTGTAACTAGGGGTCGACACCTGGTTCGGCTCTACCCGTCACAAGTCGAGCGTCGCGGTCAACACTCCCCTTACATTTATACAGACCGGTCGACACCTCTCGACTTCGGTCGACACCTCATGCCAGAATCAGTGAAAGCACACCGGTTCGTTTGAATACGAACGACAAATACTACTCGACTAAATCCACGAAGTAAAAACTTAAATTCTGAAAACATAATTTCAAAACATTCATATCCTATTTCAATAATCCATTGTACCCTTGGTACACCACCTAAATTCCTAAAAAAAAAACTATACAACTCTATTCGACTCAAACCACTTACAAAATTATACTCTCTTTACCCGCCATGGTCGTGTCGCCCCAACATTTTCCTGCACCGGTATGCAACATCTCCCGCCGACTTCAACCTAGGCCTGCACGTCACTTAGCACTCACCTGACAGCCCGTCGTCACCTACACCAAGGAACACAAAACGTAAGCCTAATGCTTAGCAAGTATGAAAACATGAACTCGAAAACCAATGCATAACTCAACCCCTACTCATGCAGTTTCTATACTTAACTCCGTTTTCTTTTCGTTTCGTTATTTTCATCTTTCATTTTCCGGTGTGAGTCAGGCCGGCACCAATCCCTTCCACACTCGGACGGCCAATCCATAACCCACGCAGCAAGGCTAGAGGCACACATCATGTTCGCACACAGAACGACCCTACGTAGCCTCCTCCTAACATCAATCGTTGAAACCTCTAGTGCTATCAATAGCACGTTAACGACGAGGCGTTTGCAAACTGTGTCACATTACATACTTTCATCCATAGGAAGCCCCTAGTGCTCTCTTAATAGCACGTTAACAACGAGGCGTTCACCCATGCGTGGCAAGTCTTTTCTTATCTGGTTACATTTCACATACACATTTCAAAACATGCTCAAAACTCATATTTCATAATTCAAAAATCATGATGCATGACAATCACGAATACACGACTCAAACAACAAAATGAGCAACAAACAAACAATCAAGCAATCCTACCATTCCATGGTGTAGACCGGAAGGCATACCAAAAAAATCAATCCATCACCTACCTGGCGTCCAAGCTCTCCATGGTGCTCGTTTCTTTCACCTCCTCGGCTCAACCTATCACATAACAATCCACATTAAAACTCACCTCGCAACTCGTTCCACACACTAAAACTAGGTCTACTAACCCACTCCACCAAAGCCCAACTAAGACGGCTCTCTAACCCGAATTTCAGCTCCAAAACCAACCCAACTTCTGACGCACATAACTTTTACGTCAGTTATCGAAATCACCTGATTCCAGTGGCCAAACGCTCCACTCATAACCTAGTTTAACATATCAAAGCAGAATTTAAATCACTTGGCCGCAACTAGGTTAAAACTCCCAAAACAGAACCAAATTTCTCATTAAATTGCCTAAAATTTCCATTCTCAGTTCTCTAGACAAAAACTCACTCAATTCGTCACCAATCTGTCGCACTCCAACCTATTACACATTATCTAACTACCGTTGGAGATTTTGAATTCGAAAATTTGAATTGTACGGTACCCCCTCTCGGATATTATTCTGTTTTTGACACTCTTCACCTCACCCGCTCCGAACCGTTAACTCCCACATCATCCGTTCTAAACTCTAGCACTCTCTTAAAATCTAAACCGAAACCAAAAACAGGGGAATAAATCTCACCTTCGGCTTTTCGAACGGAAAACCCCGTCCGCACATGCTCAGCTTGCCATAACTCTCTGCTCTGCACCGTCGGTTTCCTCCGCACGGTCATCGATTGTCAGCCAATCGTTCGTTCTCCTTCACGGGCGATCAACCGAAGAGGGAAGGAGGAAATCAAAATGGCTTTCTCGTGAAGCTGTTCTGATTTCAACCATTTTTTATTTTTTATAACTAATTACTCTTTCGCCCTCACACTTTAATCCTTTAGCCAAACAACTTCTCTTCACCATCAGTCCCGAAATAATCTTTTACATACTAATACAATTTCTCTGCTCTCGATTATAACCAAAACTCAGCCATTTACTAGTACAAATTTTCGAAAGTTAAATCACGGAAGTCTCGGGTATTACATTCTACCCTCCTTAAAAAAACATTTTGTACTCAAAATTTATGTGACACTAGTTTCCCAACTTCGACACCACCAAATCCACTAGCTTGTGTTTAGGCCCTCCCTCTCCGAGCAACGTCAAACTTACCTTAAACTCTTAGTCCTTTGACTTCCTTGGGTTTTACTTTCTTCTTCAACCAATGAGCATATTGCATAACCCCACGTTTAACCTTAAACTCTTAGTCCTTTGACTTCCTTGGGTTTTACTTCCTTCTTCAACCAATAAGCATCTTGCATAACCCCCCGTTTAACTTCATTCTCCACCTAATTTTCATCTTGCATATCCTTAAGTTCATCCCATCAAATTACTTCTGGGGTCCTATCTATATTCCAAAACCTTATTGGTTCCTTTAGTAAGATCTCAATCTTCCGGTTCTCTAGATCACAATTTGTATAAGACTAAGTCTATCAATTATCAACGACAAAAATCTGCAGCATAGAGCAATGCGAGACTCATACATATATATACATATATATACATATATTCTATACATACACTTATCACCAAATCATTCAAAACTCCTCCAAAAACCCAAACCTGACAACTCCTTCAGACAGGGAGATATTCAAAATACCCTTTTTACCTTCATTATATTCCAACTCCGGTCCCATGATTGTGTTCACCATCTTCAATCTAACTATTTACATGCTTGGCTATGCATCAAGCACTATCTAATTTCACAAATCAATCATGCACGTTACGCTAAACTGTCCATTAATTTCACCAGTTATTGTCCAACTCCTCTAATTCCTTCATTATAATCTCATACCTAGCCTTCCTTGGCTATAATTCGCTCAAAACCTAACTTCCTTACCCCAATTACCACTACCAGTTTTATAATTGAACCATTCTAAGCTACTCACTCTGACCTCAAATCAGAAAAATTTCAAACCATTTCTACATATCCCTCTCACTTTCGTACAATAAATCATCCATCAATTTTATTGTTTGCAAACTTGTTGTAGACCACGCTGCATTGTTGCTCCAAATTTTCGTCTGAATTCTTAAGTTTACGAGCCTAACACAAGCCCCAAAACAATAGGTGAATCCATTCCACTTTCCATAACCCCAACTTCTGGAATCCTCTAACTAGATTCCTTTCTTACATCTTTCTTACAAAATTTCATCCAAGTTCTAAATTTCGAACTGACACTTACCATCCTCGATAAAACACAACTCTAGATATCCTCGAGCAACCTTTGTTTCGACTAATTATCAACTTTAAAATTTCTAAGTCCCTAAATCTTCGCTGGTAAACTAAACCCCCTTTTTCATAGTCCTTGTTGGTACTTTATCGTCTTACCGACGTAACTTCTCAACATATCCTCTAGTTAGAGCCTCCAAGGATCATCCTTTATTCAGTACATCAACAACCAAGATTATGATAACTTATGCATTTGAAGTCCTAGCTTATTCTTGGGCTTCTCGACCCAGTTTCAACCAGCTCAAATCTCCCAACATATACGCTCCAGGGCGGAACTCCAAATCCAGTCCTTCAACTTCTTTGTTACTAGCTATACTCCTTTACTTATGATCATTGTATCCCGTATCTAGATATCTCAATTATGTCTACACGTCTTAAGCAACATCCATTCTCCTTTAATCAAATAATTCCAAGCACTTGCACTTCTACCATTTAATCAACTATAACTTGATGTGCCCCATAGGCCCGTCACACGATCTCAAGTCCAATCACACACTTTAATCAACTTACATTCTCACACGTTTGTTTCTCTTGCAGGTAATGATTCAATGGAGCTGGAAATTGAAAGCTTAAAGTGGGAAGTGGAGACTCAAGACATGGAGCAACCGAGACACATCCTTGCATGGGAAGCCGCCATTGAAGATCATGAAGCTCTTAAGGGAATTTGTCTTCCTGAGCCAACTTTTATGTAATGTTTTATTTTGAACTTATTGGGCAAACATTGGCCTTCTTGTTTAACTTATTATTATGTGCATGCATTAGGCATTTAGGAATAGGTTGAATGGTTAGGATAGATGATGGAAAGGGTTCGGGTTTGGCTTGCAATTGGAGCATCAATCGGGCATGCAAAACATGTCATTCTCGGCCGCGAGCGCGCTAAGGAGGAAGTGCCGCAAGTGGTGGCCAACTTTACCCGATTTGGCCACACCATTGGGCTGCCATTTGAGATGCTTGTCCCGTTTACGTTTTATGGAAGAAACATGGATCCATGACATGGCATTCAGCAAACCATTGATCAACCTCTTGGCTGCCACCATCTCGGCCGCACACTATAACATTTTGGAGCCAGTTACAAGCGTCATTGCACCAAGTTTTGAAGACCAAAAGCACAGCTCTAAAACACTCCATCCTAGGCCTATATAAGCATAGCATTGGTGTGTGTATTTCAGTTGGCAAAGTTAATGAGCATCGACATATTTTCTAAGAGGAAACCGAGGGAGTTTTCCATCACCTTTCCAAGGTAAGTGCTCGGTTCCATGAACCGATTAGGAGTAGCCTCCTAGCTTGGCAACTCAAGGTTGTTGCTCGAGCTTGTGTTCCACTTTTCTCTCCTCCCTTTCAAGGGAAGGAAACAAGAAGGAAGTGGCCAAAACCGGTTCCCCAAGTTGAGAACCTTTCCATGGAAAGGTTGTTATTGCCGAGAACATAACATTGTCTCTTCGGCCGACTTGCGGGTTTGCTTGTACAATTTTGTCATTTCTAATTAACATGGACCACGACCACCACCATCACACACCTCACTAACTCCACTAATCTCACACCAAATTTCATTTCATTTCAAGCACATTTGGTCGTTCATTTTCTTGTTTTTCTCAAGGGTTTCTCGGCTTGGCCGAGATCCGAGGGCCTAACCGATCCTTCGTGCCTTCTAGTGACCGAGCAGGGGCTTGGCCGCAACACTTGGTATCAGAGCATAGGAGGGCCCCGTGGAGTGCTAGAAATCAAGTTAGTTTGGTTTTCCAAACTCATTTGGATGGCTGCACCTTAAGGCCTAAAACCGGGTTTCATTGCTCACCTATTCGGGTTATTGATGTGCTTGCGGTTTCTTTGTTTTATTTCCAATTTCTTTTGAGCTAAAATCATCTCCAGCATGTTTATTGAGTTGTTAAACATCTAAGCATGAAGAAATATCAGCCCTTAGACTCCATTTTCGTGGCTGCAATTTCCTTCCCCTTTTGGTTAAACAAATGCTAACCACTTTAGTACTTGTTGTCTTCTTTTCAATTTCGGGAGCAACACTTTTTCTTGCTGTGTTTTAACATTTCCAGCACCTCACATGTCTTGTTAAGTACTTAAGCATGCATGTTTAACTTTAAAATCATATGATTAGCTTGATGGTTGCATTGGTTTAAAATGTTTAATGCACTTTGTTAGAAAACCGCATGTTTCAAGTTTAGCTTTTCTTTGACAACCGGTTTGTGTGCAATAATAACCGAAACTTGCAGCTTGATTTAAATGAACATTTTTATGCCTATTGCTGCTTATATCCTCTGCTAAGAATGAATGTTAGGCTTGTCAAATGTTACATGAGATTCGGTTAAAGTTTGCCTAAAATCCGAGACACAATAGCATGAACTTTCTATTTTTGACATTGCCGAGAATAGTATGTTATATCTAGTTGTTGTGATCTGTTTTTTTTGCACAAGACCGAGCCTATGACTCTTTAGACTTAAGTTAACATGTTATGTAGCTGAAGCATGTACCTTTTTTCGGTTTGTTGTGGTTTAAAATTCAAATAGATGCTGTTTTGGTTAAAGGAAAACATACTTTTGCAAAAATAGTTTTGTGTGCACAAAAATGGAAAATTTGATGTTGATAGTTGGGACCACTTTGTGCATGGCTGAGAGTTGTTCCAAGGCACGAAATTTGGCTACATGTTAAACCTAATTTGATGCTTTATTATTGCTCCATTGTTGTTACAATCCGTGGAGCAAACTGAGGATAAAACTAGTGTCTCATTTTTTTAGTGAATTGTCACACATCCGAGAGTAGCTAGCATTATTTTATCTTTGACAAATTAATCTAAATTGCATGATTTCCTTTCCTTTTTGCTTATAGTATTTGTCTTGCTTTACTAGTTTTTCATACAAAAGAAGAAAAAAAAAACCCAAATAACAAAACAAAACAAAACAAAAGCGAGAAACAAACTTAAAAGGAGAATACATCCATTATCCTAGTTAGGTTACCGTTCCTAATGCTTTAAGACCTAAGGTTCGAATATGATTCAAGTTCCCTTTCCTAAGACTTAAACATGAAAACAAGAAGTGGATTCCAAATTGGCCCTAACTCAAATATGACCCCAGAACCCAATCCACCGAGCCGGGGCAAGGACATTCCCCAAAACGAGACTCCCACCCAACAAGAGGGAGAGTCAAGTATGCAAGGTCAACTAAACGGTTTAAGTGGAATGGTTGGAACCATAAATAAACAACTTCATGATATGAACCTAAAATTTGAACAAGTTATGAGTGGACATCATCCTACCCACCGTAGAGATTCCTCCTAAGACACTATACCTAGGAGACGACATGACAATCTTAGGAGAAGAGTTAGAGACCAAGATCCCTTAGATGATGAAGTTGAGATTGAACATTCTAGGGATAGGCACCCTAACTATGACTATCATGAGGATGATGAGTGGACCTTGGATGAAGAAGAAAACTTTCGTCCCCCAACTCACAGGGATCATGATGAGTTTAGAAGAGACCGACATAGGGATCGTGACGACCTTCGAAACATTAAGATCCAAATACCCTCCTTTAATGGAACATGCGATGGGACAATTTTCCTAGAATGGTTAGAGAAGGCGGAGAGAATTTTTGATTGTTATAACTACTCTGACAAGGTCAAGATTCAGTTGGTTTCTGTAGAGTTTACCGGCTATGCCTTACTCTGGTGGTCTAATGTAAGGACACAAAGAGCGCGGACTGGATTTAACTCTATTGATACTTGGAGAAAGATGAAATCTATCATGACGAAGAGATTTGTCCCTAGTCATTACAAACAAGAATTGATCATGCAAATACATAACCTCAAACAAGGAAGTCTAACCGTAGAGGAGTACCTTACAGAGTTCGAGACTCTCAAAATTCGAGGAGAACTGGAAGAACCCGAAGAGCAAACAATAGCTAGGTTTATCCATGGCTTGAATTATGACATTGCTGATGCCGTAGAATTGCATCCCATAGACTCTATGGACATAGTAGTTCAGATGGCCCTGAAAGTCGAATGCCAACTCAAAAGGAAGAGGAAAGCCACCCAATCATTTAAGATTAATCAACTCCACAAATACACCCCTAAGCCACCTGAGGCTAATAAACCAATGACCAAGGCTGATTGGAAAAAGTCTTTTCAAAGACATTGGCCTCCCAAAGAATTGACTAGTAAACCCATAAACCCTAAAGGACCAGAGGTCAAGCCTACAAGAGACAACCCCACTTGACAGAGAGCACGTGACCTCAAGTGCTACAAGCGTCACGGCGTAGGCCATTTCATGGCCCAATGCCCGAACCGTCATGTCATGATCATTAAGGAAGACACCGGTGAGTTTGTAAGTGAAGATGAGTGCGAAGAGGAAGTAGAAGAAGTAGGAAAGGATGAGGACGAGAGTGATTCGATAGAAGAAGTTATTCATGACCCCGATGGCCCTTTACTTATGGTGAGAAGATGAGTTCTTATAACCAAGAGTTCTGGAAAGGATTTCCAGCATGAGAACATCTTCCATAGTAAATGCCTCGTCAAGGATAAGTTGTGTTCTCTCATTATTGATGGAGGAAGTTGTGCGAACGTGGCCTCCAAAGACTTAGTGATGAAGTTAGGGTTAGAGACTAGTGCTCACCCCCACCCTTATAAGCTTAAATGGTTAGATGATAGAGACAATGTTAAAGTTACTAAGCAAGTAAGAGTTGAGTTTGGTTTAGGCAAATACAAGGACTCAGTTCTATGCGATGTCGTGCCTATGAGTGCAAGTCATTTACTTTTAGGCCGACCTTGGCAATTTGACCGAAAAGTGAACCACGATGGACATTCCAACTACTATTCCCTCAAATTCGAAGGTAAAGTTTTTAAATTAGCACTTATGACCCCTGAGCAGATAGCTAAGGATAAAGCTATTAAAAGAGAAGAAAAGAACAAAGCAAATCTTTTCATGACTAAGGCTGAAGTAGAAGCATCCGTACATAGAGGGGATCCCATGATTTTGATATTATACCGAGATAGAGTAATGGAGTTAGGAGACATACCTCACCCGTTAAAACCCTACTACATCAGTTCCAAGACGTGTTTCCCGAAGATTTACCTAAAGGATTGCCACCCCTACGTAGCATAGAACACCAAATTGATCTCCAACCTGGAGCTGCCCTACCTAATCGACCAGCCTATCGAATGAATCCTGAAGAGACCAAAAAACTGCAAGATCAGGTGCAAGAATTATTGGATAAGGGCTACATAAAAGAGTCCATGAGCCCCTGTGTAGTTCCCTCACTATTAGTCCCTAAGAAAGATGGCACCATGAGGATGTGTGTCGATAGCCGAGCCGTAAACCACATCACAGTCAAATATAGATTTTCCATCCATAGGCTCGAGGACAAGTTAGATGAGCTGAATGGAGCCTCAATCTTTTCCAAAGTGGACCTTAAGAGTGGTTATCATCAGATACGCATGAAGGAAAGAGATGAGTGGAAGACAGCGTTTAAAACCAAGTATGGCTTGTTTGAACGGTTGGTCATGCCCTTTGGTTCTAACGCCCCAAGCACGTTCATGCGGCTCATGCACCATGTACTCAAAGAATACCTTGGTCAATTCATTGTTGTCTACTTTGACGACATATTAGTGTATAGTATGGACCTTCCACAACACCTTAACCACCTTAGTACCCTTTTCCATACCCTTAGGAAAGCCAAATCATTTGGGAACCTTAGCAAGTGCTCCTTTGCCCAGGACAAGGTTTATTTTTTAGGCTTTATAATCTCCAAAAATGGTATGGAAGCCGACGAGGATAAAATCAAAGCCATTAAGGACTAGCCCACACCCAATTCTATATTGGAAGTGCGAAGTTTCCATGGGCTAGCCTCCTTTTATAGAAGATTTATCCAGAATTTTAGCTCAATAGCTGCACCCCTTACAGACTGCACTAAGAAAGGGAAAGAGTTTACTTGGACCCCGAATTGCCAAAGAAGCTTTGAGTTAATTAAGGAGAAGTTATGTCATTCCCCCGTACTTGCTCTTCCTGATTTCAACAAGGTATTCGAAGTCAAAAGTGATGCGTCAGGAGTTGGAATAGGAGCAGTACTTATGGAAAACCAACGACCCATCGCATATTTCAGTGAGAAGATGAAAGGAGCCGTGCTCAATTATTCTACTTATGATAAAGAGTTTTACGCAGATATACGAGTATTAGAGCACTAGCAACATTATCTCCTATCGAGGGAATTCGTTATCAACACTGATCATCAAGCCTTACGGCACATTAAGAGCCAACATAAGCTGAACAAAAGGCATGAAAAATGAGTAGAATTTTTAGAGAGGTTTCCATATACCCTTAAGTATCTCAAGAGAGAAAATAATGTAGTAGCAGACGCCCTATCTAGGAAGTGCATCCTTTTCACCGAGCTAGCAGTAAGATTTTTGCGATTCGAATGGATGAAGGATAGCTACGCCTCTGACCCCGACTTTGGACCTCATTACGCCCGATGCCTAGACAAGGTTGAAGGATATTATTGCCTCATGGATGGTTATTTGGTCAAAACAGGCAAATTGTGCATCCCTCAAGGAAGCCTGCGGTAATGCCTTGTGAAAGAAGCTCATTGTGGGGGCTTAGCCAATCATTTCGGGGAAAAGAAGACCCTCGATATGTTGAAGGAACATTTCTTTTGGCCTCACATGAGGAAAGATGTGCATCGCCTAGTAGAGACGTGCATTGTCTGCAAGAAAGCCAAAAGTAGAGTTCTACCCCAAGGGTTGTACATGCCCTTACCCGTCCCTGCACACCCCTGGATTGCAATCAGTATGGACTTTGTCTTAGGAATACCACGGACCGCCCGAGCTAAGGATTCCATGATGGTGGTCGTGGATAGATTTTCCAAAATGGCACACTTTATTCCTTGTGCCAAGACAGATGACTCTACTTTAACCGCCGACCTATTTTTCAAGGAAATTGTTCGCCTGCATGGCATCCCACACTCAATAGTGTCAGATAGAGACACTAAGTTTTTAAGTGCCTTCTGGACCACTTTATGGAGAAGGTTGGGGACTAAGTTGTGCTTCAGCACTTCTTTTCATCCCTAAACTGATGGGCAAACGGAAGTTGTTAACAGGACTCTAGGCTCCCTTTTACGTAGTGTTGTAGGCAAGAAATTGTCTAACTAGGACATCATACTTCCAGGCTTGGATCTTTCCTACAACCGCACCCTTCATTCCACTACTCAGAAAACACCCTTTGAGGTTGCCTATGGGTTTACACCGTTGGACCTTGTCCCTTTACCTACTAAGGACTTGGCCAACCCATCAAGTGCAAATAAGGCCGAACAAATTAAGAAGTTGCACGAAACTGTGCGAAAGGCCATTGAAAAGAGAAATGAGAATATGGCTAAGCACGTGAACAAAGGTCGCAAAGAAGTCATTTTCTGTGCAGGAGACTTAGTATGGTTGCACCTCCGGAAGGAAAGATTTCCTGATAAGAGAAAGTTTAAACTTCTACCTCGTGCGGATGGACCATTTAAAGTACTTGAGAGGATCCATGATAACGCCTACAAAATCGAATTGTCGGGTGAATATGGAGTATCCGCGACTTTTAACATCCAAGATTTATCACCCTATAAAGGCGATGAAGATCAGTTCCAGGACCCGAACTTATTGGATTTGAGGTCAAATCCACAGTCACCTGGGGAGGATGATGTGCCCCATAGGCCCGTCACACGATCTCAAGTCCAATCACACACTTTAATCAACTTACATTCTCACACGTTTGTTTCTATTGCAGGTAATGATTCAATGGAGCTGGAAATTGAAAGCTTAAAGTGGGAAGTGGAGACTCAAGACATGGAGCAACCGAGACACATCCTTGCATGGGAAGCCGCCATTGAAGATCATGAAGCTCTTAAGGGAATTTGTCTTCCCGAGCCAACTTTTATGTAATGTTTTATTTTGAACTTATTGGCCTTCTTGTTTAACTTATTATTATGTGCATGCATTAGGCATTTAGGATTGGGTTGAATGGTTAGGATTGGTGATGGAAAGGGTTCGGGTTTGGCTTGCAATTGGAGCATCAAGTGAGCATGCAAAACATGCCATTCTCGCCCGCGAGCGCGCCAAGGAGGAAGTGCCACAAGTGGTGGCCAACTTTACCCAATTTGGCCACACCATTGGGCTGCCATTTGAGATGCTTGTCCCCTTTACCTTTTGTGGAAGAAACATGGATCCATGACATGGCATTCAGCAAGCCATTGATCAACCTCTTGGCTGCTACCATCTCGGCGGCACACTACAACATTTTGGAGCCGATTACAAGCTTCATTGCACCAAGTTTTGAAGACCAAAAGCACAGCCGTAAAGCCCTCCATCCTAGGCCTATATAAGCATAGCATTGGTGTGTGTATTTCGGTTGGCAAAGTTAATGAGCATCGGCATATTTTCTAAGAGGAAACCGAGGGAGTTTTACATCACCTTTCCAAGGTAAGTGCTCGGTTCCATGAACCGATTAATAGTAGCCTCCCACCTTGGCAACTCAAGGTTGTTGCTCGAGCTGGTGTTCCACTTTTCTCAAGGGTTCCATGAAACCCTTGAGAAAAACAATAAAATGAACAACCAAATGTGCTTGGAATGAAACGAAATTTTGTGTGAGTTTAGTGGAGTGAGTGAAGTGTGTGATGGTGGTGGTCGTCGTCCAAGTTGATTAGAAATGACAAAGTTATGTAAACAAACCCGCAAGTCGGCCGAAGAAACAATATGATGTTCTCAGCAATCACAACCTTTCAATGGAAAGGTTCTCAACTTGGGGAACCGGTTTTGACCACTTCCTTCTTGTTTCCTTCCCTTGAAAGGGAGGAGAGAAAAGTGGAACACAATCTCGAGCAACAACCTTGAGTTGCCAAGCTAGGAGGCTACTCCTAATCGGTTCATAGAACCGAGCACTTACCTTGGAAAGGTGATGGAAAACTCCCTCGATTTCCTCTAGAAAATATGCCGATGCTCATTAACTTTGCCTACCGAAATACACACACCAATGCTATGCTTATATAGGCCTAGGATGGAGGGGTTTAGGGCTGTGCTTTTGGTGTTCAAAACTTTGTGGATTGAAGCTTGTAATCGGCTCCAAAATGATGCAATGTGCGGCCGAGATGGTGGCGGCCAAGAGGTGATCAATGGCTTGCTGAATGCCATGTCATGGATCCATATTTCTTCCACAAAAGGTAAGGGGAACAAACATCTCAAATGGAAGCCCAATGGTGTGGCCAAATCGGGTAAGATTGGCCACCACTTGCGGCACTTCCTCCTTGGCGCGCGCACGGCAGAGAATGGCATGTTTGCATGCCCGAATGATGCTCCAATTGCAAGCCAAACCCGAACCCTTTCCATCATCTATCCTAACCATTCACCCTAATCTTAAATGCCTAATGCATGCACATAATAATAAGTTAAACAAGAAGACCAATGTTTGCCCAATAAGTTCAAAATAAAACATTATATAAAAGTTGGCTCGGGAAGACAAATTCCCTTAAGAGCTTCATGATCTTCAATGGCGGCTTCCCATGCAAGGATGTGTCTCGGTTGCTCCATGTCTTGAGTCTCCACTTCCCCCTTTAAGCTTTCAAGTTCCGGCTCCATTGAATCATTACCTGCAACAGAAACAAACGTGTGAGAATGTAAGTTAATTAAAGTGTGTGATTGGACTTGAGATCGTCTGACAGGACTATGGGGAACATCACAATTTATGCTAATTCCTATACGAGGTTAGCATAATCGAGTCTTAGTCACAATTTAACTAAAATAAACAACTACTTATAGTTGGTGGAGCACGTTGCACGGAGGCTGACAAATGTTGAGTAATCTTTTGAACAACATGACCATAATGGCTCTTACGCTCATAACATACTCTCTTTCCCCCTATTAACCGTACCCTCTACCTTTTTCCCCCAAGTGGTGTGGGAATTGTGACAGGCCCTCTTGCCTTCACAATCTCACCCCTCCACCGAGAGGACCGACATCCTCGTCAGCCACACTTCCGGTTTGTTGCGGCCAAGCCTCTGCTCGGTTACTAGAAGGCACGAAGAATTGGTTAGGCCCTCGGATCTCAGCCAAGCCGAGAAACCCTTGCGAAAAACAACAAAATGAATGACCAAATGTGCTTGAAATGAAATGAAATTTGGTGTGAGATTAGTGGAGTGAGTGAGGTGTGTGATGGTGGTGGTCGTGGTCCAAGTTGATTAGAAATGACAAAATTGTTCAAGCAAACCAGCAAGTTGGCCGAAGAGACAATGTTATGTTCTCGGCAATCACAACCTTTCCATGGAAAGGTTCTCAACTTGGGGAACCGGTTTTGGCCACTTCCTTCTTGTTTCCTTCCCTTGAAAGGGAGGAGAGAAAAGTGGAACACAAGCTCGAGCAACAACCTTGAGTTGCCAAGCTAGGAGGCTACTCCTAATCGGTTCATGGAACCGAGCACTTACCTTGGAAAGGTGGTGGAAAATTCCCTCGGTTTCCTCTTAGAAAATATGCCGATGCTCATTAACTTTGCCAACAAAAATACGCACACCAATGCTATGCTTACATAGGCCTAGGATGGAGGGTTTTAGGGCTGTGCTTTTGGTCTTCAAAACTTGGTGCAAAGAAGCTTGTAACCGGCTCTAAAATGTTGCAGTGTGCGGCCGAGATGGTGGCAGCCAAGAGGTTGATCAATGGCTTGCTGAATGCTATGTCATGGATCCATGTTTCTTCCACAAAAGGTAAAGGGGACAAGCATCTCAAATGGCAGCCCAATGGTGTGGCCAAATTGGGTAAAGTTGGCCACCACTTGCGGCATTTCGTCCTTGGCGCGCTCGCGGCCGAGAATGGCGTGTTTTGCATGCCCGATTGTTTCTTCAAGTTAAGCCAATCCCGAAACCCTTTCCATCATCTATCCTAACCATTCAATCTAATCCTAAATACCTAATGCATGCTCATAATAATAAGTTAAACAAGAAGGCCAATGTTTGCCCAATAAGTTCAAAATAAAACATTACATAAAAGTTGGCTCGGGAAGACAAATTCCCTTAAGAGCTTCATGATCTTCAATGGTGGCTTCCCATGCAAGGATGTGTCTCGGTTGCTCCATGTCTTGAGCCTCCACTTCCCTCCTTAAGCTTGCAATTTCCGGCTCCATTGAATCATAACCTGCACAAGAATCAAATGTGTGAGAATGTAAGTTCATTAAAGTGTGTGCTTGGACTTGAGATCGTGTGACGGGCCTATGGGGCACATCACGGTTGGGTAAAAGCTCTTATACCACCTCTTGTAATGCCCCAAAAACCTACCTGTTTTCTGGTTCACCACTGCTCTACTCTGATACCAACTCTTTACACCCGTATAGTAAAAATCGCATAAAATTGTTAAAACTTTAAAAACATTATTCCTTGACCTAAACCGATCGTTTTGGAAAATATTTTTGACAGCTCTGCAACGGAAATTCGATTAAATTCTCTTTCGGCAAAACTTCATTTCCTTAAGTAAGAAACAGGGACTTCCGTTCGACACCTATAAGCACCGGTCGACACTTGAGCCGTCTCAGATTTCTCATCGGTCGACACCAGGAACACAGGTCGACACTTTGTTCCTCTCAGGTCTTTCTAGCGATCGACACCAGAATTAACCGGTCGACACTTCTATGCTCAGCAAGGAGAGCGGTCGAGACTTCCTTTTGCAAGTCGACACTTTGGCTGTCTCTGCCCGCATAGGTCGATCCCCGTGGTTGACAATCTCGCATATTTTACATGGACCGGTCGACACCTGTAACTAGGGGTAGAAACTTGCTTCGGCTCTGCCCGTCACAGGTCGAGCCACGCGGTCAACACTTCCCTTACATTTACACAGACCGGTCGACACCTCTCAATTTCAGTTGACACCTCACGCCAGAATCAGTGAAATCACACCAGTTCATTCGAATACGCACGACAAATACTCCTCGACTAAATCCACGAAGTAAAAACTTGAATTCTGAAAAACATAATTTCAAAACATTCATATCCTATTTCAATAATCCATTGTACCCTTGGTACAGCACCTAAATTCCTTAAAAAAAACTACACAACTCTATTCCACTCAAAACACTTACAAAATTATACTCTCTTTACCCACCATGGTCGTGTTACCCCAACATTTTCCTGCATTGGCATGCGACATCTCCCCCCAAATCCAACCTCGTCCTGCTCGTCACTTAGCACTCACCTGACAGCGCGTCGCCCCCGACACCAAGGAACACAAAACGTAAGCCTAATGTTTAGCAAGAATGGAAACATGAACTCGAAAACCAATGCATAACTCAACCCCTACTCATGCAGTTTCTACGCTCAACTCCATTTTCTTTTTGTTTCGTTATTTTTATCTTTAACTTTTCGGTGTGAGTCAGGCCGGCACCCATCCCCTACACACCCGGGATGGCCATTCCATAACCCACGGAGCAAGATTAGAGGCACACATCATGTTCGCACACGGAACGACCCTACGTAACCTCTCCTACCATCAATCGTTGAACCCTCTAGTGCTGTCAATAGCACATTAACGACGAGGCGTTCGCAAACCGTGTCACAGTATGTACTTTCATCCATGGGAACCCCGTAGTGCTCTCTCAGTAGCACATTAACGACGAGGCGTTCACCCATGTGTGGCAAGTCTTTTCTTATCTGGTTACGTTTCACAAACACATTTCAAAACATGCTCAAAACTCGTATTTCGTAATTCAAAAACCATGATGCATGACAATCACGAATACACAACTCAAACAACAAAACAAGCAACAAACAAACAATCAAGCAATCCTACCGTTCCATGGTGTAGGCTCGAAGGCAAACCACAATCAATCCATCACCTATTTGGCATCCAAGCTTTCCGTGGTGCCAGTTTCTATCACCTCCTCGGCTCAACCTATCACATAACAATCCACATTAAAACTCACCTCACAACTCGTTTCACGTACTAAAACTACGTCTACTAACCCACTCTACCAAAGCCCAACTAAGACCACTCTTTAACCCGAATTTCAGCTCCAAAACCAACCCAACTTCCGACGTGCATAACTTTTGCGTCAGTTATCGAAATCACCCGATTCCAGTGGCCAAACGCTCCACTCATAGCCTAGTTTAACATATTTAACCGGAATATAAATCCCTTAATTGCAACTAGGTTAAAACTCTCGAAACATAACTGAATTACACATTAAAACGCCCAAAGTTTCCATTCTCGGTTCTCTCGATAAAAACTCACTCAATTTGTCATTAATCTGTCGCACTCCAACCTATTACACATCATCCAACTACCGTTGGAGATTTCTAATTTGGAAACTCGAATTGCACGGTACCCCCTCTCAAATATTCTTCCATTTTTGGCACTCTTCACCTCACCCGCTCCGAACTGTTAACTCCCACATCATCCGTTCTAAACCCTAGCACTCTCAAAAAATCTAAACCGAAACTGAAAACAGGGGAATAGATCTCACCTTTGGCTTCTCAAACGAAAAACCCTGTCCACACATGCTCAGCTCGCAAGAACTCCCTACTCCGCACCGTCGGTTTCCTCCGCGCGACCGTCGATCGTCTGCCAATCCTTCATTCTCCTTCGTGGGCGATCAACCGAAGAGGGTAGGAGGAAATCAGAATGACTTCCTCGTCGATTTCAACCATTTTTTTTATTTTTTTTCATAACTAATTACTCTTTCGCCCTCATACTTTAATCCTTTAGCCAAACGACTATTCATTCCGTTTTCGGTCGGATTCCTAAAATCTTCTCTTCATCATCAGTCCCAAAATAATCTTTTACATACTAATACAATTTCTCTGCTCTAGATTCTGACCGAAACTCAGTCGTTTACCAATACAAATTTTCGAAAGTTAAATCACGGAAGTCCCGGGTATTACAGTTTTAAGGTTTCTAGTTGGATTTATGATAAGAAAGTGTTGATCGATAGGCTTAGGGGTCAACCAAACTTGGCAAGTGTTGACCGCGAGGGTCGACCTACGAAGGCAGAGGCGAATCAAGTGTTGACAGACCGGTTAGTGTAAAAATGGTGGAGTGTCGGCCACATGGTTCGACCGATGGAAACAGAGAGAATGAAGGTGTCGATCTGTGGATACAGGTGTCGACCGCTCTCTGTGATGAACGTAGAAGTGTCGACCACGGGATTCGACCGGTGCGGCCAGAGAAGAATGGAGTGTCGACCAGTTATCGGGAAAGGTAGAGAGGTGTCGACCGCTATGTTCGACTGATGAAAATAGAGGCAAATGAAGTGTCGACTGGTGCTTACAGTGGTCGATCAAAAATGTCCTTGAATGTTTTAAAAAGTTTAAATTTTATTTAAACTGATGTTAATCAAAGTTTTCCGCTGCAACGATTTTAAACGTTTTCAAAAAGGTTGTTTTAACTCGGGGAACGACTTTTTAAATTTTTACATGAATTTTACTCGAGTGTATGTGTATGAGTAGTAGCAGTGAGCATACCGAGAACCGTATGAATTTTAGGGCGCCACAGAGATGGTATCAGAGCACTAGTGAGCGTACTGGAAACCTTTAAGGTTTTTGGGGCGCTACACTTTTCAACTTATATAACACATTCTTCTATATATTCATTTATTCTTCTTACTACGTGAAGGCCCTATCACTTGATTTCTCATCTTAGTTCATTTGCTTTGAAACCTCTTAAAATCCTTAATCTTATTTTCTTCAACACCACTTGCAAATTCTTATCTCAATTCACCAATTTTTTTTCCTCAACGTGAATGGCCATTTAATATCAACACTTATCTTCTCTTCTCAATTTGACATTTTAACAATAGAATAAAATACATACATAAATATTTGACCGATAAAAGTTTCGTGTGTTACATTCTACCTCCTTAAACAAAATTTTGTTCTCAAAATTTGCTTATCTGAATAATTCTCAATATCGTCTCATCGTGTCCTGTTGCCTTTCCCATGTTACTTCTTCCACGTTGTGGTTGCGCCATAAAACTTTTACTAGTGGAATTTCTTTGTTGTGTAACAGCTTCACTGGTGATTATAAGATTCTCACTCGTTTTTCCTCATAGGTCATCGTCGATTGAATCTCGATATTCTCCTGTTCCACAACATGAGAAGGATCGCACAAATATTTTTTCAGCATGGATACGTGAAATACATTATGAGCTCCTTCCATTGAAGCCGGTAATTGCAACTGATATGCTGTCTTTCCTATTTTTTTTTTTTTTGTGATTGAAAATGGTCCCACATATCTTGGGTTCAACTTGCCTTTCTTCCCGAATCTCATAACTCCTTTGAATGGCGAAATCTTCAGGGATACTTCAACATTCACCTAAAATTCTAATTCCCTTTGTCTTCTATCTGTATAATTATTCGGCCGGCTTTGAGCTGTCAAAATTCGTTGTCTGATAAGTGCAACTTTTTTATTATGTGTTGCAAAATATCAAGACCAATCAATCTTGCTTCGGCGACTTCATCCCAATACAATAGAGATGTACATTTCCTTCCATAAAGCGCTTCATATGAATCCATACCGATCGTGGACTGATAACTATTATTATATGAAAACTCCAACAAAAGTAAATATCTACTCCAAGAAGCTTGAAATTCCAGCACGCAAGCTCAAAGCTTATCATCTAATATCTTAATAGTTCTTTTGGATTGTCCGTCCGTTTGAAGATGAAACGCCGTGCTAAAATTCAATTTCTTACCCATAGCATTTTGCAGACTTTTCCTAAATCTCAAAGTAAACCTGGTGTTCCGATCTGAAACAATAGAATCTGGAATCCCATGAAGTCTAATAATCTCTTGGATATAGAGTTATGTATATTGATTCATAGAAAAAGTCATCTTTACTGGCAGAAAATAGGCTGATTTCATTAATCTATCAGTGATGACCCAAATACCATCACGTCCTTTGGTTGTTCTTGGCAAACTAATGACAAAATCCATGATCATATTTTCCCACTTCCATTCTTTAATTGGTAGAGGTTGAAGAGTGTCTGCTGGTTTTTGATGTTCTGCTTTAATATGTTGGCATACCATACATGATTCCACATATTTAGCAACGTCTCTTTTCATATTTAGCGACCAGAAGTGTTGTTTTCAATCTCTATATATCTTGGTACTATCAGGATGCAGAGAAAATGCCGAAGAATGAGCCTAAGATAATGCTTCTCCTTGCAAGACTGGATCACCAGAGACATACCACATGTTCTTGAATTTCAATATGTCATCATTAGAAAGATTGAAACTAGAAGGATTGTCAGAAACCACACTCAATTTGTAACTTTCACATTCTAGATCTCTCTACCGAGCTTCTTTTATTCTATTTCTAGATCAAATCTCTGAAATTTAGATTTCAATATTACTTGCGTTGCTGAAACCTCAGATTGTGCTGATGTTGACAGTTGGCTCAATGCGTCTGCTACTCTGTTTGCTTTCCCAGATTGGTGTTTGATCTCGATGTCATAATCTTTAACAAATTCTAACCACCACCTTTGCGCATATTCAAATCCTTCTACGTGAATATATACTTCAAACTCTTATGATCTGAAAAGACCTCACACTGTTGCCCAATAAAAATAATGCCTTCATATTTTTACCGCGAAGACAACTGCTGCCAACTCAAGATCATGTGTGAGGTAATTCTGTTCATAAGTCTTTTGCTGCCTTGAAGCATATTCAATAACCTTTCCATCCTGCATTAGAACGCCACCTAATCCAATCTTTGAATCATTACAGTATATGCTTAATTTGCCATCAACTAGCAATGTTCAAACATAAGTGGTTATCAATTTCTATTTCAGCTTATGGAAATTGTTCTCACAATCACCTAACCACCAGAACTTTATAATCTTTCTTGTCAGGCTGGATAGAGGCATAGCTATTTTTGAGAACCCTTATATTGTAATACCCAGAATTTTTCATTAAAACTAATTTTGTATTTACGTAATTGTAATCAGTGGAGTTTTTGTTAGAACTGAGAGTGGAGAATTTTTACCTTTAAGTAAAAAAATTATTTTGAGGCTAATGGAGCAGAGAAAAATTTAGGAATCCAACTGGAATCGAACCGTGTAACAGATTTATTAAACAATTAAGTATTAAGGGTGAAATAGTAAATAGGATTATTATTATTATATTATTATAAAAAAAATATCAAAACACCTTACGGTGTTTTTGTCCCCATCGCAAACCCCTCCCTTCCCATTCCCTCCTTCCTTCAGCGATTCTTCCTTCCAACAACAATTTTCTTTGGTTCTCCTCTATTTTTTTTTCAAATCAACGAAAAGTTTTAATTATTTCTTAGTAGATAGATAGTATTTTAGTTGTCTTAAGTGTTGAAAACGAAGTTAGAAAGAGTATTGTATGGTTTGGTGAAAACCTAGGAGAGAGCTGTTAGACATCAAAGTTAAAATTGATTGCTATCAGTATGTTGGTGTTTAAGCTAGGAGTAGGAGTAGATTATGAGATTTTATGGGAAAAATTGAGTGTTGGGATAGCCGAAGGCTCGAATTGTTGAACAGTCTCGGTTCAGCCACGTCCAACCAAGCGGTATGTGTTGAATTAGGGATTGAATTAAACAATTAAAAACTAAACGTCATGAGAAATCCGTAGCAAATTATCCAAAGCGGATGAGTATTGGAGAAGTTATGACTATATAAAGGTTAGTCGGAAATTGAGTTAGGATTTCGGTCTAGGTCGAGTGGGGGTTTAGTTGTTGTTTCCTTTAGAATTTTATGAATTTAGTGGAAAGTAGAGCTAACAGATGTGTGGTTTTATAAGTTTTCCCAGTTAGCGTACGAAGTTACGAATTGCGAGAAATTTCTAGGACGCTAAGTAAGTAATGTAGTAGGAATTTTGCATTAGGGCCTACATCACAGTTCAGTAGGATACATTGCACGTCTACTTTATGTTATGCTTTCATGGTTGTGCATCATTGAATTAAGAGAACGAGACGAAAATGAATTTTCATGTTTTTACGAATTGAAACAGTAGGATATGATGAGACGAACGAAATGAGAAGATACGTAAGAAGATAAAAAAGGTGGGGTTGAGTGATCTTGTCCCTAGACATGGACCGCGAGGTGTATCACTCTTCCTCTGCTTTACGTGGTGGCATTGTCCCTAGCGATGCACCGCGAGATGTGTCACTTTACTAGATTGAGGTTGGGCTTGTCCCCAAAGGTGGATCTCAAGGTGTATCACCTTGATGTAATACGTAAAAAAGAACACAATAGTAAGAAGATAAAGAAGATGTAAGAAAGAGACAAAAACAAAAGTACAGATGAAAATATAGAAACTGCATATGTTAGGATGTATTTGTTTTCAGTGTTTAAGTTTTATGCGTTACTTACTTAGCATTAGGCTAATAGTTGAGTTCTGTGATGTAGGTGACGATGACATAGTTGGTGAGTACTCCGACCATGCCCAAGACTAGGAGGCGGTTGGAGGAGACGCATGTGAACGATATGGCCGGCTGTTAGGGCGTTTTGACTATGGTGGGTATAGATACGGGTTTTCGGTATGTGATGGAAATGATTTTAGTTGTTTTAAGTCGATTGAATGTATAGACAGATTTCAAACCTTAGTAGTCATTTTCTTGACTAAAATTATGATTTTGTGCTGATGAAAAAATGTGCGTTGGGTTATTATTTGCATTGAGTGGAAGTCCGATCGATTTTGATAAATTTTTAAGGTTTTTTAAATAGAGTTCTAGAGAGAAAGTGTCGACTGATAGGCTTAGTAGTCGACCAGACCTTGCAAGTGTCAACCTCGACGGTCAAGCTACGCAAGCAGAGCCGAAGTAAACGTCGACCTATGGTTGTAGGTGTCGACCGGTAGTGTAAAAATTGCAGCGGTATTGACCGCGAGGGTTGACTTGCGCAGACAGAGAGTATAGAGGTGTCAATCTGTGAAAACAGGTGTCGACCACTCTCTGAAATGAGCGTAGAAGTGTCGACCGGTGTTCTCAGTGTTGACATACGAAAAGACCCAAGAGAAACGTAGTGTCGACCGGCGTTCGCCAGCGTCGACTGATGAAAAACCCGAGATAACCCAAGTGTTTACTGATGCTTGTAGCTGTCGACCGGTTGCTCTGTTTTATGGTTCATAAAATGAAGTTTTATTTAAAATGATTTTTAACCAAAAGTTTTGTGCTGCGAGGTTTTTAGTCGATTTTAAAAGTGTTGCTCAAGTCAAAAAACATGTTTCAAATTTTTAAATGATTTTTACCTGTAGATCATAAGTAAGAGCAGTGAGTAGTAGTGGTTAGCGAACCGGGAATCGTGGAGGGTTTTCGGGGCGTTACATCTATGAATCTTCTATAATAACTTGCTAATCTAAAAAACTGCATATTTCACTAACATTTCTTGGTTGCAACCAATCTTGAACTGCTTGAATTTTTGCTAAATCAACATAAATACCTTCACTGGATATAACATGACCCAGAAAATAAATTCTATCTAGCCAAAACTTGCATTTAGTAAACTTAGCATATAGTTGGTGAAACTTCAAAGTTGTCAAGACAATCTTCAAGTGCTCGTCATGTTCTTCCTTAGTAAGCGAGTAGACCAAAATATCATCAATGAAGACAATACAAACTTGTCTAGATACTTTCTACATACTCGGCTTATCAGATCCATAAAAGCTACAGGAGCATTTGTTAAGCCAATGGACATAACTAAGAATTCATAGTGCCTATATCTCGTTCTAAACGCTGTCTTAGGAATGTCCTCTACCTTAAGTTTCAACTGATAATAGCCAGAACGTAAATAATTTTTGAAAACACTTTTGCTCCTTGTAGTTGATCAAACAGATCATCAATCCGTGGTAACCAATATTTGTTCTTGATAATCAATAAACAGTCTTAATGATCCATCTTTCTTTTTCACAAATAGCACTGGTGCTCCCTAGGATGAAAAGTTAGGGCATATAAAGCCCTTGTCTACTAATTCTTCTACCTGTACTTTCAGTTCATTCAATTCCGTCAGTGCAAACTTGACGGATTTTTAGATACTGGTTCAGCTCATGGATACACATCGATTACAAACTCGATTTCTTTATCTACAGGCAATCCCGACAGTGTAACACCTTAATTTTCTGTATCATGTAATTGTTCCTAAATTTCTTTGCACAAAACTTGAATATAATGTATTGTATGTTTTGGATGGAGTTTGTTGTATAATGAATGAATGACGAAAATAAAAGAGGAAGAGAGAAAAATTAGTAAGAGATATTAAAAAGTTATTATTTAAAGGATAAAATATAAAATTAGGTAAGTGTGTGTAAGATGCTTGGTGAATTGAAAGTTATAAGATGAAATACATGTATTTTTGACAAACTACATGTAGATTTATGTTAAAAGGAAAAAAACATAAGAGAGAAAGGCAGGCATCCACGCTAAAGTTGAAGAGAAAGAGTGATCTTTTAGTTAAGAGGAGACGACATATAGTTATTGAAAACTACTTGCAGTTCAATGCAATAGTAAAACTGTAACGACCCGAAGACCCAAACGTTTTCAATTCATTCTCTGCTCTGATACCATAATTGTAACAACCCGAAAATGCACCCGTTTCTGGTTCACACACTTCTACTACTCACTCACTATCCACGAAAAATTTGACTACAATTTTAAACTTTGTTTTCTCGACTTAAAACGACAATTTTTAAAATATTTTAAACGACATAGCAGCGGAAACCTTAATAAAAATCAGTTTAAATAAAACTTTATTTTGTAGAACGTAAAACAAAGACACCGGTCGACACCTGTAGACGTCGGTCGACACTTGAGTTGTCTCGGGTTTTTATTCGGTCGACACTAACAGACGCCGGTCGACACTATATTTCACTTGGGTATTCCTGTCGGTCGACATTGAGAATGCCGGTTGACACTTCTACTCTCAACTCAGAGAGCGGTCGACATTGAGAATGCCGATTGACACTTCTACTCTCAATGCAGAGAGCGGTCGACAACTACTCTCACAAGTCAACACCTTCGTCCTCTCTTTTTTCCAGCGGTCGAGACTTGCGGTCGACACTATAACAGGTTTACACTAACCGGTTAACACTTACAATCATAGGTCGACACTTAATTCGGCTCTGCCCGCACAGGTCGACCCTCGCGATCGACACTTGCAGAGTCTAGTCGACCACTGAGCCTATCGATCGACACTACCTTCCCAAAAATCTGTTTAAAAATCTTAAAAACTTCACAAACTTAATTGAATTCAACTCAACGCTAAAAATAACCCCACGCACACTTTTCCATCAACTCAAAATCATTATTTACATTAAGAAAACGACTACTCAAGTTTAAAATCCGTTTATACACTCATTTAACTCAAAACAACGAAAATCATATCAATCACGCTCCCAAAGCCCATACCTATACCCACCATAGTCAAAACGCCCTAATAGCAGGCCATATCGTCCATGTGCGTACTCCTCCAAACGTCTCCTAATTCTGGGCGTGCTCTGAGTACTCACCGGCTATGTCGGCGTCACCTACATTACAAAATTCAACTATTAGTCTAACGCTAAGTAAGTAATGCATAATAACATCATACTAAATCAAACACTTCGTAACACATGCAGTTTCTACAGTTTCGTCTCTACTTTCGTTTTCATCTTTTTATTACATCTTCTTTATGTTCTTACTAATGTGTTCTTCTTTACGTGCTATATCAAGGTGACACACCTCATGGTACATCTCTGGGGACAAGGCCAATCTCAATCTAGTAAATTGACACACCTCGCGGTCTACCTCGGGGGACAAGGCTACCACATAAAGCGAAGGAAGAGTGATGCACCTTGTGGTATACCTCTGGGGACAAGACCACTTAACCTCACATTTCTTATCTTCTTATGTCACTTCTTATTTCGTTCGTCTGAGCACATCCTACTGTTTCATTTTGTAAAAACATATAAATTCATTTTTGTCTAGTTTCCTACTTTAAATCAATGATGCACAAACAAAAAAGCATAACATAAAGTAAACGTACAATGCATTCTAACGAATTGTGATGTAGGCAAAACTCTTACTACATTACTTAGCTAGCATCGTAGAAACTCGTACTCTGTAACTCCGTACGCTAACTAGGGGAAACCTATAAAACCACATATCTATTATCTCTACTTTCCGTTAATTAAACTCTTAAGGAGACAAAAAGAAACAACAACTAAACCTGCCACTCAGTATAAACAGAAATTTTAACTCAATTTCCAACTAACCTTCAAAAATTCATAACTTTCCCTATATTCATTCAAATTGGACGATCGAACGTGCTACAGGTTCCACAGGACATCTAGTTTCTAATGGTTTCATCTATTTCCTAATTGGGCATCCATAACTTGACCACATGTGGCCGAACGGAAGCTGTTCCACACTTCGAGCATTTCGGCCATCCCCACGCTCAATCTTCTCCCTAAAATTCCGAAATCTACTCCTACTTCTAGCTTAACCACCAACATACTGGTAGAAATAAAGTTTTAACTTCATTTCCTTACAGCTCCCTTCTAGGTTTTCACCAAAACATACAATACTCTTTCTAACCCCATTTAGACACTCAAAACAATTAAAATATTAACTATCTACTAAAACTTACTTGAAATTTGAGGAACAACGGAAGGAAACAGAGAGAGATCATTGCTAAGAAGAAATCGACAGAGAGACGCGGACGGGGGAAGGAAAAACGCAGGGAAGAGGATTTGCGATGGGGAGGGAAGAACACCGATGGTGTTTTCCTTATTTTTTTTAAAGTTATTTTATTTAATGTAAATAATTTTAATTACTATTTTACCCTCAACCCTTAAGCGTTTAATAAATCTGCTATACGGTCCAATTACGGCTGGATTGTTAAATTTTTCTCTACTCCATTAGTCTCAAAATAATATTTCATTTGAGGGTAGAAATTCTCCGCTTTCAATTCTGATCAAAACTCCACCGATTACAATTTCGTAAATCTGAAAATTAGTTTTTAACGTGAGAAAAGTTCCGGGTGTTACATTCCACTCTTATTACGAAAATTTTGTCCTCAAAATTTTCTACCTAAACAACTCAGGATACCGGCTCATCATGTCTTGCTGCTGCTCCCAGGTTGCTTCTTCTACATTATGGTTGCACCATAATACTTTCACCAGTGGGTTCTCATTGTCACGTAAAATCTTTACTGCATAATCAAGCATCTCCACTGGCTTCTCTTCATACGTCAAGGTGGGTTGAACCTCTATATTCTGTTGTTCCACGATGTGAGAGGGGTATCGTATACACTTCCTCAGCATGGATACGTGAAACACATTGTGGATCCTATCCATCGAGGCTGGTAACTGCAGCTGGTAAGCTGTTTTTCCTACTATCTTCGTAATAGGAAATGATCCAACAAATCTTGGGTTCAACTTGCATCTTTTCCTGAATCTTACCACTCCTTTAAATGGCGAAACCTTGAGGAAAACTTCGTCACCCACTCAAATTCTAGCTCTCCTCTCCGTCGATCTACATAACTCTTCTGTCGGCTTTGAGCTGTTAACATGCGTTGCCGAATAAATGCAACTTTCTCTGCTGTCTGCTACAAAATATCTGGACTAACCAATCTATCCTCACTGACTTCAGCCCAATATATCAAATATCTGCATTTCCTCTCATACAGAGCCTCGTAAGGAGTCATACCTATCATAGTCTGAAAGCTATTGTTATACAAAAACTCCACCAATGGTAGGTATCGTCTCCATGAACACTGGAAATCCAGTAAGCAAGCTCAAAGCATATCCGGTAGCGTCTGAATGGTCCTCTCAGATTGACCGTCCGTTTAAGTATGAAATGTCGTACTAAAGTTGAGCTGCGTACCCATAGCCTTGTGAAGACTCTTCCAGAACTTTGACGTAAATCTTGGGTCTCTGTCTGATACGATCGATGTTGGCACTTTGTGCAACTGTACGATTTCCTATACATATAGTTTGGTGAATCGGTCCATAGAATATGCATTCTCACAGGCAAGAAATGGGCTGATTTGGTTAATCGATCCACAATCTCCCTTATGCCATCATAACCTTTTGTTGTTCGAGGCAACCCAATAACAAAATCAATCGATATCTGCTCCCACTTACATTCAAGAACACGCAATGGTTGTAACTTTCCTGCTGGCCTCTGGTATTCAACCTTAATCTACTGACAAACTAAGCATGCCTCCACATACTTTGCCACCATCTTCTTCAAATCGGGCTACCAATAATGCTACTTAAGATCACTGTACATCTTGGTACTTTCTGGATGCACAGAAAATCTCAAAGAGTGGGCTTTAGCCAGTATTTCTCTCTGTAATTCTTCATTACTCGAAAAGAATCACCTGTTTCGAAATTTTAGCATTTCGTCGTCCGAATAAGTTAACTCCGACCTGTCGTTAGAAGCCATGCCTGATTTAATTTCTTCACATTCGGCGTCGTCCTTCAGGGCCTGCTTAATCTCTTCCAGAATCGTAGGTTGTAAGGATATAGCCAATAGCATGGCTGAGACACTCGACATTACCTTCAAGTTGAACTTCTGAAATTTTGCATCCAAAGTCAGTGGCATAGCTGAATCCATCGCCAACGTGGATGCCATCACTCTGCTCAATGCATCAGCCACCACGTTTGCCTTGCCGGGCTGGTATTTAATCTCAACATCGTAGTCTTTCACAAATTCCAACCATTGCCGCTGCCTCATATTCAATTCCTTATAAGAAAATATATACTTCAAACTCTTGTGATCCGAATATACTTCACACGACTGTCCATACAGAAAATTTCTCTAAATTTTTAGTGTGAAGACTACTGCGGCTAACTCTAGGTCGTATGTTGGATAATTCTGCTCGTAATTCTTCAGCTGCCTAGAGGAGTAGACTATCACTTTCCCTTCCTGCATTAGCAAGCACCCGAGTCCTACCTTGGAAGCATCACAATAAATACTAAATTTTTCATCCTCGGTAGGGAGAGTCTAAATATGAGCAGTAGTCAATTTCTGCTTCAAAGTCTGGAAACTGTGATCGCAATCCTCGGACCACAGATACTTCACACTATTCCTAGTCAAACGGGTCAGAGGCGCTGCTATCTTTGAAAATCCTTCAATGAACCTACTGTAATAACCCGCTAGCCCAAGGAAACTCCATATTTCTATGACAATCTTGAGCTGTGGCCACTCCTTAACTGCCTGGATTTTTGTTGGATCAACTGATATGCCATCGCTTGAGATGACATGTCCTAAAAACTGAATCCTATCCAGCCAAAATTTGTACTTTGAAAACTTCGCATAAAGTTGGTGTCGCTTCAGAGTTTCCAACGCCAATCTCAAGTGCTCTTTATGCTCCTCCTCGATTTGAGAGTGCACCAAAATATCGTCGATAAACACTATGACAAATTTATCGAGATAATCATGGAACACTTAGTTCATCAGGAACATTAAGGCAGCAGGAGCAGTCGTCAGTCCAAATGACATCACTAGAAACTCATAGTGTCCATAGCGTGTCCGAAAAGCTGTCTTCGAAATGTCTTCCGGCCTTACCTTCAACTGATAATAACTCGACCTTAGGTCAATCTTTGAAAACACGCGTGCACCTTGGAGTTGATCAAATAAATTGTCTATCTTTGGCAGGGGATACTTATTCTTAATCGTCAGCTTGTTTAACTCGCTATAGTCGATGCACATTTGTAACGACCCTTCCTTTTTCTTAACAAAAAGGATCGGCGCGCCCAACGGTGATAAGCTAGGGCATATAAATACTTCATCCACCAATTCTTCTAATTGCTTTTTCAACTCTTTCAGCTCCGTTGGCGCCAGTCTGTAGGGATTTTTTGATACCGGCTCAGCTCCTAGATGCAGATCTATAGCAAACTCTACTTCTCGATTCGGGGGCAACCCAGGTAAATCCTCTAGAAAAATCTCTGGGAAGTTTTAAACAATTAAAACATCCTACGGCCTTGAATCCCTAGGAATCTGCACATCAATAATACTGACGAGAAAACTAAAAGACTCACCAGTTAAAACTTGACGAGCGCTGACAGGCGCCATGGCAGATATCTTCCAGACGTTCTTCGCGGCCGGAAAAGTATACTTCTCACCATCCAGCACTTGGAAACTCACCCTGCCGGCCCTACAGTCAACTGTAGCGTAGTGCTTGAACAGCCAATCCATTCCCAGTATCATGTCATATTCCGTTATACCCATAACAATGAGATTGGTCGATAAATTCTTGCTTCCCACTGGCACTACGCCATCACGCATCACTTGATTCAAATGCGTACGTCCACCTGAAGGCAACAACACCACGTAACCATAGTTCGTCGACACAGGCCAATATCTAACTTGAGTACGAATGTAGTTGCAACAAACGAGTACGTTGCACTATAATCAATCAAAGTATATGTAGGTAAAGAGTTTACCAATATAGCACTTGACACTACGGCTAGCTGGTCATCCTTGGCCAACTTGATTATGTTGAATACTCTCAGTGTTGTGCGCGTCGAACCTTTCTTCAGAGCTGGGCAATCTCTGCTGATGTGGCTTATCTCGTTACAATTGAAACACCGAGTCACTCTAGGCTTCGGGCTGTCTCTAGCCAAATGTCCAGCTTCGATATAGTTGTAGCACTTCCCCGAATTTAGTCTGCATTCTCCCGAGTGATAGCTCATACAGTTAAGGCATTGGGGGTACTGTGCTGGCCTCTAAGGCCTTATGCTGCTTCCCTGACTGCTTCAGCTATCGCTGAACCTCTTAGTGTCGCTCAGTTGTTGTTGCTGGAAGACAATTCTGCTCTATTATGGGGCAAATTCCTTGAAGAATCTCCTCGAAGCCTCTCACTGTTTAATAAATTTCATTTCAGCTTCCTCCACCTCTAACCCTTTAGCCACCACTTTCGAATAGGGCACCTCCTGGGTCCTGGCTATTTCTACTCCCTTGTATATTTCTGGCTTCAGTCCTTGTACATACTGGAACACATTGTCCTCATTCCGGCTCACCAAACTGCTGGCAAACCGAGATAAGGACTCGAATTGTTAGTTGTACTCAGTCACTAACCCGGTCTTCTTCAGCTGTAGGAACTCCATTTTCTTAGCTGCTTGCACTGTGCTGTTGAAGTACTTGTCATAAAAGATCTCCTTAAACTTTTCCCACATGACATGCTGCCCTTCAACGGTGGTTTCCACGGACGCCCACCAAAATCGGGCGTTCTTCGCTAGATGGAATGTGGCTAGCGAAACCTTGTCCTCCTCTTCCACCTTCGCATACCTGAACATACTTTCCATAGTATGGACTCATTCCTCTATAGTTGTTGGATCCGACGACTGTACTTCATACATCGTGGGTCGTAACCTCCGAAATCTATCACCTGACTGTTCGTGGCGGGAGCTAGAGGCAGCACTTCCTTGTACTTCTCTGTTCAGCAAAATCCCCAGTTGCTGAGACTGCCTGTTCACCAAATTAGTTAACTCTCTGATCGCATGGAATCATCCTCCCTTCTTGGTTTGGTCGGCTCTCTCGGTACTCATAGGCGTCTCGATCGTCTAAACATCTCAACTAATTCCCTGGACACAATCAATTTCTCTTAAAAGTATCTAATAACTAAAGCTAAACTTAAACACTTACAGTGGTTGAAGCACGTTGTGCGGCGATCGTCGCTGTTATGTGATTGCTTGAACGTTTTGACCATTTGGCTCTGATACCATAACTGTAACGACTCAAAAACCCACATGCTTTCAGTTTGTTCTCTGCTCTGATACCATAACTGTAACGACCTTGAAACCCACCAGTTTTCGGTTCGCACACTTCTACTACTCACTCACTACCCTCGAAAAATTTGACTAAAATTTCAAAGTTTTGTTCCTTAACTTAAAACGACAATTTTTAAAGTATTTTAAACGACATCGCAGCGAAAAACTTAATAAAAATCAGTTTAAATAAAACCTCATTTTGTAGAACATTAAACAGAGACACCGGTCGACACTTGTATACATTGGTCAACACTTGAGCTATCTCAACTTTTTCTTCGGTCTACACTAGCAGACGTTGGTCGACACTACATTTCTCTGGGGTTTTCTCGTCACTCTACATTGAAAATGCCGTTTGACACTTCTACACTTAACTCAGAGAGCGGTCGACACCTAGTCTCATAGATCGACACCTTCGTGCTCTCTATTTTCCAGCGGTCGAGCCTTGCGGCCGACACTCTACCACGTTTACACTAACTGGTCGACACTTACAATCATAGGTCGACACTTACTTCGGCTCTGCACACACAGGTCGACACTCGCGGTCGACACTTGCAGGGTCTGGTTGACCACTGAGAATATCGGTCGACACTTCCTTCCTAGAAATTTGTTTAAAAATCTTAAAAACTTCACAAACTTAATCGAATTCAACTCAACGTTAAAAATAACCCCACGCACACTTTTCCATCAACTCAAAATTATTATTTAAATTAATAAAACGACTACTTAAGTTTGAAATCTGTCTATACACTCATTTAACTCAAAACGACAAAAATCATATCAATCACGCTCTCAAAACACGTACCTATGCCCACCATAGTCAAAACGCCTTAACAGTAGGCCAGATCGTCCACGTGCGTACTAGTATAACCGTCTCCTAATCTTGGGCGTGCTCGGAGTACTCACCGGCTATGTCGTCGTCACCTACATCACAGAACTCAACTATTATCCAAACGCTAAGTACGTAATGCATAATAACATCATACTAAATCAAACACTTCCTATCACATGTAGTTTCTACAGTTTCGTCTCGACTTTCGCTTTCGTCTTTTTCTTACATCTTCTTTATCTTATTACTACTGTGTTATTCTTTACATGCTAGATCAAGGTGACACACCTCGCGGTCCACCTTTGGGACAAGGCAAACTTTAATTTAGTAAAGTGACACATCTCGCGGTCTACATCTGGGGACAAGGCCACCACATAAAGCAGAGGAATAGTGATACATCTCGCAGTCCACCTCTGGGGACAAGACCACTCAACCTCACTTTTCTTATCTTCTTACGTCACTTCTCATTTCGTTCGTCTCATCACATTCTACTGTTTCATTTTGTAAAAACATGAAAATTCATTTTCGTCTCGTTTTCTACTTTAAAACGATGATGCACACACATAAAAGCATAAAATAAAGTAAATGTGCAATGCATTCTATCGAACTGTGATGTAGGCCCGAAGGTAAAACTTGTACTACATTACTTACCTGGCGTACTAGAAACTCATACTCCGCAACTTCGTACGCTAAATGGGGGAAACCTATAAAACCACACATCTATTAGCTCTACTTTCCGTTAACTTCGTAAAACTATAAAGGAGACAAAAGGAAACAACAACTAAACGCCCCACTCGGTTTATACTAAAATTTTAACTCAATTTCTGACTAAACTTCAAAAATTCATAACTTTCCCAATATTCGTCTGAATTGGACGATCCAACGTGCTACAGGCTCCACAGGATGTCTAGTTTTTAATGGTCTCATGCATTTCCTAATTGGGCATCCATAACTTTGCCGGATGTGGCCGAACGGAAGCCATTTCACACTTCGAGCATTTTGGCCATGCCCACGCTCAATCTTCCCCCTAAAATTCCAAAATCTACTTCTACTTCTACTTCTAGCTTAACCACCAACATACTGGTAGAAATCAAATTTTAATCTCAATTCCTCACGGCTCTCTCCTAGGTTTTAACCAAACCATACAGTACTCTTTCTAACCCCGTTTAAACACTCAAAACAACTAAAATACTAACTATGTACTAAAACTTACTTGAAATTTGAAGAATAACGAAAGGAAACAGAGAGAGATCGTCGCTGAGAAGAAATCGGCAGAGAGACGCAGATGGGGGAAGTAGAAACGCAGGGAAGAGGATTTGCGCTGGGGAAGGAAGAATACCGATGGTGTTTTTTCTTTTTTTTAAAGTTATATTATTTAATATAATTAATCCTAATTACTATTTCGCATTCGACCATTAACCGTTTAATAAATCTGTTATACGGTCCAATTACGGTTGGATTCTTAAATTTTTCTCTCCCCGATTAGTCTCAAAATAATCTTTCAATTAAGGGTAGAAATTTGCCGCTCTCAATTCAAATCAAAACTCCGCCGATTACGATTTCTTAAATCTGAAAATTAGTTTTTAACGTGAGAAAGGTTCTAGGTGTTACAAAAACACTTACCTATCTTCTCCAATTGGAAGTGATTCGATTTGGTATGGTTAATGTTGAAACTACTTCGTTGGATGCTTGAATTGGAATTTGTTTCAAACGGGATGGATATTGATGTTAGGGTTGATATGTTATAGGTGGTACAACTCAAAGGAAAAGTAATTTGAATGCATACACATTGCTAAGGACTTGAGGCCTTTAAGACCTAAATCACAAAGGTACTAGGTAATGTATGAATTTAAATGCCTTTAGGGGTTTGTTTATAGGTATTTTAAGTTATAGGTAATGTATTATGTTAAGTGTCCTGGTTTGTTTATAATGTTTTGAGAATTGTCTATGTACTTCATTGAGGATATGTTTTACGTCATGCGCACTCGTATGTTCATGCATCATGTTTTCATGAAATCATGATGCATGTTTTTATGCATATGTTTTATGTGAAAAAGATAAGAACATGTCATGTACTGTACCAGTTAAATTATGGGACAAGGAATGACATATGTTCTTGTCCTTCTCTGGGACTACGTAAAACCGTCCTCGCCTAAGGACATACTGATATTTGTCCTTCTCTCGGACAAGGCATTGATATATTCTTGCTGAGCTCTAGACTCATTAGTTTAAACTTGATAATGTAGGTGAAGAATATCAAGTGAGTACTAGGTGCCTCAAGTTCATAATTAGTTACAGTTGAAGGAACAAGCTCATGGGGTGCGTATGTGGCAGTTGGGCGATATTTTGAGTCGTGGGTGAAGTTTCTAACTTTGATATATAATTAGATTTTACAGTTAGAATTTTATGTTTCGAAACTACTCCACCTGTTTTCCGTTCAATATGATTTCATAGAAAATGTTTTGATGATGGGTTTTCATTCGTATTTTTTAGACTTTTGCTGCGTATTTTGGTTCATTTTAATGAGCTATGAAAGGTTTGAAAATTTGTGAAAAGTTATGTTTAAGATATTTTGGGTCATGTTTATAGGTTATGAGAGGTTGGATGAAGTTAGGCAAATTTTTATGAAGTGATATTAGATGTTAAATGAAGAAAAGGAGAAAAATAGGAAAAAAATGAGGAGTTGCGCACGGGGGCAGCATGATGTGGGTGCAGAGCAGCGCAATGTGCACGCAATGCTTGAGGGTCCAGCACCTGGCCGATCGATCACCAATCGGGCACGAGCTATTTGCTGGGCATGGAAGGGCGCCGTTTGGCACCAAAGATGCTGTAACAGCCCGTATTTTTGCGGTACCGATTTTGGGTGGTTGGGACGATAAATGGAAGAGTTTTGGTCGGAATCGAGAGCGGAGAATTGGCACTATTAGGCAAAAGATTATTTCACGACTAATGGTGGAAAGAAAATTTTAGGAATCCAACTGAAAATGGACTGGATAACAGTTCGATTAAAGAGATTAAAGTGGAAGCACAAAATAGTAATTAGTTATTATTATTATTATTATTATAAAAAAAAGAAATAAATAAAAATAACAGAGAGAGGGACGATCGTAAATCCTCCCCCTCCCCTCTGTTCTTCTCCCCTCCATCCCACGTGGTTGTTCCCTTCATCCTTTGGCGATCATTTCGTCTCAAGCCATTCAACTGACGTTGCTCTCCATTCCTTCTCCTCTTCAGCGATTCCAAGTAAGTTGTGAAGTATAATTTAGTTTAGGGGTTGAAGTGAGAGTTTGGGGAGGGATTTATGGATAGAACTTTAGGATTTATGAATTGGGGATGCTCATTAGGTCGTTTCCGGTTATTGTTGGTTATGGAGGGTAAATGAGAAAGAATGGTGTGGAAGTGAGTGAATTTGAGCGAGAAATCGAGAATGTCAAGATTTTATGCCCTAGAATGGAACAGGCTGTGGATTTTTGGCGTAACTACGGACGTTCGTTTGGTAGATTGAACTAAGACATGATTGGAGCGTTTAGCTGCTGGAATTGTGTGATTCTGATAACCGATGCAAAAGTTATGCTCATCGAAAGTTAGGTTGAATTTGGGGCCAAGATAGGTTGATGAGCAATTTTTGTGAGTGCGCAGAGTCTTGAGCTAGTATGGTGATTTTAGTGCGTAAGTACAGTAGTGGGATGAATATTGACGGGAAGATGGTTTTGTTGTATGTTAAACAAGTTTTGGGTGAGACGAGCACCACAGAAAAGCTAAGACGCCAGGTAAGTAGTATGTGCATGTGTTTTCCCCAGGTGGGCCTACACCGAGGAACGATTGATTTGAGTTGGTTGATTGTGATGTGCGTGTGTTTTGTGTGACATGCATCATGTTTTTGAAACGACAACGAAAATGAATTTGTGCATGGATTTATGTGCTAGTGTGAAATGCGAGTTGTGCCAAGGACAACGGGTGTGTGGGTAGCTAGGCCCCATTGCTGGAAAAACCGGGACGGTGGCGACTTGCTGGGGTGCGGTGTAGCGAGTGCATCCAGCCTCACCCTGGGATGGTTGCTGCAGTGTGCGTGTAGTGGTCTGCAACTATGGCCTCGTTGCTGGAGGAACCGGGACGATGGCGACGTGCCAGAGGGTGGTGTGGTGAGTGCGTCCAGCCTCAACCTAGAATGGTTGCGATGCGTAGAGTGACGTGTGGGTACGGATTGAGGGCCTCGTTGCTGGAGAAACCGGGACGATGGTGATGTGCAAGGGGGTGAGGTGGCGAGAGAGTCCAGCCTCACCATGGTGTGGCCGTACCATGCGGCACGGGTTGTGACAACATGAGCAAGAACGTAGAAACTACATATGATAGGATTGCATTGTCGTTTTACATTTCATATTGCACTGCTTACTGAGCGTTAGGCTTATGTTGTGTGTTCCGTGGTGTAGGTGCAGGAATCCCTGAAGATGAGTTACCAGAGCCTAGACAGGACGAGTAGGCAGTTGGCGGCGTACTACTGTGTGCCGGCACGTGGCGTTCGTCAAGGCAATCCGACCCGTGGGACATGGTGAGATGGCGGTCCTTTGTAGTAAGTTTAGAGGAGTCTATGCCGAGTGTATAGGATTTGCGTAGATGGATGTGGGTGTCGATAATTGGGTTCGATGTATAGGTGCCTTTTTGAATTGTTGGAAATGATTAAATGAATGATTCAGGTTTGCAATCGGTTGTTTTAAATTCGGAGAAGTTTTAGTGTCTTTCTTCCGTAAAACTGCTGTTATTTTGTTGCTGTGTGAAGTGTCGACCGAAGTTCATAGGTGTCGACCAGTCAGTGTAAATGGAAGGGTGAGTGTCGACCACGGGATTCGACCGATGAGGGCAGAGAGGAACTAGGTGTCTACCGGCAACCGCAGGTGTCGACTTGTTAGTGCAAATTCAGTGAGAGCGTCGACCGCTGGGGTCGACATGCGTGGGCAAAGAGGGTCAAAGTGTCGACCTGCGTAAGCAAGTGTCCACCACTCATGGAGCTGAGCGTAGAAGTGTCGACCGATGACTTCTAGTGCCGACCAACGTGAAGATCTGAGGGAAACGTGATGTCGACCAGCGTTTGCCAGTGTCGATCCATGGAAACTCGAGACGACTCAGGTGTCGACCAGTGATTTCAAGTGTCGACCAGTCTTTGTATTTCTATGTTAAAAAGGTGAATTTTATTTGAACCGATTTTAAATGGGTTTTTCACTGCGATTTTCTTAGATATTTTTGAGGGCGTCGTTCTGAGTCTAAGAAGAGAAAATTTTAAATTTTGTACTAATTTTGTCGAAGTGAGAAGCGAGTGTACGGGTTGTGACTTGAGTCCGAGGATGACTCGGGGGCGTCAAAGATGTGGTATCGGAACAGTAAACGTACTGAGAAAGAGCAGGTTTTCGGGCCGTTACAGTTATGGTATCAGAGCTTTTACCCAACTAGAAGTGTGGCCGACGGGGATGTCGGACCCCTAGGAGGAGGGGTGAAATTGTGAAGGCAAGAGAGCCTGTCACAATTCCAACACCGCTTGGGGGTAAAGGTAGATGGGACGGTTAATAAGTGGGAAGAGAGTATGTTACGAATGTAGGAGCCACGGGGTCGACGTCGTTCGATGGATCTCCTAATACCACCAGCCGATGCATGGGAGTGCTCCACCAACTGTAAGTATTTCTTAGAGCCCTAGTAGTTTTGTTTTAGACGCATTAGATGTTGTGGTGTACAGGTTTAGCGATTTGATTAGAGAGACACGTAGAGTTGTAGGCGATATGGATGACGCCATTAGACACCTTACTGAGTTGGTCAACTGCCAATCGCAATAGCTAGAGCGGGTCATGTGTAGGGAGGATCAGGGCCAGTCTAGTGCCCAGACTTCAATGGATCGTGGGGGTGATAGGTTACACAGGCTCAGACCCTCAGTGTTCGACGGATCATCTCCGGACCCACTCAGTGCTGAGGAGTGGATTCAAAGTATGGAAGACATGATGGATTACGCCAAGGTAGATGAGCAGGACAGGGTATCTAGTGCAGCATTTCACCTGGCCAAGGATTCCCGATTTTGGTGGGATACAGTGAAGGCCATGAGGGGTGTGAAGGTCATGACCTGTGAAGAGTTTAAGGTGATATTCTTTGGCAAGTATTTTAGCCACTTGGTCAGAACCCAAAAAATGGTTGAGTTCGCTCAATTGAGAAAGACGGGTACTGTGGCAGAGTTTGTAAGACAGTTTGAGGCACTGTTTCGGTCTGCCGGACACTTGGTGAGCCTAAATGAGAACAAGGTACAGCAGTTCGTGTAGGGATTAAAGCCAAATGTATATATGAGCTTGCGAATAGCAGGGACGCAAGGGATGCCTACGAAGATGTTATGGCCAAGGAATTGGACATTGAGGAAGCGGGAATGAAGCTTCCCAACTATCGAAAGCTGCCTAAGGAACAACCTAAGAAATATTTCAAAGAGTTGTTGCCACAATTGATCAGGGAGGAATCGTCCCAACAGAAGGGCCTGAAGAGAGCCAGCGATAGCTCTGGCAGCCAGGGAAGCAATAAGCGGCCTCAAGGGTCAGGGCAGTTCCTCGTATGCCCTAAGTGCCAGAAGAATCACCTCGATGAGTGCGGGATAGGCGTGAGGCGATGTTATAACTATGATGAAGTAGGCCACCTGTTTAGAGATTGTGAGAAGCCGCGATATAATTGGTGCTTCAATTGCAATAAGGTGGGACATTTTGCTAAGGATTGCTCAAATTTGAATAAGGCTCCAGCGAGGGTGGCGCCGAGGGTCTTTTCCCTCATTGAGCCCAATGATGCTGCCCAACCATCGATGATCTCAGGTAATATTTTATTTTGGGCAAAGCAGCTTACACCCTTGTCGATACGGATGCCGCGCATTCTTTTGTGTTTAATGCCTTCGTGGTCGAGGAAAATTTAGTGCCCAGCTCTTTTGGGCAATTTATAGTGTGTGGTTGCCGTCGTTGAAGTGCCTATGCTTGGATCATGCGATATAGGGTGATAGTGTGACAGTGGGGAGATTTCTTTTGACTTGAGGAGGTGAGGGTTAGATTATGGGGTTATAGTTGATCCATTGGGGATGTCAAATGTAGGTGCAAGATTATATTCAAAACGACACGTAGGGTAACCCTTATTGTGAAGCAACAAGGGGAACGGTAATTGGGATGATGATTGTTTGAGGCTCTTATTGGAGATATTTTGAGGAGTTACATCAATGCAATGATGGATTAGCAACAAAGATTTTCTAGGGGTTTGGCTTACCAATGGAAATCGAGGACTTAGAAATTTTAATTAAAATATGTAGTCGAAACAATGTCGCTCGAGGATATTTAGAGTTATATTTTATCGAGGATGCTAAGTATGAGTTGGAAATTTAGAATTTGTATGAAATTTCGTTGAGAGGGATGTTGGAAAGGAATCTAGTTAGGTGATTCCGGAAGTTGGGGTTATGGAAAGTGGAATATAATCACCTATTGTGTTAGGGCTTTTGTTAGGCTTGGAAGCTTAAGAATTTGGAGAAAATTTGGAGCAATAGTGTGGCTTGGTCTACAAATACGTTTGCGAGCAATATGATTGATGGATGAATTATTGTATGGAAGTAAGAAAAATATTAAGAAATAGTTGAGGTTAGAGTGAATAGTTTAGAACGGTTCGAGTATGAAGCTTTTAAGGATGGTCGGGATAACAGATTTAGGTTTTGAGCAAATTATAGCCAAGGGAGGCTGGGTATGAGATTAGAATAAAGGAATTAGAGAAGTTGAACTATAACTGATAGAATTACTGAACAGTCAAGTGTAACGTACATAATTGATTTGTGGAATTAGATCGTGCTTGAGGCATAGCCGAGGATGTAAATAGTTTGATCGAAGATAGCAAACGCAATCATGAGACCAGTGTTAGAATTTAATGAAGGTAAAAAAGTATTTTGAAGATCTCCCCGTCTGAGGGAGTTGTCAGGTTTGAGGTTTTGGAGGAGATGTTTTGAACGATTTTGGGGGCGTGTGTACATAAGTCACATATATGAGCCTCACATTGCTCTATGTTGTGAATTTTCGTCATTATTCAGTGATTTATTTGATCTTATGCAAATTATGATCTAGAGAACCAGAAGATTGAAATCTTAATGGAGGATCCAATAGAGTTTTGGAATATAGTTCGGAATCCGGAAGTAATTGCATGGGAAGAACTTAAGGAAATGTAAGATGATCACTAATGCAAGGACGTTAAAGAGCTGAGAGCTCAAGGTAGATTTGGCATTGCTCGGAGAGAAAGCCTAAATACAAGATAGTGGTTTTGTGGTGACGATGTCAGGAAACTATCGTTGCACAAATTTTGGGCACAAAATTCTTTTAAGGAGGGGAGGATGTAACAGCCCGTATTTTTGTGGTACCGATTTTGGGTGGTTGGGACGATAAACGGCGGAGTTTTGGTCGGAATCGAGAGCAGAGAATTGGCACTATTAGGCAAAAGATTATTTCCGGACCAATGGTGGAAAGAAAATTTTAAGAATTCGACCGGAAATGGACTCAATAATAGTTTGATTAAAAGGATTAAAGTGGAAGGACGAAAAAGAAATAAATAAAAATAACAGAGAGAGGGAGGATCGTAAATCCCCCCCCCCCCCCCTCTCCCTCTCCCCTCCATCCCACGTGGGCGTTGCCTTCCTCCTTTGGCGATCGTTTCGTCTCCAGCCGTTCAGCCAACGTTGCTCTCCGTTCCTTCTCCTCTTTAGCGATTCCAAGTAAGTTGTGAAGTATAATTTAGTTTAGGGGTTGAAGTGAGAGTTTGGGGAGGGATTTATGGATAGAACTTTAGGATTTACAAATTGGGGATGCTCACTAGGTCGTTTCTAGTTATTGTTGGTTATGGAGGGTAAATGAGAAGGAATGGTGAGGAAGTGAGCGAATTTGAGCGAGAAACTGAGAACGTCGAGATTTTATTCCCTAGAACAGAACTGATTGTGGATTTTCAGCCTAACTACGGACATTCGTTTAAGAAACCCTTTCTGGTAGATTGAACTAGGACACGATTGGAGCGTTTAGCAGCTGGAATCCTGTGATTTCGATAACCAAAGCAAAAGTTATGCGCGTTGTAAGTTAGGTTGAATTTTGGGCCGTGATAGGTTTATGAGCAATTTTGGTGAGTGCGCAGAATGTTGAGTTACTGTTGTGATTTTAGTGCGTAAGTACAGTAGTGGGATGAATATTGACAGGAAGATGGTTTTGTTATAGGTTGAGCAAGTTTCAAGTGAGACGAGCACCATGGAAAAGCTAGGACGCCAGGTAAGCAGTGTGTGCATGTGTTTTGCCCAGCTGGGCCTACACTGAGGAACGATTAATTTGAGTTCATTGATTGTGATGTACATGTGTTTTGGGTGACATGCATCATGTTTTTCAAACGAGAACGAAAAAGAATTTGTGCATGGAGTTATGTGCGATGTGAAATGTGAGGTGTGGCGAGGATGACGGGTGTGTGGGTAGCTAGGCCCCGTTACTGGAGAAACCAGGACGGTGGCGACGTGCTGGGCTGCGCTGTGGTTAGTTCGTCCAGCCTCACCTTAGGATGGCTTCCACGGTATGTGTGTGGTGGTGTGCAACTATGGCCTCGTTGCTGGAGGAACCGGGACGATGGCGACATGCAAGGGGGTGGTGTAGCGAGTGCGTCTAGCCTCACACTGGAATGATTACGATGCGTAGAGTGACGTGTCGGTACAGATTGAGGGCCTCGTTGCTGGAGAAACAAGGACGATGACGACGTGCCAGGGTGTGAGGTGGTGAGAGGCTCCAGCCTCACCATGATGCGGCCGTACCACGCGGAACAGGTTGTGACAACATGAGCAAGAATGTAGAAACTACATGTGATAGGATTGTATTGTCGTTTTACATTTCATATTGCACTGCTTCCTAAGCGTTACACTTATATTATGTGTTTCGTGGTGTAGGTACAAAAATCCCTGAAGGCGAGTTACCGGAGCCTAGACAAGACGAGTAGGCAGTTGGCGGCGTACTACCGTGTGGCGGCAGGTGGAGTTTGTCAAGGCGATCCGACCCGTGGGACAAGGTGAGACGGCGGTCCTTTGTAGTAAGTTTAGAAGAGTCTATGTCGAGTGTATAGGATTTTGAGGCATAGATGGATGTGGGTGTCGATAATCGGGGTCGATGTATAGGTGCCTTTTTCAATTGTTGGAAATGATTAAATGAATGATTCAGGTTTGCAATCGGTTGATTTAAATTCGGAGAAGTTTTCGTGTCTTTCTTCCGTAAAACTGCTGTTATTTTGTTGCTGGTGTGAGGTGTCGACCGAAGTTTATAGGTGTCGACTTGTCAGTGTAAATGGAAGGGTGAGTGTCGACCACGGGGTTCGACCGACGCGGGTAGAGAGGAACTAGGTGTCGACCGGCGACTGCAGGTGTCGCCCGGTTAGTGCAAATTCAGCGAGAGCGTTGACCGCTGGGGTCGACCGCAGGCAGAGATGGTCAAAGTGTCGACCTGCGTATGCAAGTGTCGACCACTTGCTGAGCTGAACGTAAAAGTGTCGACCGGTGACTTCTAGTGTCGACCGACGTGAAGACCCGAAGGGAACGCGGTGTTGACCAGCGTTCGCCAGTGTCGACCGGCGTTTGCCATTGTCGATCGATGGAAACCCGAGACGACTCAGGTGTCGACCGGCGATTTCAAGTGTCGACCGGTCTTTGTATTTCGATGTTAAAAAGGTGAATTTTATTTAAACCAATTTTAAATGGGTTTTCCGTTGCGATTTTCTTAAATATTTTTTTAGGGCGTCGTTTAGAGTCAAAGAACCAAAAATTTTAAATTTTATACGAATTTTGTCGAAGTGAGAAGCGAGCGTATGGGTTGTGACCCGAGTCCGAGGACGACTCGGGGGCGTCAAAGATGTGGTATCGGAACAGTAAACATACCGGGAACGGGTAGGTTTTTGGGGCGTTGCAGATGCTGTCGATTGGTCTTGCATAGGGCGTGATCAATCAGCTCCTGCACGCACCAACATTGCACGCACCCGAGTTAGCGACGCCCACGCACTCACTACTCCAGTGCCCCCATGTGAAATTTTTAAGTTTTTTATTTTTATTTTTTGCAATCCTACCCAATTTCAAATGAATTCTTTGAAACGTATTTTATAAATATTTTGCACTAATTTTAAAAGGATTTAAAGGAGATTAAAATCCAAGTTTGGATTATTTTAATTTGTTAAAAATTTCACATAAAAGTTTAAATGTCAATGTATGTCAAATGAGTCGCGATGTACAGGTCGTTATAGCCAGGTCATCCAGAAAGACTCTTGGAAAGTTCTAAATTACTGAAATATCACGGAGATCTGCTATACACCGCCACTGTGTCTAAAACACATGCTAGAAAACCCATACATCGATTCCTTATAAAATTTTAGACTCCCATGGAGGACACAATAGAAATATTGCTTGAATTCTTCACAGCTTGAAAAGAATACTTTTCCTTGTTCAGTGGTTGAAAATATATTGTTCTGGTTCTACAATCAAATGTAACATAATGTTAGAACAATCAATCTATTTCCAGAATGACGTCGTATCCCTTCATATCTATTATGATGAGATCAGCATATAACTAGTTATTCCTTACAGAAATAATATCACCTTGAACCACCTTATTTGAGTGCAAACATTTTCCTGCAGTAACATTACGTCATCGAAATGCTCAGATGGCTGAACAATATATTTACTTTAACTACAAATGTTGATTATACGAATGAATATGTAGCACTCGTATCAATAAATGTGTAAACAGCAGCATCAGCAATATAAATTATATCTGGAATCACTAAATGTTGGGCTGCCTCATCAGATTTGATAAGGGCAAAGACTCTCGGTGTTACTCTTGCTGACGCAGGACCCTTATTCCATATTGGACAGTTCTTAATGGCGTGGCCAGTCAAGTTACACTTAAAACACTGGTGTTTCTTAGGCTTTAGACAATCCTTGAAAAGATGTCCGGTTTCATTATAGTTGAAACATCTGCACTCTCTTAGGTGTTGTTTCATGCATTTCGGGAACTGAGGATATTGCACAGGTCCTTCTGTGTGTTTGCCACCTCCCTAGTTACCCTGACCATCGCCTAGCCTTTTTTTGTCTCTTTGTTGTTGCTACCCTTCTCTATTCTGTTGAGGTGTAATTTCTTTGAAATACCTTCTTGAAGCTTCTCTCTGTCTGATGCATTTGAGCTCTACTTCTTCAACCTCCAATGCCTCGACCACCACTTTTGTATATGGCACGTTCTATGTCCAGATTATCTTTGCGCCTTTAAATATCTATGCTTTCAGTCCTTGAACAAACTGGAGGACTTTGTTGTCATTTTTGCTTATCATATGGCTGGCAAAATAGGACAATGACTCAAACTTCGAAACATACTCTGATACTGATCCAATTTGCTTCAGTTGTAGAAATTTCATTAGTTTTTTTACTTGAACAGTGCTGTTGAAATATTTGTCATAAAATGCCTCCTTAAACTCTTTCCAAGTAAGAACTCGCTTCTCGATGGTGGCCTTCATAGTATCCCACTAATTAAGGACATCCTTCGCGAAGTGAAGAAATGCACAAAAGACCTTTTTGCCTCCTCCACCTTGGCGTAATCAAACATGTCTTCTATTGTTCGAATCAATTCTTCCGTAGAGGTTGGATCAGTTGATTGTCCTTCAAACGTCAGAGGTCGCAACCTCCAAAACCTCTCACCACTCTAATCATTGGCAGAAATGGAACCAGAGTTCCCATGCCCTTCTTTGTTCAATAATATTCCCAATTGTTGGGAGTATCAGTTCACTAGCTCCGTTAATTATCTGATTGAGTCATCCCCTGGTCGTCTTGGTTCCCTCGGCATTGGTAATCCTAAACAAATTATAAGCACACATAAATATTTAATAACAGGACTTAACTTACACACTTATAGTTGATGAAACACTTCCATGTGCCGATCGATATTGTTAGGTAATCTACAAAATGATTTTAACCTAGTGTCTCTGATATCAACTCTTGTCACGACCCTATTTTCCGTACATGAAAATTCTCATAAAATTTTAATTTTTTCTTTTTTTTCTTTTTTTTTCTTTTTTTTCCTTTGTGTACTTGAAAAATTTCGGTAAAATTTATAACTTTCCTTTTTTACCTATAATAATATCGTTTGAAACACGTAGCGAAAGACTTTGTCTTTTGTAGAAAACTCATGTTTAAAATCCCAAACATTGAAGCAAAAGTTTAAAATACTGATACAATTGGTAAAAACCCTCATTTCCGTAAGTAAAAATTCTCGTAAAATTTTAAACTTTTATTTTATATATATATATATTTTTTCTTTGTGTATTTGAAAATTTTCGATAAAATTTATAAGTCTCTTTCTTTGCTTGCAATAATATCATTTAAAATAGTAGCGGAAAACTTTGTCATTTGTGGAAAACCCGTGTTTGAAATCCCAAGTTGAAACGGGCGACCCCCTTTGTGAGGAGGCACCCCTTCTCCCGAAGTTACGGGGCTATTTTGCCGAGTTCCTTAGAGAGAGTTGTCTCGCGCCCCTAGGTATTCTCTACCTACCCACCTGTGTCGGTTTCGGGTACAGGTACCATTTTGTTGAAGGTCGTTCGAGCTTTTCCTGGGAGTATGGCATGGGTTACTTCAGCGCCGTAGCGCCTGGTACTCGAACATTGGCTCAGGTAATAAATAAGAGAATACTAAAGATTCGAGCCATAGAATTTATAAATTCTGACACAAGGTACTTATTAGATCTAATGTACTATTGAAGAAAAAGTTGAAAATATATATTATTTTTTTTCTTTTTAAAACTAAAAATGTCCTATAGATCGCCAATTACCAGCCTATCAAAACTTCCTTTTTTCTTTTTAAAATAAAAAAAAAACTTGTTCATCATTTTCATAAATTCAAAATATCAAAACATACCGATTTCATACAAAATCATCCCAAAAGTACTATCAAACATCATAACAACTTTCGTCGCAATATTTAAACTTACAATTGCACCTTAAAATGTATTTCTCAAAATATTTATACCTATATGTTTCTATAAGTACGAGTACATCAAAACATACATATATATGCCACCGTTAAAATGGCACCAACAAATAGTCTGATCGTCGCCATGAACGTACATACCCCTTGTAACTGCACCAACTAATCTTGTAGATGCTCACGAATCTCACCATTTAGCTCTTCTTCACCTACATCGCAAAACACAAAATATAAGGTTAATGCTTAGTAAGTAGTGTTTAAATGAAATGAATTAGAGCAATTCTCATATGTAATGACCCATTTTTCCAGTAAGATATTATCCATTCTAGAGATTGGGCTGTATCCTAATATCCTCTACTCACAAATTTGTTTAGCGAAAACTTCCCAGTCAGTCACACAACATGGTACTGCTATCGCTATAGCACTTTCAACTTCAGAGTTCTTATGGGATCCGTTGTCAATTCTTCTCCAAAATGCATTTTACTATCTTGGTAGTCTTTCTTTACATATGTTTTATTTTCATATACCTCCCCAAGCGATATGGGATTGTGATTACCCTCTTTTCCACAACTCGGGATTTACCTATACTCGAATCCGGGATTCGCCTACACTAGGCTTACGTCCCTAGGTTTGCCCCGCAGTCTCATCATACGTACACATTCGGGTCATCACAGTCACCCCCTATCGGGAGCCCAATGTCTTCGTTGGCCACATTTTCGATTGGGTACAGGCTCTGATACCATTTGTAACAACCCTTTTTCCCAGTAAGATATTCTCTGCTCTGGGGATTGGGTCGTATCCCAATATCCTCCTTTCACGGATTTGTTTGGCGAAAACTTCTCAGTCAGTCACCCAATATAGTACTGCTCTCGCCGGAGCATTTTTAACTTCAGAGTTCTTATGGTATCTGTTGCCAATTGTGGTACAAAACGCGTCTTACTATCTTGGGAGAGTTTCTTTACATATATTTTATCTCCATATACTTCCACAAGTGATGTGGGATTGTTACGACCCTCTTTTCCACGACCCGGGGTTTACCTATACTCGAGTCCAGAATTTGACTACACTCGGCATACGTCAAGGTTTGCCCCACAACGCAAGGTTTGCCTTGTAGTCGTGCTCATACGTACACATTCAGGTGATCACAACATAACTCCTAACATGCACAGTTTCTACTTTATTATTTTTTTTACATTTTAGTTCTCGTTTCATACGATCTTCAAACTAGATGGGAAATAGATGAGTTTTCTCAAATCATACAATTCTGATACTTATTTGAAGGGCAAATTACTTCGTTCAAAAACACGTCGGGATCTTCATACTAGATAGAAAGCGGATCACTTTTCCTAAATCATACAATTCTCATATTCATTTGAAGAGCGAATTACTTCCATAAAAGATTCATGCTCGTAACATTTCATTTGTGTCGTTTTCCTCAATTTGTTCAGGAAAACTTATGCATAAATTCGTTTTTATTAATCTGGTTTTTAATAAAAACACTAGCATTGTTTCTATTCATCTCGTTCCCTAATATGTTTTTATTCATTAGTCTGTACATGTGCTTTATGTTGAAAACCTGTAGTAACCCGAAAATACTCACGGTTGTCGATACACTCACTACTACAACGCACTGCTCTGATACCATTACCGTAGCGCCTCCGAGTTATCCGAACCAGGGTCGCTAACCACACTTATAATTTGGATAAAATGTTTTCTTCAAAATGTTTAAAACTTTGTTTTTCAACTTAAAATGACATTTTTGAAAACGTTTGAAAACGTCGTAGCGGAAGACTTTAATCAAAATCAGTTTAAATAAAATTTCAAAATTTTAAAACATTAAAAGATATTTTCAGTCGACCCCTATAAGCACCGGTCGACACTTCATTTGCCTCTGTTTTCATCGGTTGACCCTAGCGGAGGTGTGTCAACACTTCAATCTTCTCTGACTGCACCGGTCGAATCCCGTGCTCGACACTTCTACGATCATCACAAAGAGCGGTCGACACTTGTCTTTACAGGTCGACACCTTCATCCTCTCTATTTTAATTGGTTAAATCTTGCGGCCGACATTTCTACCATCTTTACAATAATCGGTCGACACCTACAGATGCAGGCCGACACTTGATTCAGCTCTGCCTTCTCAGGTATACACTTGCCACGTTTGGTCGACCACTAAGCCTATCGGTCGACACTTTCTTCCCATAATTTGCATAAAAACCTTAAACTTTTCAAAAATAACCAGGTTTCGACTATACGTTTAAAACTAGCAACCTACTCTTCACAACCAACTTTTAAAATAAACTTTGAACATCAAAACGACTACTAAAATATGAAATCCAACGAATGTAACACCCGAAAATCTTATCGATTTAATTTCTATATATATTTATCTATGCATACTGTTTAGTCAAATTGTTATTAACTATCATGAGAAATTATCTATTGAGGAAGAAGAATGAAATGCAAGTGCGGTGTTGGCGTTGCAAAGAAAGAAGAAGTGAAAGGAAGTAAAAAGAAGAAAAAGGAAAACAAAATTTGAAAAGTCAAATGGAAGAGAGAAATGAGAAAGGAGAAAGACTTCACATGTGATGTGTTGTGAAGGGTAATTTAGGAAGAAGACAACACTTTTTAGGTTAGGTTGATCATACTTATCTTTAAAACATTATCATCTAAAATTTCTCCTCCAGCACGCAACTGTCTTATTTCTTAGTTGATTTGGTGTTTAATTAGATTTGGATACTTGTTGGTAGACTTAAATGAAGGAAATCATGGAATTGTACAATTTGGAGAAAAAATGGTGAATTACAGGGCAATTCGGCATTTTGTAATTTTGATCTATTTAATTGGTTTTATTTGATAAATTGAATTAAATATGTTAAAGTAGATCATTTAAGAAGTCTACGCTTTTGGAAATTTTGAATTTGCATATGTATAGGTAAAGTTATGCGATTTTGAAATTCGTAGTCAATTTGAAGGAAATTCCAAGATTTAGGTTATTGGATATGTTTTGATGTATGTTGTTTGATTCCTATGTTTTAGGTTTGCAAATCAAAAAGGAAGTTGATTAATTGCCTAATTTTGAGATCAAGACGCGAGGTAGGTGCATGTTTGCATGCGTTATGGCCAATTGGCCTACACCACAAAGAGTTAGGAGATTGATGGATAAATAAGGAACTTAGAGATTCTAGTTTCTAGAGTTTTGGTTAGGTAAAAATTTTAGGTTGTGAGTTTATTATGATAGGTTCTTGTTCATTAATAGATTTGTTTATCTGTTTATGTTATTTTACTCTTACAACCTTGAGGATATATGTATGCAACATACATTCATGCATCATAGCTTTTTTCCAAATCATAGAAAACGGTTTTATGCATACGTTTTCATGTAAACAGAACGAAAAGAATATGGTATAGTACAATACGTAAAGAGTTATTATGGGTAGGGAACTTAGTATGGTAGTTCCGTTAGAGGAACCAGTTCTGTTAAAGGAACCGGTTCTATTAGAGGGACTGTTAGATATGTCATTCTACTTTCCTTAGAGTGAGTTGGTCGTTCTGCTAGAAGGACAATCAGTTAGGCCATCTCTCCTCTAGAATTAGTACCCTAATAACTCATGTTACGTAAAAAATAAAGAAAAGATTCGGTTGTATATTTTAATAGCATACCATAATCATGAGCATGCATTCTTTATTTCACTTCACTTATTGAGCATTAGGCTCATTAGTTACTTTGTGGTGTAGGTGATATTATTACAGCTAAGGACGTTGATCCGTAAGACGGTTGACAGTGCGGTTGGTGCAGAACGTCCATGGAGCGCGTTTGTAGCTGCTAGGATAACTTTGACCTGTGGGCAGTTCTCTAAGTAGTTTGGATACAATGTATAATATATAAATATATATATTTTTAAAGATTTTATAAAATAATTTCATTAGTTATAAGCTGTATTTCCGAACTAGTTTGGTTTTGGATTGCTTAAATGAATGGCTCTAATTTTGGGGTTTTAGTCTTTTGCTATGCTCTATAAATATTTTTCTTCAAGAGTTTAAATTATGTCGTTAGATAGGAAGTATGATTTGATAATGAAAAAAAAAAAGGGTATGGAGAAAGAGATACAGGGGTATAGAAGTTTTGTCGCCTCAACAGCATAGCAGAGGAAGGGCTGATGTATCGCCCTAGTGGGGCAATGGATTGCCCCATGATAGTTTTGTATCGCCCAATTAAGACAATGAGGCGATGTATCGCCCCAAAAATTGCGATCAGTCGCCCCAAGGGTGGAAGATGTGGAGACGTATCGCCCCAGAAAGGGCGATCAGTCACCCTGAGAGACGAACTTTTCGCCCAAATGACAGTGGAGGGGCCGATCAGTCGCCCCAAGGGGGAGTTATCGCCCGCGGCTTTGTTCATATGAATAGTGGAGGGGGCGATCAGTCACCTCAAGGGGAGAGTCATTGCCCGCGGCACTGTTCACATGAACATTGCTGGCATGAACAGTGAAGAAAAAAAAGTTTTAACAAAATTTTATGCATGCTTTGTACGACATTTCATGAAAGAAGTTCACACGTTTTAAAGCGTTTTTAGTAAGCTTCAATATGTACAATAATTTTAAAAAAAAAAATTGTTATGAACTTTATCAAAGGTTAAGTCAGTAACGGCCAAATTACGGGATGTTACAATATATCAAAATGACTCAAAAGATTCGTCTCAACTCGAAAACCATACACACGCTTACTTTAATTAAAATGCTCTAACAGCAAGCCGGATCGTCGACGATCGCATTCCTGTAACTGCCTTTTACTCTTAGGCTTGCTCATTGTAGTCACCAGTTACTGTCTCGTCAGCTACATTACAGAACTTATCTATTAGCCTAATGATAATTAATTAATGCGCATAAAACATAAATACTGAAACAACCATATCCTAACACATGCAGTTTCTATTGTTTTGTCTATACTTTCATTTTCGTCTCTTTCTTACATCTTCTTTATTTTCTTACTACTGGGTTCTTCTTTACGTGCTAGATCAAGGTGACACACCTCGCGATCCACCTAACGGGACAAGGCCAACATCGATCTAGTAAAGTGACACACCTCGTAGTATACCTCTCGGGACATGCCCAGCACGTAAAGCTGGGGAAGAAGTGAAACACCTCGCGGTCCACCTCATAGGACAAGACCACTTAAACCCACTTTCATTATCTTATTACCTATCTTCTCATTTCGTTTATCATATCACATCCTACTGTTTCATTTTGTTAAAATATGGAAATTCATTTTCATTTTATTCTCGTATTTTAAAACCATAAATGCATAATCAACTAAAAGATAACATAAATTAAACGTGCATGCAACCTACTGAACTGTGATGTAGGCCAGAAAGCAAAAACACCTTCATACACTACTAACTTGGTGTCCTTAACAATTCGTATCTCGAAATTCATAGTTCGTTCGCTAAACCGAGGAACCTATAAAACCACACATTTATCAGCTCTACTTTCCTTCTAAATCGTAAAACTGTAAAGGGAATCCCAATTTATCATCTAATCTATCTAAACTCGAATTTCACACAATTTCTGATCAAATTTTGAAATGTATAACTTATCCAATAGTCGTCTGATTTGGACGATTGAAAATGCTACGGATTACATAGAACGTCTAATTTCTAACGATTTAATCCAATCCCTAATCCAACACCTACAATTAGGCCGAATGTGGCCGAACGGAAACTGTTCTGTAACCGAAGTATAAAGTTATCCAAACGCTCAATCTTCTCCATAAGAACCTGTAATCTACTCCTACTTCAAGCTTAAACAACAGTACACGAAAAAAAAATCGACTTTAACTTCTAAATCTCGTACGTCCCTCTTAGGGTTACCAAAACTATCCTAGACTGCCTCTAACTTTAATTTTACCCTTCAAAATAACTAGAGTATTAACTATTTACTAAAAACTAACCAAAACTTACCGTAGATTTGAACAAACGAAGGAAGAACGGAGAATCGTCTGGTATGTAGGAGAAATCGCCGAACAAAAGGGTTTTCTTTCTTCTGCGGGAGCGAGAGAACACCGGGGTGGGGGGGAGTTTTTGTTTGTTTATTTTTTTTAATAATAATAATAATAATAATCTAATTACTAAATCACCCTCACACTTTAAACGTTTAATCAACCCATCATTCAGTCCATTTCTGGTCAAAATCTTAAAATTTTCTATTGTCCATTAGCCTCAAAATAATCTTTTATCTAATCGGCTAAACTTTTTGCTCTTAATTCCAACTAGAATTCTACCGTTTACCGTTACGTAAAAGTGAGAAATTCTGTAACGCCCCGAAACTCGTTCGTTCACTTCTACTATTCACTCACTATGCTTAAAAGAATTAGAATCAAATTTAAAAACTTTTGTTACTCGGTTTAAAATGACGTTTTTGAAAGTATTTTAAATGGCATCGCAGCGGAACAATTAATTAAAATCAGTTTGAATAAAACTGTATTTTTAGAAACATAAAACAGAGACACCGGTTGACACCTGCGAACGCCGGTCGACGCTCGGCATTTCTCGAGTTTTTCATCGGTCGACATTGCCAATCGCCGGACGACACCACGTTTCTTATGGGTCTTCTCGTCGGTTGACACCGGGAACACCGGTCGACACTTCTACGCTCATCTTAGAGAGTGGTGGACACCCGCTTTCATAGGTCGACACCTTGATACTCTTTGCCCGCCCAGGTCCAACCCCGCTGTCGACACCTTCACTGATTTTACAGTAACCGGTCGACACCCACGGTCACTGGTCGACACCTCATTTCTCTCTGCCTGCACAGGTCGAACCCCGTTGTCGACATTCTTACTGATTTTACACTAACTGGTCGACACCCACGGTCATTGGTCGTCAAATCATTGCTCTCTGTCCGCACAGGTCGAACCATACGATTGACACTCACATTCCATTTTACACAGACCGGTCGACACCTATTGACTTCGGTCGACACTTTGCACCAGCAGGCTCAAAATAACAACAGTTCAAAAGAAAACGGACACAAAACTTCCACGATTAAAACCACCAATTCGAAACTTGAATTATGCAATCAGACTCATTCAAATAGTTTTAAAATGCGCCTATACATCAATCCCGACTATTAACATTTACGCCAATCTATGCCTCAAAATCTATACACTCGACATAGATCTCTCAAAATACAACTCTAAGAAACCTACCTCCCGGCTTCACTCCACAGGTTAGGCGGCCGTGAAAAACTCCACCCGCAGCACACGGTGTCACGCCGCCAACCGCCTATTCATCCTATCTAGGTTATGGCGACTCAGCTGCTAAAATCTCTGCACCTACACCACAGAACACACAACATAAGCCTAACGCTCAATAAGTAGTGCAATATGAAACGTAAAACGACAATACAATCCTATCACATGCAGTCTCTACACTCTCGCTCAAGTTGTCACAACCGGTACCACGTGGTACGGCCACACCATGGCGAGGCTTTACTCTCTCGCCACCTCACACCTTGGCACGACGCCATCGTCCTAGTTTCTCTAGCAACGAGGCCCTCAAATCGTACCGACACGTTACTCTACGCACCGCAATCATTCCAAGGTGAGGCTAGATACAATTGCCACACCACCCCTTGGCACGTCGCCATCGTCCTGGTTCCTCCAACAACGACGCCATAGTTGCCCACCACTACACGCACACCGCAGCAGCCATCCCAGGGTGAGGCTGGACACACTAGCCACAGCACACCCTAGAACGTCGCCATCATCCCAGTTTCGCTAGCAACAAGGCCTAGCTGCCCACACACACATCGTACTCACCACCACACATCGCACTTCACATTCACACATAAAACCATGCTCAAATTCATTTTCATTCCCATTTTAAAAACATGATGCATGTCAAACAATACACATGCACATCACAATCAAGCAACTCAAACCTAACATTCCTTGGTGTAGGCCCACCTGGCGCGCTCTCTGTGGAGCTCTTTTCACCCTAAACCTGCTCAACCTACAACAAAAATTATTTTCCTGTCAAAACTCATCCCACTACTCTACTTAAGCACTAAAATCACCATACTATCACAACACTTCACGAACTCGCCAAAATCACTCACTAACCTATCTCGGCTCCAAATTCAACTTAACTTCCGACCCGCATAACTTTGGCGTCGGTTATTGGAATCACTCGATTCTAGTGGCCAAACGCTCCAATCGTAACCTAGTTTAACATACATAAACATAATTTAAAATCATTATTCACAGCTAAGGCGGAAATTACGAAAACAGAATAGGCCTTAGGGTCAAAATCCTACATTCTCGATCTTTCAGCAAAACTCAACAAATTTTTTCACCAATCCATCAAATTTATCGTCAACAATGTCACAACAAATAATAACCAATGCAATAAATGGATGGAGCGTTGCGTCGATGTAGAAAAGATCGCCAGAGGGAGGGCTTTGTTTCTCCTTTTTCTTCACGCGGGTTGGGTGAAAAAGAAAGAAACAGAGAGGAGAGGGAGAGTTATGATCCTCCCCCTCTCTGTTACTTTTTTTTTTTATATCAATTTAATATAATTAATACTAATGACCTCTTTTGCCATCACGCATTAATCCGTTAGTTAAACTATCATTCAGTCTATTTCCGATCAGATTTCTGAAATTTTTTTCTTCTGCATTAGTTTCGAAATAATCCCCCACCTAACCTTACTAATTTTCTACTCTCCATTTCAACCCAAACCCCGCCGCTAAGCACACCGACAACCCAAAAACTGATACGACGAAAATACGGGGTGTTACATGCTCCCCTTCTTTAAAATATTTTGTCCCCAAAATTTACGTATCGAATAACTCTGGTTATTGTTGCACCATGTCCTGTCGCCTTTCCCAAGTGGTCTCCTTCACTTTGTGATTGCGACATAAAACTTTGACCAAGGGAATCGTCTTGTTACGCATCACTTGCACCGCTGACCCTAGTATGGCCACTTGCTTCTCCTCATATAATAGCGTCAGCTGAATCTCAATATTCTGCTGTGGTACTACCTGAAAAGGATCACGCACACACTTACTCAGTATGCAAGACATTATGTATGGCATCCTTTGAGGAGGGCAGCTAAAACTCGTAGGTTGTCTTCCCAATTCTTTCAACAATAGGGAACGACCCAAAAAAATGAGGGTGGAGCTTTCCTCGCTTCCCAAACCTAACCACTCCCTTGAACGGGGAGATCTTCAGGAACACCTCATCGCCAGCCAAACTCAAGTTCTCGCCTCCTCCGATCGGCATAGCTCTTTTGCCGACTCTGAGCTTCCTCGACCTTATTCTTTATAAAAGCAATCTTGTCAACCGTCTATTGTAGTATTTCTGGGTCTATAAGTCTTGCTTCTCCAATCTCGTCCCAGTACAATGGCGACCTGCATTTTCTTTCATACAGAGTCTCGTATGGCGCCATGCCAATTGTAGACTGGTAACTGTTATTATATGCGAATTCTACCAACGGCAAGAACCTGCTCCAAGCCGCTTGAAACCCCAAAACACAGTCTCTGATCATATATTCCAGTATCTATATGGTTCGCTCCGATTGCCCGTCGATCTGAGGAGGAAAGGTTGTCCTGAATTCCAGCTTGGTACCCATGGTCTTATTCAGACTTCTCCAAAACTTAGACGTAAACCTGGGGTCTCGGTCTAACACTATCGACACCAGACCCCATGTAATCTGACTATCTCTTGCATTTACAATTGAGCAAACTGATCCATCGGATAAGTCATTCTTACTAGTAAAAATGGTAACACCCCGTATTTTTGTGGTATCGATTTTTTGGGATCTCGGGGTGCTAAGTGGCAGGATTCAGGACGGAATGAAGAGCGTAAAATTTGTAAGGTTAGGTGGGGAATTATTTCGAGGGTAATGGTGGTGAGAAAATTCCAAGAATCCGACCGGAAACGGATTGCATAGCCATTCGATTAAAGGATTAAACTGTGAAGGTGAAATAGTAATTAGTTATTATTATTTTTTATAAAAAAAATAAAAATAAAAATAAAGTCATAAGAGGAGAGGGATTCATAGAAAACCTTCTCCTCTTGTGTTTTCTCCCTAGCCGCGTGAGCCCCCTTCGGTTCTCTTCTTCCCGCAACGTTCAGCCAGTGATTGTTTGTGGTTTTCTCCTCCATTTCCATGGTTCAAGGTAAGATTAAGTAGTTTATAGTTCAATTTGGGTTTAGTGTCGGAGCTTGAGGAGAAATTGGGGGATAAAGATTTTGGATTTTAAGGTTAGAGTGTTTATTAGGTTTACTATTGACTTTTATGGTTTATTGAGGAAAAATGTAATAGATTGATGAGAAAGTTGTTGAGTTTTATCGACACACAGAGAATGTGGGATTTTAAGCACTAAAATGAAACTTACTTCAAATTTTCAGCAAGGCTACAAGCGTCAGTTTCAAAAACCATTTTTGCGTGTTGTACTAGGTTATGATTGGAGAGTTTGGCCACTGGAATCGAGTGATTCTGATAACTGATGTAAAAGTTATGCTCCTCAGAAATTAGGTTGGTTTTTTGGCCAAGATAGGTTAGTGACCGATTTTGGTGAGTTCGTGACGTATTGAGCTAGTATGGTGGTTTTAGTGCGGGAGTAGAGTAGTGAGATGAGTGGTTACGGGAAGTCAGTTTTTGTTGTAGGTTGAGTAGGTTTCGGGTGAAACGAACACCTTGTAAAGCTATAACGCCAGGTAATTAGTGTATTCATGTGTTTTTCCCAGGTGGGCCTACACCGAGAAACGTTAGGTGGTGTAGGTTGATTGTAATGTACGTGTGTATTATGTGGCATTCATTATGTTTTTGGAACGGGAACGAAAATGAATTTGAGCATGATTTTATGTGCGAATGTGAAGTGCGATGTGTGCTTGTGAGGACAATGTGTGTGTGGGCAGCTCGGCCCCGTTGCTGTAGGAACTGGGACAGTGGCAACGTGCCAGGGTGTGGTGTGCCGAGTGCATCCAGCCTCACCCTGGGATGGCTGCTGAGGTGTGCGTGTGGTGGTGGGCAACTATGGCCTCGTTGCTGAACGAACCAAGACGATGGCGACGTGCCAGGGGGTGGTGTAGCGAGTGCGTCCAGCCTCACTCTGGATTGGTTGCGGTGCATAGAGTGACACGTGGGTACGGTTTGAGGGCCTCATTGCTGCAGAAACCAGAACGATGGCAACGTGTAAGGGTGTGAGTTGGCGAGAGAGTACAGCCTCACCATGGTGCGGCCGTACCACGCGGTACCGGTTAGGACAACATGAGCGAGAAAGTAGAGACTGCATGTGATAGGATTTCATTGTTGTTTTACGTTGCATATTGCACTACTTACTGAGCGTTAGGCTTATGTTGTGGGTTTCGTGGTGTAGGTGCCGAGATTTCAGCGGATGAGTTGCTAGAACATAGACAAGATAAGTAGGCGGTTGGCGGCGTGCTACCGTGTGCTGGCAAGTGGAGTTTGTCACAGCCGCCCGACCTGTGGAGTGAAGTCGAGAGGTAGGTTTCTAGGAGTTGTGTTTTGAGAGGTTTATGTCGAGCTTATAGATTTTTAGTCATAAATGGACATGAATGTTAATAGTCGGAATTGATGTATAGGTGCATTTTTAAACTATTTGAAAGAGTCTGATTGAATAATTCACGTTTCGAATTGGTGGTTTTAATCGTGGAAGTTTTGTGTCCGTTTTTTTTTTAACTGCTGTTATTTTTAGGTTGTTGGTGCAAAAGGTCGACCAAAGTTCATATGTTTTATGGCCAAGCCCCTGCTCAGTCACTAGAATGCACGATAGATCGGTTAGGCCCTCGGATCTCGGCGAAGCCGAGAAACTCTTGAGAAAAATAGTAAAATGAACAACTAAATGTGCTTGCAATGAAACGTAATTTGGTGTGAGATTAGTGGAGTGAGTGAGGTGTGTGATGGTGGTGGTCATGGTCCAAGTTGATTAGAACTGACAAAGTTATGCATACAAACCCGCAAGTCGGCCGAAGAGACAATGTGATGTTCTCGGCAATCACAACCTTTCCATGGAGCATTGTAACCAGCTCCAAAATGAAGCATTGTGCGGCCGAGATGGTGGCAGCCAAGAGGTGATCAATGGCTTGCTGAATGCCATGTCATGGATCCGTGTTTCTTCCACAAAAGATAAAGGGGACAAGCATCTCAAATGGCAGCCCAATGGTGTGGCCAAATCGGGTAAAGTTGGCCACCACTTGCGGTATTCCTCCTTGGCGCGCGCGCGATCTAGAATGGCATGTTTGCATGCCCGAATGATGCTCCCAATTTATGCCAACTCCGAGACCCTTTCCATCATCTATCCTAACCATTCAACTTAATCCTATGCCTAATGCATGCACATAATAATAAGTTTAATAAGAAGGCCAATGTTTGCCTAATCAGTTCAAAATAAAATGTTACGTAGAATTTGGCTCGGGAAGACAAATTCCCTTAAGAGCATCATGATCTTCAATGGAGGATTCCCATGCAAGGATTTGTCTCGGTTGCTCCATGTCTTGAGTCTCCACTTCCCACTTTAAGCTTTCAATGTCCGGCTCCATTGAATCATTAACTGCACAAGAAACAAACGTGTGAGAATGTAAGTTAATTAAAGTGTGTGCTTGGACTTGAGATCGTGTGACGGGCCTATGGGGCACATCAATATGTGTCGACCATTCCTTGTAAAATGGGATGTGAGTGTCGACCGCGGGGTTCAACCTTTGCGGGCAGAAAGCAATAAGGTGTCGAGCGGCAACTTTGGGTGTCGAACGGTTAGCGTAAAATCGTTAAGCGTGTCGACCGTGGGTTTTGACATGCGCGAGCAGAAAGGATCAAGGTGTCGACCGATGAAAGCGAGTGTCGACCACTCTCTAAGATGGGCGTAGAAGTGTCGACCGGTGTTCCCGGTGTCGACCGGCGTGAAGAACCGAAAGAAATGTGGTGTCATCTGGCGTTTGCCAGTGCCGACTAATGAAAAACCAGAGACATTCCGTGTGTTGACCGGTGTTTGCAAATGTCAACCGATCTCTCTGTTTTATGTTTCTTAAAATGTAGTTTTATTCAAACTTATTTTCATTAATATTTTCACTGCGATACCGTATAAAATACTTTCATAAACATCGTTTTAAACCGAGGAACAAAGTTTTAAATTTTATTCAAATTCTTTTGAGCATAGTGAATGGATAGTAGAAGTGAATGGATAGTAGAAGTGGTTAGGTTTTCGGGGTGTTACAGTTATGGTATCAGAGCTTTTACCCAACCAGAAGCCTTGTCGACGAGGATATCGGATCCCTCGAAGGAGGGGTGAGATTATGAAGGCAAGAGGGACTGTCAAAATTCTCACACAGCATGGGGAAAGATAGAGGGGAGGGTTAATATGAGGGAAGAGGGTATGGTACGAGTGTATGAGCCACGGGGTCGATGTCGTTTGATGGATCTTTTAATTCTACCAAACGCTGCATGGGAGTGCTTCGCCACCCGTAAGTATCTCTTTGGACTCTCGTAGTTTTCGTTTATACTCACTAGATGTTATTGTGTACAAGTTTAGCATTATGGTTAGAGAGACGCGTAGAGCTGTAGGCGATATGAATGACGCCATTAGACAGCTTACTGAGTTGGTCAATCGCGCAGTAGCTGGAGCAATTTATGAGTAGGGAAGACCAGGCTAGTCTAGTGCCCAGACTTCCACGGATTGTGGGGGTGATAGGTTGTAGAGACTGAGACCCCCATAGTTTGACAGATCATCTTCGAACCCACTCAGTGCTGAGGAGTGGATTCGAAGTCTGGAAGACATGTTGATTTTGCCAAAGTAGATGAGGAGGACATCGTATCCAGTGCGGCATTAAACCTTGCCAAGGACACCCAATTTTGGTGGGATTTGGTGAAAGCAAACACCAATGTGAAGTCCATTACTTGGGAGGAATTTAAGACGACGTTCTTTGGTAAATATTTTAGCCACTCAGTCAGAACCCAGAACATGGTGGAGTTTGCCAAGTTGAGGCAGACAGGTACCGTGGCCAAATATCTGAGATAGTTCGAGGCGCTATGTTACAGCCAAGCTCCTGCTCGGTCACCAAAATGCATGAAAGGATCGGTTAGGCCCTCGGATCTCGGCCAACCCCAGAAACCCTTGAGAAAAACAGCAAATGAACAACCAAATGTGCTTTAAATGAAATGAAATTTGGTGTGAGATTAGTGGAGTGAGTGAGGTGTGTGATGGTGGTGGTCGTGGTCCAGATTGATTAGAAATGACAAACGTGTGCAAGCAAACCCGCAAGTTGGCAGAAGAGATAATATTATGTTCTCGGCAATCACAACCTTTCCATGGAAAGGCTCTCAACTTGGGGAACCGATTTTGGCCACTTCCTTCTTGTTTCCTTCCCTTGATAGGGAGGAGAGAAAAGTGGAACACATGCTCGAGCAACAACCTTGAGTTGCCAAGCTAGGAGGCTACTCCTAATCGGTTCATGGAACCGAGCACTTACCTTGAATGGTGGTGGGAAAACTCTCTCGGTTTCCTCTTAGAAAACACCCGATGCTCATTAACTTTGCCAACCAAAATACAAACACCAATGCTATGCTTATATAGGCCTAGGATGGAGGGTTTTAGGGCTGTGCTTTGGTCTTCAAAAACTTGGTGCAAAGGAGCTTGTAACCGGCTCCAAGTGTTGTAGTGTGCGGCCGAGATGATGGCAGCCAAGTGGTCGATCAATGGCTTGCTGAATGCCATGTCATGGATCTGTGTTTCTTCCACAAAAGGTAAAGGGGACAAGCATCTCAAATGGCAGCCCAATGGTGTGGCCAACTCGGGTAAAATGGGCCACCACTTGCGGCACTTTCTCCTTGGTGCATTTGCGGCCGAGAGTGGCATGCCTTGCATGCCCGAATGCATCTTCAATTTAAGCCAAGCCCGAAGCCCATTCCATCATCTATCCTAACCATTCAATCTACTCCTAAATGCCTAATGCATGCACATAATAAATAGTTAAACAAGAAGGCCAATGTTTGCCCAATAAGTTCAAAATAAAACATTACATAAAAGTTGGCTCGGGAAGACAAATTCCCTTAAGAGCTTCATGATCTTCAAGGGTGGCTTCCCATGCAATGATGTGTCTTGGTTGCTCCATGTCTTGAGCCTCCACTTCCCACCTTAAGCTTGCCACTTCCGCCTCCATTGAATCATAACCTGCACAATAATAAAATGTGTGAGAATGTAGGTTAATTAAAGTGTGTGCTTGGACTTGAGATCGTGTGATGGGCCTATGGGGCACATCACGCTATCTCGGTTTGCTAGTCATCTAGTGAGTCTGAACTAGAACAAAGTGCACAAATTTGTACAGGGCCTTAAGCTGGACAATATACATGGGCATGTAGATAGCTAGGACACGAGGGGTGCCTTACGAGGAGGTGGTAGCAAAGGCGCTAGACATTAAGGAGACTAGTACGAAGCTTCTCAGTTACAGAGAGCTGCCTAAAGAACAGACTAGGAAATATTTCAAAGAACTATTACTGCAATCGAGTGGAGAGGAGTCGTCTCAGCGAAAGGGCCTGAATATGTCTAGTGACAGCTCTAGCAGTCAGGGGAGTAACAAGCGACCTCAGGGACTAGGACAATTTCCGGTATGCCCTAAGTGCCAAAGGAGTCACCCTGGTGACAGCAAGGGAGGTGCAAGGCGATGCTACAACTATGGTGAGGCGGGACACATTTACAGAGATTGTCAGAAGCCGCGACAGAATTAGTGCTTCAACTGCAATGAGGAGGGGCATTTTCCTAGGAGTTGCCTGAATTTGAGCAAGGCCCCAGCAAGAGTGACACCAAGATTCTTCACCCTCATTGTGCCAGACGATGCTGCCCAACCATCAGTGATTTCAGTTAGCATTCTTATTTCAGGCTTCGCGGCTTATACTCTTGTCGATACGGGTGCTACTCATTCGTTTATGTCCACTGCTTTCATGGTAAAGGCGAATCTAGTGCCTAGCTACTCTGGGCAGTTTTATGATGTATTGTTGCCGTCAAGGGAGTGCCTATACTCGGATCAAGTGGTACAAGGTGATGTTGTGACAGTGGGAGAAAAAAGGTTGTACGCTGATTTGATCATACTCGACATGAAGGGGTATGAGGCTATGTTAAGGATGGATTGCTTGTCTAGACACTATGCCGCGATCGATTGCAGGATCAGAGAGATCCACTTTCAGCTCCTGAGTGGAGAGAGTTGCTCCTTCAGGGCGGGAAGGGGTTTTGAAGGATTTCAGTAGTGTCGTCTATGAGAGCCCAACAGTTGTTACGAGGTTGATATATGAGCTTCTTGGCTAGTGTCATGGATGCGCAGGTTTAGGGCAAGGCTTAACTCCAGGACATCCCCATTGTGCAGGATTTTCCAGGGGTATTTCTTGAGCATTTGTCTGGTCTGCCCCCTGATAGGGAAATTGAGTTTGTTATCGACGTATACCTTAGAGCCAAGCCAGTGTGCAAAAACCTGTACTGGCTAACACCTATCGAGTTGAAAGTATTAGGGGCATAGTTAGAGGAGTTGACGGATAAAGACTTCATATGCGCTAGTTTTTTGCCGCGGGGTGTACCGGTGCTTTTTGTTAAAAAGGAAGGATCACTACGCATGTGTGTTGACTATAGGGAACTGAACAAGTTGACAGTGAAAAATAAGTACCCGTTGCCAAGGATAGATTACCTGTTTGATCAGCTTCAGGAGGCACGGGTGTTCTCTAAAATTTATTTGAGATCCGGTTACTATCAGTTGAAAGTTAGGGAGGAAGATGTCTCGAAGACAGCTTTTCAGACGCGGTACAGGCACTATGAATTTTTAGTGATGTCGTTCGGACTGACTAATGCCCCAGCTGCTTTTATGGACCCGATGAACCGAGTATTGAAGGAGTAATTGGATAGATTCGTGATAGTTTTCATTGATGACATCCTAATATACTCTCGGAGTGAAGGTGAGCACAGAGAGCACTTGAGGATTGTGCTGACAACTCTGGGGCAGCACCGACTATATGCTAAGTTCTCTAATTGCGAATTTTTGTTGGATAGAATCAAATTTTTTGGTCACATCATCTCTTGTGACGGTATTTCTGTGGACCCGACAAAGGTTCAGGTGTTGAAGCAGAGGTTGAATACAACCCCTTTGCTAGTACTGCCGGTATAGGGGGAGAAGTTTAGCAATTATTCCTTTGGCAGGTCGACAGTTTGGCCCTTTCTGCCCGCGCAGGTCGATCCCCTTGATCGACAATCTCGCAGACTTTACGTAGACCAGTCGACATCTGTAACTAGAGGTTGACACCTGCTTCGGCTCTGCCTGTCATAGGTCGAGCCTCATGGTCGACACTCCCCTTACATTTACACTGACCGGTCGACACCTTTCAACTTCGGTCGACACCTCACACCAGAATCAGTGAAAATAGCAATCCTAGTTCGTTTTAAAAATAAACACACGATGAGTACTCCTCTACTAAATCCACGAAGTAAAGCTCATATGTTGAAAACTTATTATTTCCCTTGTAAATCTTAAAACGACACAACTTTACTTCGACTTTTAACTATCCTTATACCACACAAGCTATAACCTCAAAGTTTTATACAACTCTATTCGACTCAAAACACTTATAATTTACACTCTCTTTACCCGCCATGGTCGTGTGGCCTCAACATTCCCCTGCACCGGCATGCGCCATCTCCCACCAACTCTGACACTAGGCCTGCTCACCGCTTAGCAACTCACTTGACAGCGCGAAAACATGGACTCGAAAACCAATGCATAACTCAACCCCTATTCATGCAGTTTCTATACTCAACTCCGTTTTCTTTTCATTTCGTTATTGAAATCTTTCACTTTTTGGTGTGAGTCAGGCCGGCATCCATCCCTTCTACACTCGGGATGGTCATTCCATAACCCACGGAGCGAGGTTAGAGGCATGCATCATGTTCACACACAGAACGGCCCTACGTAACCTCCTCCTAACATCAATCGTTGAACCCTCTAGTGTTCTCAATAGCATGTTAACGACGAAGCGTTTGCAAACCGTGTCACATTACGTACTTTTATCCATGGGAACCCCATATTGCTTTCTCACTAGTACGATAATGACGAGGCGTTCACCCGTGCATTGCAAGTCTTTTCTTATCTGATTACGTTTCATATACACATTTTAAAACATGCTCAAAACTCGTGTTTCGTAGTTCAAAACCATGATGCATAACAATCACAATGCACAACTCAATAACCAAACGACCAAAAGACAATCAAAGCAAAAATAAGCAAACAAGCAACCAAAGAACCAAACAATCCTACCATTCCATGGTGTAGGCTCGAAGGCAATTCACAAGTAGTCCATCACTTACTTGGCGTTCTGGAAATCCTTTCGCGTTTTGTTACTTGGTGCTCTAACTGGAATACCTATAAAATTATACCTCTGTCAATTCTAACTCATTTAATTCATATTTTCCTATCCTGAAAATCCTAACTTATACCAAAACCGACACTCTTCACTAAACTCGAAATGCCTCGCAAATTTTCGTCCAACTTCGAAAATTCACAACTTCTTCAATACTCGTTCGAATTGGACGATACAAAATACTACGGGTTCCTAAGGATGCCTAGTTCCCCGTGGTCGCATCCATTTCCCATTCGGATGGCCACAACTTAACCAAACCTGGTTGAATGGACACCGTTCCAAATCTCACGTACACGGCTAATAAATCTCCAAATCTTCCTCACTAATCCTCGTAATCTACTCATATTTCTATCCTAAGCATCATTACACGGACAGAAATCCAACTTTACGCTCAACTTCTCACGTTACCCTCCTAGGTTTTCACTAATTCGACTTATACCCTTGCCAAACCCGGTTTCGCCACTAATAACACCAACACACTAACTAACTACGCAAAGCTAACAAAAACTTACCGTAGATTTGAAAATTCGCGGAAGAACAGAAGAAGATCGCAGCACATAGGAAAAGAAAGACACCGCTCGCTGGAGAGGAGAACGCGAGAGAGGAGAGGAAATGCTAGGGGAAGAAGGGGAGGGCACCGACAGTGCTCTCCCTTCTTTTATTTTATTATTAATTTTTTTATTTTTTTATTTTTTTTCTTCATAATTACCAAATTGCCCTCCTCCTTAAACTGTTTCACAATTCCGTGATTTCGTCCAAATCCGGTTAAATTCTTAAATTTCTCTTTCTACCATTAACCTTAAAATAATCTTTCACTTAGGGGTCGAAATTTTTCGTTATTAATTTGGACCAAAACTCCGCCGATTAAAATTTACGAAAATCCTACATAATTTTCTAACGAAAAATTTTCGAGTATTACAGATTCAGTTGTCTAGAAGCATAGGCAATCACCCTTCTACTCTGCATCAACACGCAACCCAAGTCTACCCTGGAGGCGTTGCAATAAATGCTAAACTTCTCCCCCTCTACTGACAGTACTAGGAAATGGGCTGTAGTCGACCTCTGCTTCAACGCCTGGAAGCTGTCCGCGCACTCATCGAACCCACTATACATCGTGTTCTTCCTGGTTAATCGAGTCAAAGGGGTTGCAATATTTGAAAATCCCTCAATAAACCTCCAGTAATATCCTGCCAACCCTAGAAAACTACGTATCTCGCTAGCACTAGACTGTCTTGGCCATTCCTTCACAGACTGAACGTTTGCTGGGTCCACTGAAATACCATCACGAGAGATGACATGCCCAAAAAATTTGATACTATCCAGCCTCAATTCGCACTTAGAGAACTTAGCATATAGTCGGTACTGCGCAAAGTCATCAGCACGATCCTCAAGAGCTCTCTGTGATCATCTTCACTCCGAGAGTATATTAGGATGTCATCAATGAATACTATCACAAATATATTTAATTGCTCCCTGAATACTCGTTTTATCAGGTCCATAAAAGTAGCTGGGGTATTAGTCAGTTTGAACGACGTCACTAAAAACTCATAGTGCTTGTACCACGTGCGGAAAGCTGTCTTAGGGACATCTTCCTCCCTAACCTTCAACTGATAGTAACCGGACCTAAAATCAATTTTAGAGAACACCCTGCCCCTTGAAACTGATCAAAGCGGTCATCTATTCTGTGTAACAGGTACTTATTCTTCACCATCAACTTGTTCAGTTCCCTATAGACAACACACATACGTAGAGATCCGTCCTTTTTAACGAAAAGCACTGGTACACCCCATGATGAAAAACTAGGGCGTATGAAGCCTCTATCCATCAACTTCTCTAATTATGCCATTAACTTTTTCAACTCGATAGGTGCAAGGCTGAATGGGTTATTGCACACTGGCTCAGCTCCAGGGTACACGTCGATAACGAACTCAATTTCCATGTTAGAAGGCAGACCTGGCAAATCCTGAAGAAATACACCCAGAAAATTCTGCACAATGGGGATGTCCTAGAGTTGAGTCTTGCCCTGAAACTTTCCATTCATGACATTAGCTAAGAAGCCCATGCATCCACCTCGTAACAACTGTTGGCGTCTCCTAGACGACGCTGTTGAGATCCCACTCAAACCCTTTCCCGCCTGAATGAGCAACTCTCTCCACTCGGGAGCCGAAAGTAGATCTCTCTGGTCCTGCAATCTATCGTGGCATAATGACTATACAGCCAATCCATTCCTAAAATAGCCTCGTACCCCTTCATGTCAAGTATGATTAGATCGGCACACAATCGTTTTTCTCCCACAGTTACAATATCACCTTGTACCACTTGATTTGTGTATAGGCGCTCTCCCTACAGCAACAATAAATCATAGAACTGCCCAGAATAGCTGGCCACTAGATTTTCCTTGACCACGAAGGCATTGGACACAAACGAATGAGTAGTGCCCGTATCGACAAAAGTATAAGCCGCCATGCCCGAAATAAGAATTCTACCTGAAATCATCGATGGCTGGGCGGCGGCGTCTGGCTCAATGAGGGCCAAGACTCTTGGTGTCACTCTCGCTGGGGCCTTGCTCAAATTCGGGTAACTTCTAGCAAAATGCCCCACTTCATTGCAGTTGCAGCATCTATTCTATCGCAGCTTCTAACAATCTCGAGACATGTGCCCCGTCTCGGCATAGTTTTAACATCACCCTGCACCTACCCTGCACTCTCCGAGGTGACTGCTTTGGCACTTGGGGCATATCAGAAATGGTCCTAGTACTTGGGGTCGCTTAATGCTCTCCTGGCTGCTAGAGCTGTCGCTAGCCCTCTTCAAGCCCTTCCGCTGAGACGACTCTTCTCCACTCGATTGTGGCAACAATTCTTTGAAATATCTCCTAGGCTGTTCCTTAGGCAGCTCACTGTAACTGGGACGCTTCGTCCTAGCCTCCTCAATGTCTAGCGCCTTCGTCACAATGTCTCGTAAGGCACCCCTCGTGTTCTAGATATCCACATGGCCATGTATATGTCCAGCTTCAGGCCCTGTACATATTAGTGCACTTTGTTCTTGTTCGGGCTCACCATATGACTAGCAAAACGAGATAGCGCCTCAAACTATCTCACATATTCGGCCACTATACCTCTCTGCCTCAACTTGGAAAACTCCACCATCTTCTGGTTTCTGACTGGGTGGCTAAAATACTTCCCGAAGAACGTCGTCTTAAATTCCTATCAAGTCATAGACTTCACATCGATGGTCGCCTTCTCCGAATCCAAACAAAATCAGGCGTCCTTGGCAAGGTGGAATGCCGCACTGGATACCCTGTCTTGCACATCTACTTTGGCATAATCCATCATTTCTTCTATATTTCGAATCCACCCCTCAACGCTGAGTGGGTTCGAAGATGATCCGTCGAACACTTAAGGTCTGAGCCTGTGCAACCTATCACCCCCACAATCCGTCGAAGTCTGGGCACTAGACTAGCCCTGGTCCTCCCTACTCATAAACCGCTCCAGCTGTTGCAATTGGTGGTTGACAAACTCGGTAAGTTGTCAAATGGCGTCATCCATATCGCCTACAACTATACGCGTCTCTCTAACCATAACGTCAAACCTGTACACCACAACATCTAGTGAGTCTAAAATGAAACTACTAGGGTTCTAAAAAATACTTACGGTTGGCGAAGCACTCCCATGCAGCGTCTAGTGGTATTAGCAGATCCATCAAATAACGTCGACCCCATAGGTCCAACAATCGTAACATACCCTATTCGCACATATTAACCGTCCCGTCTACCTTTCCCCCAAGCAATGTGGGAATTCTGACAGGCCCTTTTGCCTTTACAATCTCAGCCTTACTCCAAGGGGTCCGACATTCTTGTCAATCATACTTTCAGTTGGGTAAAGGCTTTGATATCATAACTGTAATGCCCCGAAACCCTACGCGTTTCCGGTTCGTTCCCTTTTCCTATTCACTCACTATGCTTAAAAGAATTCGAATCAAATTTAAAACTATTGTTGCTCTGTTTAAAACGACATTTTTTAAAGTATTTTAAAAGATATCACAGCGAAAAAATTAATTAAAATAAGTTTGAATAAAACTCTATTTTTAGAAACATAAAACAGAGACACGGGTTGACACCTGCGAACGCCGGTCAACACTCGGGATGTCTCAAGTTTTTCATCGGTCGACACTGGCAAACGCCGGACGACAAGAAGGTTCTCTGGGTCTTTCCATCGGTCAACATCGGGAACACCGGTCGACACTTCTACGCTCATCTAAGAGAGTGGTTGACACCTGTTTTCACAGGTCGACACCTTGATCCTCTCTGCCCGCGCAGGTCGAATACCGCAGTCGACACCCTTAATGATTTTACACTAACCAGTCGACACCCACGGTCGCTAGTCGACACCTCATTGCTTTCTGCTCACACAGGTCAAATCCCGCAGTCGACACCCACATTCCATTTTATACAGATCGGTTGCCACCTATGGAGTTCGGTCGACACTTTGCACCAGCAGCCTAAAAGTAACAGTATTTCAAAAGAAAACGGACACGAAAACTTCCATGATTAAAACCATCGATTCGAAACCTGAATTATTGAATCAAACTCTTTCAAATAGTTTAAAAATGCGACTACACATCAATCCCGACTATTAACATTCACGCCTATCTATGCCTCAAAATCTATACACTCGACATAGAACTTTCAAAACACAACTCCTAGAAACCTACCTCCCATCTTCACTCCACGGGTCAGGCCGCCTTGACAAACTCCACCTGCCGGCACACGGTAGCACGCCGCCAACTGCCTACTCATCCTGTCTAGGTTCTGGCAACTCACCTGCTGAAATCTCTGCAGCTACACCACGGAACACACAACATAAGTATATTGCTCAGTAAGTAGTGCAATATGAAACGTAAAACGACAATGCAATCCTATCACATGCAGTCTATACACTCTCGCTCAAGTTGTTACAACCGGTACCGCATGGTACAGCAGTACCATGATGAGGCTGGACTCTCTCGCCACCTCACACCCTGACACGTTGCCATCGTTCCGGTTTCTACAGCAACAAGGCCATTAAATCGTACCCACACGTCACTCTACGCACCGCAACCATTCCAGGGTGAGGCTGGATGCACTCGCCATACCACCCCCTAGCACGTCGATATCGTCCCCGTTCCTGCAGCAACGAGACCATAGTTGCCCACCACTACACGCACACCGCAGCAGCCATCCCAGGGTGAGGCTGGACGCATTCGCTACACCACACCCTGGCACGTCGCCATCGTCCCAGTTTCTCCGGCAATGAGGCCTAGCTGCCCACACACACATCGTCCACACCACCACATATCGTACTTCACATTCACACATAAAATCATGCTCAAATTCATTTTCGTTCCCTTTTGAAAAACATGATGTACGTCAAACAATACACACGCACATCACAATCAACCAACTCAAACCTAACATTCGTCGCTGTAGGCCCACCTTGCGCACTCTCCGTGGAGCTGGTTTCACCCGAAACCTGCTCAACCTACAACAAAAATTATTTTCCCGTCAAAACGCATCCCACTACTCTACTTACGCACTAAAATCTCCATACTAGCACAACACTTCACGAACTTGCAAAAATCACTCACTAACCTATCTCGGCTCCAAATTCAACCTAACTTCCAGTGGCCAAACGCTCTAATCGTAACCATGTTTAATATACATAAACATAATTTAAAACTATTAACCGCAGCTAAGGCAGAAATTGTGAAAACAAAATAGGCCTTAGGGTCAAAATCCTCAATTCTCGATCTTTCAGCAAAACTCAACAAAATTTCTCACCAATCCATCAAATTTATCGTCAACAATGTCACAACAAACAATAACCAATCCAATAAACGCTTCAACTCTAAACCCTAAATCTCTATCTACCAATTTTTATCAAACTCTAATCCTAACCCAAAACAAAACCACAAATACGTAAATCTATATTAAACCATTGTAGTGGAGGGAAAAACGGAGAGAGTGTTTTGTCGATGTAGCAATGATCGCCAAAGGGAGGGCATCATTTCTCCTTTCACTTCACGCGGGTTGAGGGGAAAAAGAAAGAAACAGAAAGGAGGGGGAGAGTTACAATCCTCCCCCTCTCTGTTATTTTTATTTTTTACATTAATTTAATATAATTAATCCTAATTAGCTTTTTTGCCCTCACGCCTTAATCTGTTGGTTAAACTGTCATTCAGTCTGTTCCTAGTCGGATTACTGAAATTTTTTTGTTCTGCATTAGCATCGAAATAATCTCTCACCTAACATTACTAATTTTTTACTCTTCATTTCGACCCAAACCCCACCGCTAAGCACCTCGACAACCGAAAAACCAATACAAAGAAAATACGGGGTGTTACAAATTTTGGTCGTTACATTCCACCCTGCTTAAAAAAATATTGTGTCCTAAAAATTTGTTACCTGAATATTTCTGGGTATTGACTCATCATGTCCATTTGTGGCTACTAGGTTGCTTCTTCCACGTTGTGATTATGCCATAATAATTTCAATAGTTGAATCTTCTTGTTGCTTAGAATCTTCACTGCATAATCTAGAATTTCAACTGGCTACTCCTCATAGGTTAATGTCGGTTGGATCTTTATGTTATGTTGCTCCACGATGTGAGAAGGATCTGGCATACACTTCCTCAACATGGATACGTGGAATACATTGTGAATCTCATCCATCAAGTTTGGTAGTTGTAACTGATAAGCTACCTTTCTTACTCTCCTCGTAATAGGAAATGGTCCAATGTATGTACGGTTTAACTTGCGAATGGAGAGATCTTCAGAAATACTTCATCATCTACTTCAAATTCTAGCTCTCTCTTCCTACAATTTGCATAATTGTTCTGTAAACTTTGAGATGTTAAGATCCGTTGTCTAATAAATGCAAGCTTTTTCGGTGTTTGCGGTAAAATATCCCAACCAACTAATCTTGCTTCGCCAACTTTGTGCCACTATAACAGAGATCTGCACTTTCTCCCGTAAAGAGCATCGTAAGAAGCCATACCTATCATAGGTTGAAAGCTGTTGTTATATGAAACTCCAGCAACGGTAGGTATTTGCTACAAGAACCCTGAAATTCCAGTACGCAAGCTCGAAGCATATCCTCCAACATCTGAATAGTCGTCTCCGATTGATCGTGTGTCTGAAGATTAAATGCCCTGATAAAATTGAGCTGCATATCCATAGATTTGTACAAAGTCTTCAAGAACTTCGATGTAAATCTAGGGTCTTTATCTGATACAATCGAAGTCAGAACTCCGTGTAATCATACGATCTTTTGAATATATAGTTCAGCAAACTGGTCCATAGATGACTTGGTTAATCGATCCACGATCATTCATATTCCATGATAACCCTTTGTTGTCCGAGGCAACCCGACAACAAAATCCATCGATATTTCCTCCAATTTCCATTCAGGGATAGACAATGGTTGTAGCTTTCTTGCTGGCCTCTGGTGTTCAGCTTTAATCTGCTGGCCAATCAAACACGCCTCAACGTAATTATCCACAATCTTCTTCATAATAGGCCACCAATAATGTTGCATAAGGTCATTGTACATCTTGTTACTTCCTGAATGCACAGAAAACTTCGAAGAATGGGCTTCTAAAAGAAGCCCCCTACAAAGTTCCTTGTTATTCGGAACATACCACCTATTCCGAAACATGAGGATTCCGTCGTCCAAGTAACTAAACTCTGACCGGTCATTAGAAGCCATCCTTGATCTAATTTCATTACATTCAGCGTCGTCCTTCTGGGCTTGCTTAAACTTTTCCAAAATAGTGGATTGTAGGGACATAGCTGACAACATGGCCGACCCCATCTCTAAGTTGAATTTCTGAAATTGTGCATCCAAAGCTAACGACATACTTGGAGTCATGGTTGAAGTGGATGTTTTCACTTTGCTCAATGCATCGGCCACTACGTTCGCCTTGTTGGGGTAATATTTAATCTCAAAGTCATAATCCTTCACAAACTCTAACCACCGTCGTTGCCTCATGTCCAACTTGTTCTGAGTGAAAATATACTTACGACTTTTGTGATCTGAATATATTTCACATGCCTGCCCATACAGATAATGCCTCCAAATCTTTAGTGCAAAAACTACCGCAGCTAACTCTAGGTTGTGTGTCGGGTGATTCTGCTCATAGGTTTTCAATTGCCTAGAAGCATAGGCTATCACCTTCCCTTGCTGCATCAACACACACCCAAGACCTATCTTGGAATCATCAATGTAAATGCTGAATTTCCCATCTTCAACAGAAAGCGTCAATATCGGAGCAGTGACCAATCTCTACTTTAATGTCTGTAAACTGTGATCACAATCTTCGGACCACAGATACTTCATATTTTTTCTCGTCAAACGGGTTACAAGTGTCGCAATCTTTGAAAATCCTTCAATGAATCTTCTGTAATAACCTCCTAACCCAAGGAAACTTCATATCTCAGTGACATTTTTTGGCTACGGCCACTCTTTAACTTCCTGGATCTTCACTAGATCGATAGATATGCCATCGCTCGAGATGACATGACCCAGGAAATGAACCCTATCTAACCAGAACTTGCACTTAGAAAGCTTTGGGTAGAGTTGGTGTCGCTTCAGGGTTTCCAACACTGCTTTCAAATGCTCTTTGTGTCCCTCTTCATTGCGGGAATAAACCAAAATATTATCGATAAACAATATGACAAATTTATCAAGATAATCATGGAATACTCTGTTTATCAGGTCCATGAAGGCGGCTGGAGCATTCGTCAATCCGAAAGACATCACCAAGAATTCATAATGCCCTTACCGTATCCAAAAAGCTATATTTTAAATATTTTCTGATCTGACCTTTAGCTGATAATAGCCTGATCTCAGGTCAATCTTTGAAAAGACTCGTGCACCCTAGAGTTGATCAAATAGATCGTCTATTCTTGGTAAAGGGTATTTGTTCTTGATCGTCAGCTTATTCAACTCTCTGTAGTTGATGCACATCCGTAACGATCCATCCTTTTTTCTGACAAAAAGAATTGTCACGCCCCACGGCGAAAAGCTAGTACGTATGAATCCTTTCTCCACCAACTTTTCGAATTGCTTCTTTAACTCTTTTAGTTCTGTTGGTGATAACTATAAGGGTTCTTCGACACTAACTTAGCCTCTAGATATACATCAATAGAAAACTCTATTTCCCAATCTAGAGGCAGACCATGTAGATCATCTACGAAAACTTCTGGGAAGTCTTGAACAACTAAAATATCCTGAGGATTTGATTCCCTGGAAACTTGCATATGAATAACATTGGCGAGAAAACCAAAAGACTCACCAATTAAGACTTGACAAACACTGAAAAGCGCCATGACAGATATCTTCCTGGCATTCCTCGCGGCCTGAAAGGTGTGGTTATGTTGAAAACTCATTATTCTCGTCCTGCAGTAGATCGTAGCGTAGTGCTTGAACTGCCAATCCATTGCCAATATCACATCATAACTAGTTATGGTAATAATGAGATCGGCTAACAAACTCATACTTTCCACTGACACCACACTATCCCGTTATGACTTGATTTGAGTGCATACGCCCACCAGAAGGTAACATCATTTCATAACTACATTCTGTTACTACAGGCCAAACATCTAACTTGATCGCGAACGTGATGTGCCCCAGAAGGCCGTCACTCAATCACAAACCAAGGCACGAGCTTTATCCAACCTGTTCACTAACAAGTTTATTTCTTTTGTTGAATTACAGGTGTTGAATGCTTGTTCACTAACATGTTTTCCCTATAATTTTAGGAAGTCACATGAAGACTAAGAGTGGAGTCAACAGAACCGAACCGGGGTAAAGATGTTCCCCAACCCGAGACTCGTACCCATCAAGAGGGAAAGTCCAGCCTTCAAGGACAACTAAATGGACTTAATGGAGAAGTTAGTAATCTAAGCTAACAACTCAAAGAATTAACCCTTGATATGAAATTCATATTGGATAACCTCAATAAGATTAACTCCAAAAAGCCCTCCCGAGATGACCTTCCTAGGATGAGACCTGATAACCCTAGAAGAACTGAATACCCTTCTAGGAGATTTCCCGACAAGGATCCTTCCTGACCAAGATCCTTCCCCAATGAGTGAGAGGCCACCTAACCCATGAAGGAGGTTCCAAGACTTTGACTATGATGATGATGATGAGTGGACCCTAGACGAAGAAGAGAATTTCAGGTCTAGCCGTCGAAAGGACTTAGACGATCTTAGGAACATTAAGTTGCATGTTCCATCATTCAATGGCACGTGCGATGGTAACACCTTTCCAAATTGGATAGATAAAGTGGAGAAAGTCGTTGACTACTATGAATATTCATATAAGGTTGAAATCCAACTTGTTTCTGTCGAGCTCACAGGATACGCGGCCCCCTAGTGGGCCAACATTAAATCCCAAAAATAGAACATAGGAGACGACCCTATAACCACTTAGAGAGTGATGAAGTCCCTCATGACCAAAAGATTCATACCTAGCCAATACCGACAAGAGCTCTTCTTATAAATCCTAAACGTGAGACAAGGAGGTCGATTTGTTGAAGAGTACCTTACTGAGTTTGAGACCTTAGGATTCGTGGAGATATGGACGAGCCTGAAGAGCAAGTGCTTGCAAGATTTATTCGAGGATTGCACCAAATTGATCCAATGATTGAGTGGCAGCCATGTCATCAATCCTTAGCTTATGTGCTGAATAGAGTTTAAAAAAAAATCCCTAAAAAAATAGCCCATGGTTGGCCCAAAAGTTTGTGGTCCTTCCTCTTAAGTTGGAGCCCAAAAATGAGGCTTCTCCATGCAAGACCAAGTGTGATTTGAAGCCCAAGGTTATGGTCTCCCGTCCATGGCCGAGTTCCTCCATGCAACTTTGGTTTGAACAAATTACCAACCATCATTTAACCTGACATTCATCTAATCCTAAATGCCTAATATGCATGCTTATAATAAAGTTTAAGAAGGTCAACGTTTGCCCAAATAAGTTCGAAATAAAAGGTTCAATTCACGGCTCGGGAAGACCAATTCTCATATGAGAATTATGGTCTCCTTGCTTAGTCTTCCACGTGAGTAGGTGCTTTAGTTGGTCCATATCCATAGCTTTGATCTCCAATTTCAACTCTCCCAAGGTGTCCTCCAAGCATTCGCATGATCCATTGCGTACAAAAGAGACAAGTGCATAAATGCATAAGTTAGAAAAACTATAGGATTGGGTTTGTGATCGTGTAATGAGCCTATAGGGCACATCACAGCTCCAGCAAAAGTGCGGAGAAACAGAGGCGACTAAGAGTACCCCCAAGCAATCCTATTTCGGGGTACAATTGGGTCCCCTGAGTTTGGATGTTACGCACCAAACAAAGGATCACTGTGATGTTTTCTCGTTAGATATGACGGACCAAGAGGAAGAGGCATCGAAGCGATTCCTTTCTAGATATGATGCACCAGAAGGAGAAGCACGGTGGGGTAGCAACAGGGGCCATGCTCGGCAACCGTCAGATAGCCAGTTGAAACTAGCAGAGAAAACTTCGATGAATGAAGAGAAAACTTCACTGGATGTTCAAATATTTCAACAAAAGTCTTTTACATAGGCTATGAGAGAAGCTTCAATAAAAGAGGAAGAAGAACTGCCTACTGAAAACCAGAAGAAATGCGTCTGAAAAATATAGCCGTGCGTGACGCAACGTTCTTGCACGTGTACACCTCGGTCTGGCGCTCTTCTATGTGCACTGATAGTGGCTGTTACTCTTCCTCATGCATGCCTTCGTTTGCTAGCATTTGCTCGCCCATGTGTGCCTCTTGCCGCTCGCCCAACTCATCTTTTATGCCTTATCTCGTCTGCTGCATGCCTTTTTTGACCAGTAACTCATTACGCCTGCTAGTTGTTCAATGAAATGCCTCAAATATGTACCAACTAGATCTTCAATGCCTTATTTTTCTCCACGCCTTGGATTCTTCTTAACCTTTCTCAGGACTATTACAAACATGCAAACTAAAGAAAACAAGGTTAAAGTTTTGCCAATAACAATGTTTAAATAAAACTAGAATTTTCTAAAATATATAAATTAAATATAATGCTTTGTTACAATAATTAAGAAAAGAAGATAAATTCCTTCTCGATTTTCTTCCAAGCCTTGAGAAACCATTTACCTACAAGATTTCACAAGCCAATTAGAAGATAAAATAGATAAAATACTTACCTTGCCTTATGCTTAACGGATCGAAATCGTAGGCACATCATCCCCTCCCAGTTCTTTAGCATTTGACCTTTAATCAAGAAGTTGACTTAATGGGAGCAAGTTCCCACAACATAATATTAAAATTTCCATTCAATTTTCCTAAAACACTTAAACTCAAGGGTACAAAATATAGTTATCCAAAAAGTGAAATACCCTTTCAAATGTTTCAAAAAGAATTGTTTATTACCAATAATTTGGAAGCACACATCTGCAATATAAGTGAGAGATTTAAGCAACGTAAAGTTTGATCAAATTCATGCTACCCAAACAAATCAATATGAACTCAATGAAAATTCTCATTTTCAAAACAAGAATAATTTCTAATGAATAATCACACTTCATGTTAAACTAAACATGCAAACAATAAGCTCAAAGTGAAATTTATCTTTAAAAAAGAAAAACAACGCTTGGTCTTATCCAAATTAAATTGATCTAAAACAATGAGAATTAAACCAGGAAGTTTATTCACTAAACATGAGTTAGGATTTATCAACACTAATTTAAAGATGGCAACTACACTTTGAACACAAAACTCATTCTCTTAGTTCTTTCAACAATTAAGAATAAAGCTAAAATAATATCATCATGGCGTTGAAATATAGCGAGAGCCAAAGAAAGAAGGTCCAGTCACAATCAATTAAATCATCCAATCAATCTTCCTCGCTCTGTCCCTCTCGGTTTCGCTCTCTCTTACTCTCAATCTCTCGCTCACTCTCTCTATCTGTCTCTCTCTCTCGATATAACAGGAAAAGAAAAGGAGTTGGTTTTATTAAAATACTAGAACTGGATATTTTAGAAGGTCTAGCTGAACCAAACTGAATCGGCCCAGTTGACCTGGACAGACTAAGTTGACCTAGACCTGCCCAATTTACCTAGACAGGCCCAGTTGACCCAGATCAACCCAGTTGACCTGAACTTGTACTCTACACCGAACCGAACCCAAACCAAATTTTGACCTAAATTTGATTAAAACGATCAAAGATTAAAACGGTAAGAATTTTCTATCCAAATTTTTTTAAGTTAGATTTTAATATCGACACTCGAATTAGGTAGGAAAGATCCTGAAAGTCATACGAAGCAATCTAACAAACCCGATCCGACCAAGAGAACAACGTAAGAAATTTCTGCTCAAATTTCTTTGAAATTGGATTTATTAAGTATAAATTTAATACCAATAATTATTTTTGAGCAGGATATTATTTGGAATAGTAAACGAATTCTGATAACCATACCGCTCGAAGTCCAAGTGAGTAAAAATACAAATTTCTCATGTTTTGACTATGGCTCTACATCACAAGATATTATATTATTTTCTTATGACTGTTTCTTACACGAGTTGATATTTGAGCACGCATGTTTTCGCATTGACTTATAATAGTATAAAGATAAAATTTGTAAGACATATTGTACGTGCATGAAAATGATGGAATTGAAGAAAAATATTTGATAGCAAAAGCCTAAACAACAATGAGATGGTGTGCTTGAACATTAATGATACTGACATGATAGCAAAAGCCTGGAGGGCAATGAGATGGTAAGTTTGATCGAAAGTAAGTTGAAAAATGTTGAACAACAATGAAATGGTTGATTCTAAGGTTGGGAATTGAATACCAACTAGTTATGTACTCATGATTCGGTAAAAGTAAATGTAAATTTTTGACCCTTGCACGTATTTTGATTTGCTAAGTTAATTCATATGTTTTAAATAATTTTGTAATATAGGTGAGTTTTTATCTTAGAAGAAACTAACTGCGATCGAGAATCTCCTAGTGGCAAACGAGCATACAGAAGAAGACATTGTTTTTCCTGAGAAAGGAATTTAAAATACTGTGTTTTAGCTTTTAAAAGTATTTAAGTTTTTATTTTAATTCTGAATAAAATATGTTGAATTTTATTATTATAGTCTTTATGAATTATTTATGATTCTGCGGCGCATTTAATGATCTTTATTCAAGATTTTAAAAAAATATTTTTAGCTGAAAATTTAACACTCGATTTTAAATCAAATTTTGGAAAATATTTCTAGGGTTTGTAAATTTAGGATTTTAAAAAATCGGGACGTTACGGTAAGTTATGGGAGTTGTGTTTTGTAGAGTCCATGTCGACTGTATAGATTTTAAGGCATAGTCGGGTTTGAACATTTATAGTCGGGATTGATGTATAGTTGTGTTTCAAAACTACTTGTGGAAATTTTGTCTAAAAAATACAAGTATTTTCTTTGTGGTTTTAATAGTAGACGTTTTCGCCGTTCGTTTTCCTTTTGGACTGGTGTTTTCTTTAGTCTGCTGGTCCAAGGTGTCGACTAGTATACGTAGGTGTCGATTGAACTAAACGAATGTCGACCACGAGGGTCGACCTGCGGGGGACAGAGAGAAAGAAAGTGTCGACCGGTTAGTGTAAAAATGGTGAGAGTGTCGACCGTGGGGTTCGACCTAAGCGGGTATAGAGAAATAAAGTGTCGACCGGTGCCGTTAGGTGTCGACCGTAGTGTTTGACCTGGGGTCGATAGAGAGAAATAAAGTGTCGATCGGTGCCTTTAGTGTAAAATAGTAATAGTTTCGACCGTGCGGTTCGACCGGGGGAGGACAGAGAGAAATATAGTGTGAATACAAGTGTCGACTGCTCGGTGTAATGCACGTAGAGATGTCGACGCAAGGTTCGACTGGGGGTAGGCAGAGAGAATCAAAGTCTCGACCGGCATTGTCGACCGATTTTATTTTTTTTTTAAAAGTGAAGTTTTATTTAAACTTATTTTAATTGAGTCTTTCGTTGTGACATTTTTAAACATTTTCAAAGATGTCATTTTAAGTCAGGGAACCAAAGTTTTAAAATTTTGTAAGAATTTTATCGAGGAAATGAGTAAATGTATAGTTGGCGACCCGGGTCCGGAGAAGACTCGTGGGCGCTACAGAGGTGGTGATAGGGCATAGCGAGTCAAAAACTGCGTTGGTTTCTGGGGCGTTACAGTTATGGTATCTGAGCCTTCACCCAACCGGAACTGTGGCCGTCGAGGATGTCTGGCCCCGTGGAGGAGGGGTGAGATTGTGAAGGCAAGAGGGCCTGCACAATTCCCACACCGCTTAGGGGAAAGGTAAAAGGGGACGGTTAATAGTGGAAAAAGGGTATGCTACGAGTGTCGGAGCCACGAGGTGGACGTTGTTCGATGGATCTTCTAATACCTCCAACCACTGCATGGGAGTTCTCTACCAACTGTAAGTATTTCTTAGAAGCATAGTAGTTTCGTTTAAACTTAATAGATGTTTTGGTGTACAGTATTAACATCATGGTTAGAGAGACACGTAGAGTTGTGGGCGATATGGATGACGTAGTTAAGCAACTTACGGAGTTAGTTAACGGCCCGTTTCGACAACTGGAGCAGTTTATGAGTAGGGAGGACCAAGGCCAATCTAGTGCCCAGACTTTGATAAATCGCGAGGGTGATAGGTTACACAGGCCAAGACCCCCAGTTTTTTACGGATCATCTACGGACCAACTCAGTACTGAGTAGTGGATTTGAAGTATGGAACACATGATGGATTATGCTAAGGTCGACGATCAGGACAGGTTATCCAGTGCGGCATTCCACCTTGCCAAGGATGCCCGATTTTGGTAGGATTCGATGAAGGCAACCACCGATGTGAAGGCCATTACATGGGAGGAGTTTAAGACGGTGTTCTTTGACAACTAGTTAAGCCACTCAGTCAGGACCCGAAAGATGGTGGAGTTTGCCCAGTTGAGATAGATGGGTACTATCATGCCCCATTTCCCATGGTCCATGAACGCAAGTGCTAAGGTCCCAAAGGAGAGGAAGAGCGGAGCTACTTCTTGGGCGTGCGACAGCAAGAGGGGCGCAGCCCATGTAGGCGCACACCAACCAAAGGCTGTGGCCAATGATGGTCGTGCATCAATTGGGCACGCAGCCCACCGAGACGCACAAGGTGCATATCCTGTGAGGCAGACATGGGCTAGAAGGTTGATCCGTGGAGACATGCGAGAAAGTGCTGAAATAGATAAGTTTTGGGTGGAGCATTTAGTGTGCGGGAGTTACACGCACAGGGTGAGCACACGCAGCTCGCGGCTGGCACACGCGGTGTGTGCAGTACGGGTGTTACACACCATCATGGCACTGAATAATGAGCGTGCGCTCTTGGCGCACGCGGAGCAGACACAGTGAAGACACGATTTGGTAATAGCTGTTGAGGCATTACAGCAGGTGGCATAGCCGTTGGCGCGCGGACATAGCTGTTGGTGGTGCGTTACACCTCGGCAACTAGCCATTTGCGCGGGGCATTATGCGCGCACAGGACACTACAGGCACGCGAGACGGACACGGCGTGCTAGGTAGGCACTAGTGTAGGGCGCTAGGCGTGGGATGCAATGTTCAGGCCAGGAACGTTGGGCGGATTGGGCGGCCGAGCCTTAGCACACACGGCATGCATTGATGGCGCGCACGCGGCAGACATTGATGGCACGCGGCTGACATCAAAGCTGCGCAGCGGGCGGGTGGTAGGCATTCATTGTACGCGTCGCCAGCATTGAAGAGAGGCATTCGAGGGGCATTAAGAGTGGGCTGCACATTAATGTCCAATTTAAGTTATGGTTGGGCCATGAGGTGTATATAAACCTCTTGAGACACCAAGCTAAAGGTATCCGATAAAGGAGTTCCTTAAACTATTGTGGTGTGCATTGAGTGAGTGTGTCCTAGCCTTTGTATTTGGAATAGAAAGAAGATTGGGAGGTTTTGCTCTGGTAAACACTTGTGTCTGTTTGTGTAATTCATTCGGCAAGCACCAAACGAGGAAGACTGGTCAAGTCGGGGACTTGACGCCGCACATCCCACCGAGAAGACTACAATTCAAGGTGCGAATTTGGGGGTGTGACAACTGGTATCAGAGCACGGCCAACCACAACTAGATGGATTCCTAGGAGCAAAATTAAATGAACATGATACTTTCTCAGCTCAACAGATTTGACAGCTTAACGGGTGTGACAATGGCTACGACGGACGATAGGCCATTGGTGGTAGAGCTTCGGTTGATAAGGAAGGAGTTGGATGAATTCCAAGCATCAACGGGGGTGGACAACATGGCTATCGAACAACACATCGAGAGGACGGTGAGAAGGATAGACCAAGAGCTTGCTAAGATAGGCAAGAGCGTGGTGGGAAGCTCAAGCCGGTATTAAGCTATTTTGCTATGTAATATAAGGTACCCGAACCTAAACCTTATACGGGTACCCGCAATGCAAAGGAGTTAGAGAACTTCCTTTGGGACATGAAGCAATGCTTCATAGCCGCAGCTCTCAAGGAGGACAACTAGGTAATAATTGTAATCATGTACCTGGGCGACGACGCAAAGCTATGGTGACGACAAAACCAGGATCGGGAGCCACACATAAACACTTTTGAGGCGGTCGAAAGACTTAAAGACCATTTCCTACTGCAGAATTTGGAATGGACCGCGAAAGAGACGTTGAGGAAATTATAGCAAACGGGCATCGTACGTTATTATGTTAGGGAATATAGCTCACTTTTACTCGATATTTCAACTATGCATGAGAACGACAAGCTGTTCAACTTCATGACGGGACTTCAACCGTGGGGGCAAGCAAAATTGAGGCGTCATGGCGTGAAGGACGTGCAAGTGGCTATCTCCATTGCCAAGGCTCTTATGGACTACAAGACCTCGACCCTAACCGAGAGGAGGAAGGGCAAAGAGGAGAGGCGCACAGGGTAGGCAAGTAGTGGAAGCATGGCAAAGGGGAAACCATTCCAAGGAGCTTTTAAATCCAAGGGACTTGATCACTACCCAAATAAGAAGGCGTCAGGATGTTTCATATCCAGTGGCATAAACTTTGCCTGAGATTGTCCGAACAAGGGAACGGTGACTTCCTTGCGCATTAAGGAGGAGGGTTCGCTAAGGAAGATAAGCCTCGGGTGATCAGCTTATCCATGCCCTCACAAGCAAAGAGGTGGGGCCTTCTCACAAAGGGCTCATGTATGTCGAGGTTACCATCCACAGGAGCAAGGTACGTGCAATGTTGGACAGAGGTGCAACCAACAATTTCATCTCAGACAAGAAAGCACGGGAACTTGGCTTGCAGATACCGCGGAGTGCAAACAAAATCAAGGCTGTCAAATTGGGTGCACAGTCGATCAAAGGTATAACATAACCTTTGATCTATGTAAGGGAGTGGCGACGGGAATGCCCACTCATGGTGGTTCCCCTAGACAACTTTGAACTCATTATGGGATTGGAGTTCTTTCAGCAAGCCAAGGCAATGGTTCTACCGCATCTTGGCATCCTGATAATCCAAAACGACTCCGCACCATGCATGGTGAAGAGTGAAACAAGAGGAGGTAATATGTTACTAACATCTTTGCAAGTGAAGGTAGGCCCAAGGAGAGGCGAGACCACCTTTCTGGCAATCTTGCGGGAGGTCAAGGGCGACTAGTTTAGTAATGTGCCAACAGAGGTTCTTCAAGTGCTTGAGCAGTACCGAGACGTGATGCCACGTGAGTTGCCAAAGAAGCTACCACTGAGGCGGGAAGTGGATAAAAAAATAGAAGTTGAACCAGGGGCGGTTCTACAGGCACAAGCGCCATATAGGATGGCACCCTCCGAGTTGGTAGAGTTGAGAAAGCAGCTATATGAGTTGTTAGAGGTGGATTACCATCCAAGGCACCGTATTGTGCACCGGTACTGTTTCAGCACAAGAAGGATGGTGCGCTATGGATGTGTGTCGACTATCGGGCATTGAACAAGGTAACTATCAAAAATAAGTCTCCTATTCCTCACGCGAGTGACTTGTTCGACAGATTGGCAAAGGCATCTTACTTCACCAAGCTGGACCTTCGATTAGGCTATTGGCAGGTTTGTATTGTATGCGGCAATGAAGCAAAGACGACCATGGTATCACGCTATGGGTCATATGAGTTTTTGGTGATGCCCTTCGGGCTAACCAATGCACCCGCCACCTTTTGCAACCTGATGAACGAGGTACTCTTTGACTTTTTGGATCATCATGTAGTAGTGTACTTGGATGATATTGTCATATATTCGGAGCCACTTGAGGAGCACATACAACACTTACAGGGAGTGCTAGAGAGGTTGCGACAACACTTTTTATATGTCAAAAAGGAGAAATGTGAATTTGGTGCGGAAGAGATCAACTTCCTAGGCCATTATATAAAGCGGGACTCGATACGCATGGATAGTCATAAGGTGGCCGCAATCGACGGATAGATTGCGCCGACAAAGGTAACCGAGCTATGATCTTTTTGGTTATAGCTAACTACTATCCCAGGTTTATTGCGGACTACTCAAGGATTGTAAGCCCATTGACGGACTTATTGAGGAAGGAACAAGCTTGGCTATGGACAGACGCATGCCAAGAAGGTTTTGTGCGGCTAAAGAAGGCTGTTTCCTTTGAACTCGTACTAAAGGTTCCATATTTTGCAGCACCATTTGAGGTGCATACAAGGGCTTCAAATCAAGCAATTGGTAGGGTGATTACACAAGAGGTTTACCTGGTGGCTTACGAGAGTCGCAAGCTCCAGGGGGCAGAAGAGAGTTACTCAGCCCATGAGAAATAGATGGTGGCAATTATTAATTGCCTTATGACGTGGATGCATTATCTCTTAGGGACTCGATTTGTGGTCGTGATGAAAAATGTGGCCAATACCTACTTTTACACCCAAAAGAAGCTGTCGCCAAAGGAAGCAAGGTGGCAAGAGTTCTTGGCCGAGTACGACTCCACATGGATGCACAAGCCATGCAACAAGAATAGGGTGGCTGATGCGCTTAGCCGGAAGACATGTGAGGAGATAGTAGCAGCGCTAACCGAGGTACATTCTAACTTTTTGGAAGAGATTAGAGCAGCGGCAAAAGAGGATGAAGACTAAATCTGGATGGCAAAGCAAGTTGAGGAGGGCTTGATTTGGAGATATTGGCTTCAAGACGGCCTGTTGAGAGCCCGAGGCAACCAAATATTTGTTCCAAGTGCAGGCAGGATGCGCCAGCAAATCTTGAGAGAGACCCACAATACTCGGTGGGCAGGCCATCCGGCATGGAGCGCATGGTGGCACGTTTGAGCCGTAGCTATGTATGGCACAAAATGAAGGACGACGTGGAGCTACACGTCAAAACTTGTCTCATTTGCCAAGAAGACAAGACGGAGAGAAAGAAGCAAGCGGGGCTTATTCAACCTCTTCCCATTCCGGAGAAGCTATGGTACTAAGTTTCTAAGGAGTTTATCACGGGCCTCCTGTCCATCGGGAGGATGGGCACAATTATGGTCGTGGTAGATCAGCTCTCTAAATATGCAGTATTCATGGAAGTTCTGAAGGGGTGTTCAGCGTACGAGGCGGCTGGGCACTTTCTAAAAGGCATGGTGAAATATTTTGGCCTCCCCCGCGAGATCATAAGCGACCGGGATCTGAAATTCACGTGTAAATTTTTGATAGCTTTGTTTAAACATTTGGGGACAGAGCTCAAATTCTCCAACACAAATCATCCTCAAACTGATAGCCAAATGGAGCGCAGCAATGCATTACTCGAGGAGTACTTGCGGCACTATGCATCGGCAACACAACGGAATTCGCTCGAACTACTTTAGTTGGCTCAATTCTCCTATAATCGTCACAAGTCTTCAAGGACCGAGATGAGCCCTAACGCTCGGCTTTCAGCCTAGCACACCATTAGACATGGCGCAATAGGGGGAAGGATAGGGTTCTTGCCCAACGACATATCATTTTGCGCTGGACCGAAAGGAGCTACTCGAGTACGCCTGAGACAGCCTAACCAAGGCTCAACACCGAATGAGGAAATATGTCGATATAAAGAGGAGGATGTTAGAGTTTAAAGAAGTAGACAGGGTTTTCTTAAAGCTAACTCCACAACTATGGAAGAAGGTCACGGATTGGCAGTTTCACAAGGGGCTTACTTCTAAGGTACGAGATGCCATTCGTGGTCACTAAGCGGGTTGGGTCAACTGCCTACCGATTGCAACTCTCCGAGAGGCTCAGACTACATCAGACCTTCCATGTAAGTTTTCTGAAACCTTATCATGAAAGGGAGCCGCAGCAAGTGCCGAGGGCACTGCCGTTGGACATGGCGCAACAGAGGGAAGGATGGGGTTCTTGCCCAGTGGCATATCACTTTGCGCTGGACCAAAAGGAGCTGCTCGAGTAGTCATGAGACAGCCTAGCCAAGGCCCAACACCGAATGAGGAAATATGCTGATATAAAGAGGAGGACGTTCGAATTTAAAGAAGGACACAGGGTTTTCTTAAAGCTAACTCCATAACTATGGAAAAAGGTCAAGGACTGGCTTTTCCACAAGGGGCTACTTCCAAGATACGAGGGGCCATTTGTGGTCACTAAGCGGGTTAGGTCGGTTGCCTACCGATTGTAACTCCACGAAAGGCTCAGACTACATCCGACCTTCCATGTAAGTTTTTCGAAACCATATCATGAAAGGGAGCAGCAGCAAGTGCCGAGGGCACCGCTCGAGGTGCAGGTGGAGTTTGCTAAGAAGATAGCAAAGGTACTTGACCACCGGACCATGCGGGGCAGCAAGAAGGATGGCTACTCCTCGGGCGTGTGGCAGTAAAAGGGGCGCGGCTCATGTAGGTGCACGGCAGCCAATGGCGCGCAGCCCACCGAGACACAAAAGGTGCGCAACCCATGAGGCAAACATGGTCTAGAAGGCTGATCCATGGAGACATGCGAGAAAGTTTTGAAATGACTAAGTGTTGCGGGGAGCATTTAGTGTTCAGGAGTTCCACGCATAGGGTGAGCGCACGCGGTGCGCGCAACTTGCTCGTTACACGCCATCATGGCGCTAAAATAATGAAGGCGCGCTGTTTGCGTACGAGGAGTAGACACAGTCAGGACACGGCTTGGTGATAGTTGTTGGGGCATTACGACAGGTGGCCTAACAGTTGGCACGCGGACATAGCCGTTGGTGGGGCGTTACACCTCGGCAGCTAGCCGTTGGCACAGGGTGTTATGCGCGCACGAGACATGGCAGGCACGCGGGACAGACACGGTGTGCCAGGTAGGTGTTGGCACTGGGCGGACTTGACGGACGAGCCTTGGCGCACGCAACATGCATTGATGGCGTGCACACGGCAGACATTGATGGCGCGCGGCTGACATCAATGCGACGTGTAGCGGGCGGGCAGTAGGCATTCATGGCGCGTGCAACAAGCATTGAAGAGAGGCATCCGAGGGGCATTAAGAGTGGGCTGCACATTAATGTCCAATTTAAGTTATGGCTACGCCATGAGGTGTATATAAACCTCTTGAGACACCAAGATAAACGTATCCGATAAAGGAGTTCCTTAAGCTATTGTTGTGTGCCTTGAGTGCGTGTGTCCTAGTTTTTATATTTGGAAGAGAAAGAAGGTTGAGAGATTTTGCTCCCGTAAACACTTGTGTCTTTTTATGCAATTCATTCCGCAAGTACCAAACGACGAAGGCTGGTCGAGTTGGGGACTTGGCACCGTACATCCCACTGCGAAGATGAAAATTCAAGGTGCGAATTTTTGGGTGTGACAGGTTCCTTGGCGGAATATGTGACGCAGTTTTAGGCGCTGTCTTGATTTGCTAGTCACCTGGTGAGGCTGATAGAGAACAAGGTACACCAATTTTTACAGGGCCTGAATCCATATCTATACATGGGCATGCAGATAGCTGAAATGCGAGGGGTACCTTACGAGGACGTGGTGGCGAAGGCCTTAGAGATTGAGGAGTTCAGGACGAAGCTTCCCAGTTACAGATAGCCGCCAAAGGAGCAGCCTAGGAAATTTCTCTAAGAGTTGTTGCCTCAGTCAATTAGAGAGAAGTCGTCTCAGCGGAAGGGCCTGAAGAGGAATAGTGACAACTACAGCAGCCAAGGGAGCAATAAACGTCCTTAAGAACCAGAGCAGTTTCCGGTGTGCCCTAAATGTCAGAGGAGTCATCCTGGCGAGTGTAAGGTAGATGTAAGGTGATGAGTAGGATTTCGACAATGTCGTCTATGAGAGCCCAACAGTTGTTATGAGGTGGATGCATGAGCTTATTGGTTAGTGTCATGAACGCGTAGTTTCAAGATAAGGTTCAACTCCAGGACATCCCCATTGTATTGGATTTTCTGGGGGTACTTATTGAAGATTTTCCAGGTCTGCCCCCTTATAGGGAAATTGAGTTTGTTATCGACGTGTACCTTAGGGCTGAACCAATGTGCAAGAACCCATACACGCCGGCACCTATCGAGTTGAAAGAGTTAAGGGTGCAATTAGAGGAGTTGATGCATAAGGGATTCATACGCTCTAGTTTCTCATCCTGGGGTGTGCCGGTGATCTTCGTTAAAAAGAAGGACGGATCCCTACGCATGTGTGATGACTACAGGGAAATGAATAAGTTGACAATGAAGAATAAGTACCCGTTGCCAAGGATAGACAATGTGTTTGATCAGCTTCATGGTGCACGGGTATTCTCTAAAATTTATTTGAGATCCGGTTACTATCAGTTGATGGTTAGGGAGGAAGATGTCCTGAATATAGCTTTCCGGATGCAGTACAGGCACTATGAGTTTTTAGTGATGTCGTTTGGACTAACTAACGCCCCAGCCGTCTTTATGGACCTGATGAACCGAGTATTCAGGGAGCACTTGGATAGATTCGTGATACTATTCATTAATGACATCCTGATACACTCTTGGAGTGAAGATGAGCACAGAGAGCACTTGAATATCATGCTAACGACTCTGGGGCAGCACCGACTATATGCTAAGTTCTTTAAGTGAAAATTTTGGCAAAATCAGATCAAATTTCTTGGGCACGTCATCTCTCGTGATGGTATTTCAGTGGATCCAGCAAAGTTTCAGTCTGTGAAGGAATGGCCACGACCGACCAGTGCCAGCAAGATACGTAGTTTTCTGGGATTGGTGGGATAGTATCGGAGATTTATTAAGGGATTCTCCAAGATCGCAGCCCCTTTGACTCAATTGACCAAGAAGAAGATGACATATAGTTACTCTGATGAGTACGAGGCAGCTTCTAGGCACTGAAACAAAAGTTGACTACAGCCCCTTTGTTGGTACTGCAGGTAGAGGGGGAGAATTCCAGCATTTATTGTGACGCCTCCAGGGTAGGAGATGTGCCCCATAGGCCCGTCACACGATCTCATGTCCAAGCACACACTTTAATCAACTTACATTCTCACACGTTTGTTTCTGTTGCAAGTAATGATTCAATGGAGCCAGAAATTCAAAGCTTAAAGTGGGAAGTGGAGACTCAAGACATGGAGCAACCGAGACATATCCGTGCATGGGAAGCCACCATTGAAGATCATGAAGCTCTTAAGGGAATTTGTCTTCCCGAGTCAAATTTTATGTAATGTTTTATTTTGGACTTATTGGCCAAACATTGGCCTTCTTGTTTAACTTATTATTATGTGCATGCATTAGGCATTTAGGATTAGGTTGAATGGTTATGATAGATGATGGAAAGGGTTTCGGGATTGGCTTAAATTTGAAGCACCATTCGAGCATGCAAACATGCCATTCTCGGCCGCGCGCGCGCCAAAGAGGAAGTGCCGCAAGTGGTGGCCAATCTTACCCGATTTGGCCACACCATTGGGTTGCCATTTGCAATGCTTGTCCCCTTTATCTTTTGCGGAAGAAACATGGATTCATGACATAGCATTCAGCAAGCCATTGATCATCTATTGGCTGCAACCATCGCGGCCGCACAATGCATCATTTGGAGCCGGTTATAAGCTTCAATTCACCAAGTTTTGAAGACCAAAAGCACAACCCTAAACCCCTCCATCCTAGACCTATATAAGCATAGTATTGGTGTGTGTATTTCGGTTGGCAAAGTTAATGAGCATCGGCATATTTTCTAGAGGAAACCGAGGGAGTTTTCTTTCACATTTCCAAGGTAAGTGCTGGGTTCCATGAACCGATTAGGAGTAGCCTCCTAGCTTGGCAACACAAGGTTGTTGCTCGAGCTTGTGTTCCACTTTTCTCTCCTCCCTTTCAAGGAGAGGAAACAAGAAGGAAGTGGCCAAAACTGGTTCCCCAAGTGGAGAACCTTTACATGGAAAGGTTGTGATTGCCGAGAACATCATATTGTTTCTTCGGCTGACTTGCAGGTTTGTATGCATAACTTTGTCATTTCTAATCAACTTGACCAAGACCACCACTATCACACACCTCACTCACTCCATTAATCTCACACCAAATTTTGTTTCATTCCAAGCACATGTGGTCGTTCATTTTATTGTTTTTCTCAAGGGTTTCTCGGCTTGGCCAAGATCCGAGGGCCTAACCGATCTATCGTGCATTCTAGTGACTGAGCAAGGGCTTGGCCATAACATTTGGTATCAGAGCATAGGAGGGCCTCATGGAGTGCTAGAAATCAAGTTAGTTTGGTTTTCCAAACTCATTTGGATGGCTGCACCTTAAAGCCTCAAACCGGGTTTCATTGCTCACCTATTCGGGTTATTGATTTGCTTGCGGTTTCTTTGTTTCATTTCCGATTTCTTTTGAGCTAAAATCATCTCCAGTATGTTTCTTGAGTTGTTAAACATCTGAGCATGAAGAAATATCAGCCCTTAGACTCCATTTTTGTGGCTGCAAATTCCTTCCCCTTTTGGTTAAATAAATGCTAACCACTTTAGTACTTGTTGTCTTCTTTTTTATTTCAGGAACAACACTTTTTCTTGCTGTGTTTTAACATTTCCAGCACCTCACATGGCTTGTTAAGTACTTAAGCATGCATGTTTAGTTTTAAAATCATATGGTTAGCTTGATGGTTGCATCGGTTTAAAATGTTTAATGCACTTTGTTAGAAAACCGCGTAGTTCAAAGTTTAGTCTTTCTTTTGATAACCGGTTTGTGTGCACTAATAACCGAAACTTGCAGCTTGATTTAAATGAACATTTTTATGCATATTCCTGCTTATATTCTCTGCTAAGAATGAATGTTAGGCTTGTCAAATGTTACATGTGATTCGGTTTAAAGTTTGCCTAAAATCGAGACACAATAGAATGAAATTTCTGTGTTTGACATTGCCGAGAATAGTATGTTATATCTTGTCGTTGTGACCTGTGTTTTTTGCACAAGACCGAGCCTATAACTCTTTAAATTTAAGTTAACATGTTATATAGCTGAAGCAAGTGTCCTTTTTTGGTTTTTTGTGGTTTAAAATTCAAATAGATGCTGTTTTGGTTAAAGAAAACATACTTTTGCAAAAAACAGTTTTGTGTGCACAAAAATGGCAAGTTTGATGTTGACAGTTGGGACCACTTTGTGCATGGCTGAAAGTTGTTCCAAGCCACGAAAATTTGGCTGCATGTTAAACCTAATTTGATGTTTTATGTTGCTCAATTGTTGTTAAATCTCTTGGAGCAAACCGAGGATAAAACTAGTGCCTCATTTTTAGTGAATTTTTCACACATCCGAGAGTTAGTTAGCATTGTTTATCTTTGACAATTTAATCTAAATTGCATGATCCAAAAGTGATGAATTCCTTCCTTTTTGCTCATTAGTAGTTGTTTTGCTTTACTAGTATTGTTAAAAAAAATTAATTAATTAATTAAATAAAGAGAGAAAAGACAAGGTTGGAAACCGAAAAGTATTACATGAACATTGAGGATAATACTTTAGTTAGGATGTCTTACCTTTCCTAATCATTAGGAATTAAAGCATAGCCTAACTAATTTCCCTTTTCCCAATACTTAGAAAATGAAAACAAGAAGTGGAATCCAAATTGGTCCAAACCCAAATATGACCCCATAACCCAATCCACCGAGCTGGGGCAAGGACATTCACCAAAAGGAGACTCACACCCATCAAGAGGGAGAGTCAAGTATGCAAAGTCAACTAAACGGTTTAAGTGGAATGGTTGGAACCCTAAGTAAACAACTTCATGATATGAACCTAAAATTTGAACAAGTTATGAGTGGACGTCATCCTACCCACCGTAGAGATTCCTCCCAAGACACTATACCTAGGAGACGAAATGACAATCTTAGGAGACGAGTTAGAGACCAAGAACCCCTAGATGATGAAGCTGAGATTGAGCATTCTAGGGATAGGCACCCTAACTATGACTATGATGAGGATGATGAGTGGACTTTGGATGAAGAAGAAAACTTTCGCCCACCAATTCATAGGAATCATGATGAGTTTAGACGAGATCGACATAGAGACCGTGACGACCTCCGAAACGTTAAGATACAAATACCCTCCTTTAATGGAACATGCGACGGGACAACATTTTTAGAATGGTTAGAGAAGGTTGAGAGAATGTTTGATTGTTATAACTACTCCGACAAAGTCAAGATTCAGTTGGTTTCTGTAGAGTTTACCGGCTATGCCTTACTCTGGTGGTCTAATGTAAGGACAGAAAGAGCACGAATTGGATTTAACTCTATTGATACTTGGAGAAAGATGAAATCTATCATGACGAAGAGATTTGTCCCTAGTCATTACAAACAAGAATTGATCATGCAAATACATAACCTCAAGCAAGGAAGTCTAACTGTAGAGGAGTACCTTACAGAGTTCGAGACTCTCAAAATTCGAGGAGAACTAGAAGAATCCGAAGAGCAAACCATAGGTAGGTTTATCCATGGCTTGAATTATGACATTGCTGACGCCGTAGAATTGCACCCCATAGAATCTATGAACATAGTAGTTCAGATGGCCCTAAAAGTCGAACGTCAACTCAAAAGGAAGAGAAAAGCCACTCAATCATTTAAGATTAACCAACTCCCCAAATACACCCCTAAGCCACCTGAGGCTAACAAACCATTGACCAAGGCTGATTGGAAAAAGCCTTTTCAAAGACATTGGCCTCCCAAAGAATCAACTAGTAAACCAATAAACCCTAAAGGACTAGAGGCCAAACCTACAAGAGACAACCCCACTGGATAGAGAGCACGCGACCTCAAGTGCTACAAGTGTCACGGCATAGGTCATTTCATGGCCCAATGCCCAAACCATCATGTCATGATCATTAAGGAAGACACCGGTGAGTTCATAAGTGAAGATGAGTTTGAAGAGGAAGTAGAAGAAGTAAGAGAGGATGAGGACGAGAGTGATTCGATAGAAGAAGTTATTCATGCCCCCGATGGCCATTTACTTATGGTGAGAAGACGAGTTCTTATAACCAAGAGTTCAGGAGAGGATTGCCAGCGTGAGAACATCTTCCATAATAAATGCCTCATCAAGGATAAGTTGTGTTTTCTCATTATTGATGGAGGAAGTTGTGCGAACGTGGCCTCTAAAGACTTAGTGACTAAGTTAGGGTTAGAGACTAGTGCTCACCCCCACCCCTATAAGCTTAAATGGTTAGATGATAGAGACGATGTTAAAGTTACTAAGCAAGTAGGAGTTGAGTTTGCTTTAGGCAAGTACAAGGACTCAGTTCTATGCGATGTTGTGCCTATGAGTGCAAGTCATTTATTTTTAGGCCGACCTTGGCAATTTGACCGAAAAGTGAACCACGATAGACATTCCAACTACTATTCCCTCAAATTCGAAGGTAGAGCTTTTAAGTTATCACCTATGACCCCTGAGCAGATAGCTAAGGATGAAGCTATTAAAAGAGAAGAAAAGACAAAGCAAGTCTCTTCATGACTAAGGGTGAATTAGAAGCATCTGTACTTAGAGGGGATCCCATGATTTTGATACTATATCGGGATAGAGTGATGGAGTTAGGAGACATACCTCATCCCATTAAAACCCTACTACATCAGTTCCAAGACGTGTTTCCCGAAGATTTACCTAAAGAATTGCCACCCCTACGTGGCATAGAACACCAAATTGATCTCCAACCCGAAGCTGCCCTACTTAATCGACCAACCTATCGAATGAACCTCGAAGAGACCAAAAAAATGCAAGATCATGTGCAAGAATTATTGGATAAGGGCTACATAAGAGAGTCCATGAGCCCCTGTGCAGTTCCCTCACTATTAGTTCCTAAGAAAGACGGTACCCTGAGAATGTGCGTCGATAGCGGAGCCGTAAACCACATCACCGTCAAATATAGAATTCTCATCCCTAGGCTAGAGGACACATTAGCTGAGCTCAGTGGAGCCTTAATCTTTTCCAAAGTGGAGCTTAAGAGTGGTTATCATCAGATACACATGAAGGAAGGAGATGAGTGGAAGACAGCGTTTAAAACCAAGTATGGCTTGTTTGAATGGATGGTCATGCCCTTTGGGCTTTCTAACGCCCCAAGCACGTTCATGCGGCTCATGCACCATGTACTCAAAGAATACCTTGGTAAGTTCATTGTTGTCTACTTTGACGACATATTAGTGTATAGCCTGGACCTTCCACAACACCTTAACCACCTTAGTACCCTTTTCCATACCCTCAGGAAAGCCAAATTATTTGGGAACCTTAGCAAGTGCTCCTTTGCCCAGGACAAGGTTTATTTCTTGGGCTTTATAATCTCCAAAAATGGTATGGAAGCTGACGAGGATAAAATTAAAGCCATTAAGGACTGGCCAACACCCAATTCTATATCGGAAGTACGAAGTTTCCACGGGCTAGCTTCCTTTTATAGAAGATTTATCCAAAACTTTAGATCAATAGCTACACCCATTACCGACTGCACCAAAAAAGGGAAAGAGTTTACTTGGAGCCCGATTTGGCAAAAAAGTTTTGAATTAATTAACGAAAAGTTATGTCATTCCCCCGTACTTGCTCTTCCTGACTTTAACAAGGTATTCAAAGTCAAAAGTGATGCATCAGAAGTTGGAATAGGAGCAGTACTTATGCAAGACCAAAGGCCCATCGCATATTTTAGTGAGAAGATGAAAGGAGCCGTGCTCAATTATTCTACTTATGATAAAGAGTTTTATGCAGTTATACGAGCATTAGAGCACTGGCAACATAATCTCTTATCGAGGGAATTCGTTATCAACACTGATCATCAAGCCTTACGGCACATTATGAGCCAACATAAGCTGAACAAAAGGCATGCAAAATGGGTAGAATTTTTAGAGAGGTTTCCATACACCCTAAAGTATCTCAAGGGAGAAAATAATGTAGTAGCAGACGCCCTATCTAGGAAGCGCATCCTTTTCACTGAGCTAGCAGTGAGATTTTTTGGATTTGAATGGATTAAGGATAGCTACGCCTCTGACCCTGACTTTGAACCTCATTACGCCTGATGCCAAGACAAGGTTGAAGGAGATTATTGCCTCATAGATGGTTATTTGGTCAAAACAGGAAAATTGTGCATCCCTCAAGGAAGCTTATGACGATGCCTTGTGAAAAAAGCTCATTGTGGGGGCTTAGCCAATCATTTCGGGGAAAAGAAGACGCTCGATATGTTGAAGGAACATTTCTTTTGGCCTCACATGATGAAAGATGTGCATCGCCTAGTAGAGACGTGCATAGTTTGCAAGAAAGCCAAAAGTAGAGTTCTACCCCAAGGCTTGTACATGCCCTTGCCCGTCCCTACACACCCTTGGATTGCAGTCAGTATGGACTTTGTCTTAAGACTACCACGGACCGCCCGAGCTAAGGATTCAATCATGGTGGTCGTGGATAGATTTTCCAAAATGGCACACTTTATTCCTTGTGCCAAGACAGATGACTCTACTTTAACCGCCGACCTATTTTTCAAGGAGATTGTTCGCCTGCATGGCATCCCACGCTCAATAGTGTCAGATAGAGACTACGTTTTTAAGCGCCTTCTGGACCACTTTATGGAGAAGGTTGGGGACTAAGTTGTGCTTCAGCACTTCTTTTCATCCTCAAACTGATGGGCAAACGGAAGTTGTCAACAGGACTCTAGGCTCCCTCTTACGCAATGTTGTAGGTAAGAAATTGTCTAACTGGGACATCATACTTCCAGCCTTGGAATTTTCATACAACCGCACCCTTCATTCCACTACTCAAAAATCGCCCTTTGAGGTTGCCTATGGGTTTAATCCATTTACACCATTGGACCTTGTCCCTTTACCTACTAAGGACTTCGCCAACCCATCAGGTGCAAATAAGGCTGAACAAATTAAGAAGTTGCATGAAACTGTGCGAAAGGCCATTGAAAAGAAAAATGAGAGTGTGGCTAGGCACGTGAACAAAGGTCGCAAAGAAGTCTTTTTCCGAGCAGGAGACTTAGTATGGTTGCACCTCCGGAAGGAAAGATTTCCTGATAAGAGAAAGTCTAAACTTCTACCTCGTGCGGATGGACCATTTAACGTCCAAGACTTGTCACCCTATAAAGGCGATGAAGATCAGTTCCAGAACCCGAACTTATTGGATTTGAGGTCAAATCCACAGTCACCTGGGGAGGATGATGTGCCTCATAGGCCCGTCACACGATCTCAAGTCCAAGCACACACTTTAATAAACTTACATTCTCATACGTTTGTTTCTGTTGTAGGTAATGATTCAACGGAGCCGGATATTGAAAGCTTAAAGTGCGAAGTGGAGACTCAAGACATGGAGCAACCGAGACACATCCTTGTATGGGAAGCCACCATTGCAAATCATGAAGCTCTTAAGGGAATTTGTCTTCCCGAGTCAAATTTTATGTAATGTTTTATTTTGGACTTATTCGGTAAACATTGGCCTTCTTGTTTGACTTATTATTATGTGCATGCATTAGGCATTTAGGATTAGGTTGAATGGTTAGGATAGATGATGGAAAGGGTTTCGGGATTGGCTTAAGTTTGAAGCAGCATTCGGGCATGCAAACATGCCATTCTCGACCGCGCGCGCGCCAAGGAGGAAGTGCCGCAAGTGGTGGCCAATCTTACCCGATTTGGCAACACCATTGGGCTGCCATTTGAGATGCTTGTCCCCTTTACCTTTTGTGGAAGAAACATGGATTCATGACATGGCATTCAGCAAGCCATTGATCACCTATTGGTTGCCACCATCTCAGCCGCACAATGCATCATTTGGAGCCGGTTACAAGCTTCAATTCACCAAGTTTTGAAGACTAAAAGCACAGCCCTAAACCCCTCCATCCTAGGCCTATATAAGCATAGCATTGGTGTGTGTTTTTCGGTTGGCAAAGTTAATGAGCATCGACATATTTTCTAGAGGAAACCCAGGGAGTTTTCTTTCACCTTTCCAAGGTAAGTGCTCGGTTCCATGAACCAATTATGAGTAGCATCCTAGCTTGGCAACTCAAGGTTGTTGCTCGAGCTTGTGTTCCACTTTTCTCTCCTCCCTTTCAAGGGAAGGAAATAGGATGGAAGTGGCCAAAACTGGTTCCCCAAGTGGAGAACCTTTCCATTGAAAGGTTGTGATTGCCGAGAACATCACATTGTTTCTTCGGCCGACTTGCGGGTTTGTATGCATAACTTTGTCATTTCTAATCAACTTGGACCACAACCACCACCATCACACACCTCACTCACTCCACTAATCTCACACCAAATTTCGTTTCATTCCAAGCACATTTGGTCGTTCATTTTATTGTTTTTCTCAAGGGTTTCTCAGCTTGGCCGGGATCCGAAGGCCTAATCGATCTATCGTGCATTCTAGTGACCGAGCAGGGGCTTGGCCATAACAGTAGGCTTGAGTTACGTGTTGATGTAGAGTGGAATGGTGATTGTCTATGCTTGTAACACCCCGTATTTTCATCGTGTCGGTTTTCAAATTATCGGGTAGATGAGCGGCGAGATTCAGGTCAGAATAGATAGCGAAAATTTTCTAGGGTTAGGTAGGGGATTATTTCGAGACTAATGGTGAATAGAAAATTTCAAGAATCTGACCGGAAACAGACTGAATGATAGCTTAACTAACGGATTAAGGCATGAGGGCAAAAAGATAATTAGTATTAATTATATTAAATTAATTTATAAAAAAAGATAAGTAACAGAGATGGGGAGGATCGTAACTATTCCCTTTCTTTCTGTTTCTTGCTTTCGCCCCCCCCCCCCCCCCCCTTAAAACCAGCGTGAAGAAAAAAGAGAAACGAAGCCCTCCATCTGACGATCTTTGCTACAACGACGCAACTCTCACTCCGTTTTACCCTACACTACAACAGTTTAAGGTAAGTTTGAGTATTTGTGGTTTCGTTTTGGCTTAGAATTAGAGTTTGATAAAAGTTGTAGATAGAGATTTAGGGTTTTAGAGTTGGAGCATTCATTGTATTGGTTATTGGTTGTTGTGACATTGTTGACGATAAATGCGAAGGATTGGAGAGAAATTTGTTGAGTATTGTTGGAAGGCCGATCATGTAGGATTTTGACCCTAAGGCCTATTCTATTTTTGGAATTTTGCCTTAGCTGCGGTTGATGGTTTTAAATTCTATTTTGATATGTTAAACTAGGTTACGATTGAAGCATTTGACCACTGCAATCGAGTGATTTTGATAACCGACGCAAAAGTTATGCGCGTCGGAAGTTAGGTTGATTTTGTAGCCGAGATAGGTTACTGAGCGATTTTGGCAAGTTCATGAAGTGTTGAGCTAGTATGGTGGTTGTAGTGCATGAGTGGAGCATCGGGATGACTTTTGACGGAAGACGGTTTTGTGGTAGGTTGAGTAGGTTTCGGGTGAAATGAGCACCACAAAAAGTCAGTACGCCAGGTAAGTAGTGCGAGTAGTGTGCGCATGTGCATTGCCCTTACGGGCCGACATCATGGGACGGTAGGGATCTATTGTGTGTTTTGCCGATTTACGTTCAGTCATGCATCATATTTTGAAAAGTGTAACGAAAATGAATTTGATCATGGTTTTATGAGTGAATATCAAGTGCGATGTGCGATGGTGAGGACGATACATGGGTGGGTAGCTTTGGCCACGTTGCTGGAGACACCAGCACGGTGACGACGTGCCAGGGGGCGGTGTGGCGAGTTCATGCAGCATCACCCTGGGATGGCTGCTGCGGTGTGTGTTTGGTGGTGGGAAACTACTGCCTTGTTGCCGGAGGAACCGGGATGATGGCGACGTGCCAGGGGGTGGTGTGGCTAGTGCGTCCAGCCCCACCCTGAAATGGTTGTGGTGTGTGGAGTGACGTGTCGATATGGTTTGAGGGTCACGTTGCTAGAGAAACCGGGACGATGGCGACGTGCCAGGGTATTATGGCGAGAGAGTCCAGCCTCACTATGGTGTGGTCGTACCACTCGGCTCCGATTGTGAAAATTTGAGCGAGAATTTAGAGACTGCATGATATAGGATTGCACTGTCGTTTTACATTTCATATTCCAATACTTATTGAGAGTTGTACTTATGTTGTGTGTTTCGTGGGGTAGGTGCAGAGATTCCAGCGGTTGAGTTGCAAGAGCCTAAACAGGATGAGTAATCAGTTGGTGGCTTGCTATCGTGTGCCGGCAGGTGGAGCTTGTCGTGGCGGCCCGACCCGTGGAGTGATGCCGGGAGGTAGGTTCTGGAAGTTGTGTTTTGAGAATTCTATGTCGAGTGTATAGATTTTGAGGCATAGATGGGTGTAAATGTTAATAGTCGGGATTGATGTATATGCGCATTTTTAAACTATTTGAAAGAGTTTGATTGAATAATTCAGGTTTTGAATTGGTGATTTTAATCGTTGAAGTTTTTGTGTCCATTTTCTTTTGAACCGCTGTTATTTTTAGACTGCTGGTGCAAAGTGTTGACCGAAGTGCATGAGTGGCGACCAGTCTGTCTAAAATGAAATGTGAGTGTCGACCTCGGGGTTCGATTTGTGCAGGCAGATAGCAATGAGGTGTCGACCGGTGACCTTAGGTGTCGACTGGTTAGTGTAAAATCAAGGAGGGTGTCGACCGCGGGGTTTGACCTGCGTGGGCAAAGAGGATCAAGGTGTCGACCTATGAAAGCGGGTGTCGACTGCTCTCTGAGATGAGCGTAGAAGTGTCAACCGGTGTTGTCGGTGTCGACCGATGAAAAGACCTGAGAGAAATGTGTTGTCGTCCGGCATTTGCCAGTATCGACCAATGAAAAATCCAAGAAATCCTGATTGTCGACCGGCGTTCGCAGGTGACGATCGGTGTCTCTATTTTATGTTTCTTAAAATAGAGTTTTATTAAAAATAATTTTAATTAATTTTTTTCCGCTGCGATGCCGTTTAAAATACTTTCAAAAAATGTCCTTTTAAACCGAGTAACATAAGTTTTAAATTTTATTCAAATTCTTTGAGCATAGTGAGTGAGTAGTAGAAGTGAACGAACCAGAGACGAGTAGGTTTTTGGGGCGTTACAGTTATGGTACTAGAGCCTCTGCCCAACCGAAAGTTTGGCCGACGAGGATGTCGAGCCCCTCAGAGTAGGGGTGAGATCGTGAAGGCAAGAGGGTTTGTCACAATTCCCACACCGTTTGGGGGAAAGATAGAGGGGGACAGTTAATTGGAGGGATGGGGGTATGGTACAAGTGTCAGTGCCACGGGGTCGATGTCGTTTGATGGGTCTCCTAATACCACCAGCCGCTGCATGGGAGTGCTCTGCCAACCGTTAGTATTTCTTAAAACTCTCATAGTTTTCGTTTAGACGCACTAGATATTGTGGTGTACAGGTTTAACATTATGGTTATAGAGACACGTATAGTTGTAGGAAATATGGATGACGCCATTAGATAGCTTACCGAGTTGGTCAACCGCTAGTCATAGCAGCTGGAGCGGTTTATGAGTACGGAGGACCAGGGTCAATCTAGTGCCTAGACTTTGACGAATCGTGGGGGTGATAGGTTGCATAGGCTCAGACCCCTAGTGTTCCATGAATCATCTTCGGAGCCACTCAGTGCCAAGTAAAGGATTCGAAGTATGGAAGACATGATGGATTACGCCAAAGTAGATGAGCAATACTAGATATCCAATGCGGCATTCCACCTTGCCAAGGACGCCAAATTTTGGTGGGATTCGGTGAAGGTGACCACCGATGTGAAGTCCATGACTTGGGAGGAGTTTAAGACGACATTCTTCGGCAAGTATTTTAGCTACTCAGTTAGAACGCAGAAGATTGTGGAGTTTGCCAAGTTGAGGCAGACAGGTACCGTGGCCAAATACGAGAGACAGTTTAAGGCGCTATCCCAGTTTGCTAGTCATCTGGTGAGCTCAAACGAGAACAAATTACGCCAATTTGTACAGGGCCATGGGCATGCGGATAGTTGGAACACGAGGGGTGCCTTACGAGGAGGTGGTGGCGAAAGCGCTAGACATTGAGGAGGCTAGGATGAAGCTTCCAAGTTATAGAGAGCTGCCTAAGGAACAGCCCCAGAGATATTTCAAAGAAGTGTTGCCACAATCGAGCGGAGAAGAGTCGTCTCAGCAGAAGGGTCTGAAGAGGGCTAGCGACAGCTCTAGCAGCCAGGGGAGCAAAAAGTGACCTCAAGGACCAGGAAAGTTCCCTATATGCCCTAAGTGTCAAAGGAGTCACCTTAGTGAGTGCGGGGTAGGTGCAGGGCGATGCTACAACTGTGGTGAGTCATACCACATGTCCAGAGATTGTCAGAAGCCGCAACAAAATCGGTGCTTCAACTGCAATGAAGTGGGGCATTTTGCTAGGAGTTGCCCGAATTGGAGCAAGAGTGACACCAAGAGTCTTTGCCCTTATCGATCCGGACAATGTTGTCTAGCCGTCGGTGATTTCAGATAGTATTATTATTTCGGGTATGGCAACTTACACTCTTGTCCATATGGGTGCTACATATTCGTTTGTGTCCATTACCTTAGTGGTCAAGGCAAATCTAGTGCCAGTTATTCTTGTCAGTTCTATGATGTATTATTGCCGTCGGGGAGCGCCTATATTCGGATCAAGTGGTACAAGGTGATATTGTGACAGTGGGAGAAAAACGGATGTATGCTGATCTGATCATACTCGACACGAAGGGGTACCAGGTTACTTTAGGGATGGGTTGGCTGTCTAGACATTATACCACGATAGATTACAGGACCAGAGAGATCCACTTTCGGCTCCCGATTGCAGAGGATTGCTCCTTCAGGGCAGAAAAGGGTTTGAGTAGGATCTCAGTAGTGTCGTCTATGAGAGCCCAACAGTTGTTACGAGGTAGATGCAAGGGCTTCTTGTCTAGTGTCATGGATGCCCAGCTTTAGGGCAAGGCTCAACTCCAAGACATCGCTATTCTGCAGGATTTTTCGGGGGTATTTCTTGAAAATTTGCCAGGTCTGCCCCTTGATAGGGAAATTGATTTCGTTATCGACGTGGACCCTGGAGCTGAGCGCGTGTCCAAGAACTCGTACAGGGTGGCACCTACCGAGTTGAACGAGTTAAGTGCACAATTAGAGGAGTTGACAGATAAGGGTTTCATACACCCTAGTTTATCACCGTGGGATGCACCGGTGCTTTTCGTTAAAAAGAAGGATGGATCTCTACGCATGTGTGTTGACTACAGAGAATTGAACAAGTTGACTGTGAAAAATAAGTACCCATTGCCGAGGATAGATGACCTCTTTGATCAGTTTCAGGGGACACGGGTGTTCTCTAAAATTGATTTGAGATCTGGTCACTATCAGTTGAAGGTTAGGGAGGAAGATGTCCCAAAGACAGCTTTCCGGAGGCGGTACGGGCACTATGAGTTTTTAGTGATGTCGTTCGGACTGCCTAATGCCTCAGCTGCTTTTATGGATCGGATGAACTGAGTATTCAGCGAGCAATTGGATAGATTCGTGATAATATTCATTGATGACATCCTAATATACTCTCAGAGGGAAGATGAGCACGGAGAGCACTTGAGGATTGTGCTAACGATTCTGGGGCAGCACTGATTATATGCTAAGTTCTCTAAGTGCGAATTTTGGCTGGATAGCATCAAATTTTTGGGGCACGTTATCCCTCGTGATGGTATTTTCGTGGACACGGCAAATGTTCAGTCTGTGAAGTAATGGCCATGACTGACCAGTGTCAGTGAGACATGCAGTTTTATGGGGCTGGCACGATATTATTAAAGGTTTATTGAGAGATTTTCCAAAACCACAGCCCCTTTGACTCGATTGATAAGGAAGAACACGATGTATAGTTATTTCGATCAGTGCGAGGACAACTTCCAAGGGTTGAAGCTGAGGTTGACTACAGCCCCTTTGCTAATACTGCCGGTAGAGGGGAAGAAGTTTATCATTTATTGCGACGCCTCTAGGGTAGCCTTGGGTTGCGTGTTGATGCAGAGTGGATGGGTGATTGCCTATACTTCTAGACAACTGAAGCCCTATGAGCAAAAATATCCTACAAATGACTTGGAGTTGGCAACGGTGGTATTCGCAATTAAGATCTGGAGGCATTATTTATATGGAGAATAATGCGAAATCTTCTCGGACCACCAGAGTTTGAAGTACATCTTTACATAAAAGGAGCTAAACTTGAGACAAAGGAGGTGGCTTGAGCTGGTTAAAGACTACAACCTGTAAATCAAGTATCATCCGAGAAAAGCAAACGTGGTAGCGGACGCCTTGAGCCGAGTGTCAACTTCGATGTTTGCTATGATTTTAGCAATGCCTACCGAGCTAAAGACTCAGGTACAAAAGTTCGTCATAGAAGTGGTTTCTAATTTGGCAGCAACACTGTCAGTGATGTCGTTGAGGCCGACCATCCTGGACAGAATTAAGTGGCCCAAGAGACTGACCTTGAGTGCAACGGACTGCAGGCAAGAATGGAGGCCAATGCTAGCACGGAGCTCAGCTATTCGGAGGATGGAATTCTGAAGTTTTGGAATAGGTGGTATGTCCCAAAGAATTAAGAGCTTAAAAGAGAAATATTGTCTGAGGCTCACTCGTCTCTCTTCTCTGTGCATCCTGGAAGCAATAAGATGTACAGAGATTTGAAACAACACTATTGGTGGCCCAATATGAAGCGGGAGATAGCCAAGCACGTTGAGACTTGTGAGGTATGCCAGCGGGTAAAGGCAAAACATCAGAGACCGTCGGGGACGCTTCAACAATTACCTATACCTGAGTGAAGTGGGAGCGGGTCACTATAGATTTTTTGGTCGGACTGTCAAAGACTGCTGAGGGCCACGATGCAATTTGGGTGATTGTAGACAGACTAACGAAGTCGTCTCACTTTTTACTGGTGAGAATGACTTACTCGATGGATCACTTTTCTCAATTGTACATGCAGAAGATAGTCAGATTACATGGGTCTCGGTGTCGATAATGTCAGACCGTGACCCTAGGTTTACGCCTAAGTTTTGGAGAAGTTTGCATAATGCCATGGGTACCAAGCTAGAATTCAGCACGGCGTTTCACCCTTAGACCGACAGGCAATCGGAGCGAACCATACAGGTACTGGAAGATATGCTCAGAGCCTATGTTTTGGAGTTTCAGTCGGCTTGAAGCAGGTTATTGTCGTTGGTAAAATTCTCATATAATAACAGTTACCAGTCTACCATTGGCATGGTGCTGTATGAGGCTCTGTATGAAAGAAAGTGCAGGTCGCCATTGTACTGGGACGAGGTTGGAGAAGCAAGACTTATAGGCCCAGAAATACTGTAACAGACGGTCGATAAGATTGCTATTATAAAGAAGAGGGTCGAGGTAGCTCAGAGTCGGCAAAAGAGCTATGCCGATCGTGGGGGCTAGAGCTGGAGTTTGATGTTGGCAATGAGGAGTTCTTGAAGATCTCCCCGTTCAAAGGAGTGGTCCGGTTTAGGAAGCGAGGAAAGCTCAACCCTCTTTTTGTTGGGTCGTTCCCTATTGTGGAAAGGACTGGGAAGACCGCCTGTAAGCTTCAGCTGCCCCCATCGATGGATGCCATACATAATGTCTTCCATGTCTCCATGCTGAGGAAGTTTATGTATGATCCTTCTCAGGTGATTGCATAGCAGGATATGGAGGTACAACCAACACTATCTTACGAGGAGAAGCTAGTGGGCATACTAGGATCAGTTGTGAAAGTGTTACGCAACAATGAGATACCCTTGGTCAAAGTTTTGTGGCGCAATCACAACGTGGAGCAGACCACTAGGAAAGACGGCAGGACATGGAGCAGTAGTATCTGGAGTTATTCGGTACGTAAATTTTCGGGATAAAATTCTTTTAAGAAGGGGAGGTGTTAACACCCCGTATTTTTGTCATATTGGTTTTTAGGTTGTCGGAGTGATGAACAGTGGGAATCGGGTCAGAATGTCGAGCAAAAAATTTATAGGGTCAGGTTGGGGATTATTATGAGACTAATAGTTTTCAAGAATCCGACCGGAAACAGACTGCATGACAGTTTAACTAACAGATTAAGGCGTGAGGGCAAAAAGGTACTTAGTATTAATTATAAAAAAAAAGTAACAGAGAGGGGGAGGATCATAACTCTCCCTCTCCTCTATGTTTCTTCCCCCCCCTTCAAACCCACGTGAAGAAAAAAGGGAAATGAAGCTCTCCGTCCAGCCATCTTTGCTACATCGACACAACGCTCACTCTGTTTTACCCTCCACTACAACAGTTTAAGTTAGGTTTGAGTATTTGTGGTTTTGTTTTGGGTTAGGATTAGAGTTTGATAAAATTTGTAAATAAAGATTTAGGGTTTAGAGTTGGAGCGTTTATTGGATTGGGTATTGGTTGCTGTGACATTGTTGACAATAAATGCGATGAATTGGTGAGAAATTTGTTGAGTTTTGTTGAAAGGCTGAGAATGTAGGATTTTGACCCAAAGGCCTATTCCATTTTTGGAATTCTTCCTTAATTGCGGTTAATGGTTTTAAATTCTATTTTGGTATGTTAAACTATGTTATGATTGTAGCGTTTGACCACCAAAATCGAGAGATTTCAATAACCGATGCAAAAGTTATGCGCGTTGGAAGTTCGATTGATTTTAGAGCCGAGATAGGTTAGTGAGCGATTTTGGCGAGTTCGTGAAGTGTTGAGCTAGTATGGTGGTTGTAGTGCATGAGTAGAGTATCAGGATGAGTTTTGTTGAAAGACGGTTTTGTTGTAGACTGAGCAGGTTTCGGGTGAAACGATCACCACAGAAAGTTAGTACGCCAGGTCAGTAGTCCGAGTAGTGTGCGCATGTGCATTGCCCTTACAGGCCTACAGAATGGGACAACAGGGATGTATTGTGTGTTTTGCCTGCTTGCGTTCAGTCATGCGTCATATTTTGAAAAGTGTAACGAAAATGAATTTGAGCATGGTTTTATGAGCGAATATGAAGTGCGATGTGCAATGGTGAGAACGATGCGTTGGTGGGCAGCTTTGGTCCCGTTGCTGGAGAAACCTAGCCGGTGCCGACGTGCCGGGGGGCTGTGTGGCGAGTGCGTCAAACTTCACCCTCGGATGGTTGCTGCAGTGTGTGTGTGGTGGTGGGCAACTACGACCTCGTTGCCAGAGGAATCGGGACGATGGGTGGTATGCCGCGTGTGTCAAGTCCCACCCTGGAATGGTTGCGGTGTCTGGAGTGACGCATGGGTACGGTTTGAGGGCGTCGTTGCTAGAGAAACCAGGACGATGCCGACGTGCCAAGGTGTGAGGTGGCGAGAGAGTACAGCCTCACCATGGTGCGAACGTACCACGCGGCACCGGTTGTGACAATATGATCGATATTGTAGAGACTACATGTGATAGGATTGCATTGTCGTTTTACGTTTCATATTGCATTACTTACTGATTGTTAGGCTTATGTTGTGTGTTCTGTGGTGTAGGTGCAGAGATTCCAGTGGGTAAGTTTCAAGAGCCTAGACAGGATGAGTAGGCGGTTGGTGGCGTGCTACAGTGTGCTGGCAGGTGGAGATTGTCGTGGCGACCAAACCTGTGGAGTGATTATGGGAGGTAGGTTCTGGAGTTGTGTTTTGAGAGGTCTATGTCGAGTGTATAGATTTTGAGGCATAGATGGGTGTGAATGTTAATAGTCGAGATTTATGTATAGGCGCATTTTTAAACTATTTGAAAGAGTTTGATTCAATAATTCAGGTTTCGAATCGGTGGTTTTAATCATGGAAGTTTTCGTGTCCGTTTTCTTTTGAAATACTGTTACTTTTAGGCTGCTGGTGCAAAGTGTCGACCGAACTCCATAGGTGGCAACCGATCTGTATAAAATGGAATGTAGGTGTCGACTGCGGGGTTTGACCTGTGTGGGCAGAAAGCAATGAGGTGTCGACTAGCGACCGTGGGTATCGACCGATTAGTGTAAAATCAGGGATGGTGTTGACCGCGGAGTTCGACTTGCGTGGGCAGAGAGGATCAAGTTGTCGACCTGTGAAAGCGGGTGTCGACCGCTCTCTGAGATGAGCGTAGAAGTATCGACGGGTGTTTCTGGTGTCGACCGATGAGAATACCTGAGAGAAACGTGGTGTCGTCCGGCGTTTGCCAATGTCGACCGATGAAAGACCCGAGACATCCCGATTGTTGACCGGCGTTTGCAGGTGTCGACCGGTCTCTCTATTTTGTGCTTCTTAAAATGGAGTTTTATTCAAGCTAATTTTAATTAATTTTTTTTCACTGCGATGCCGTTTAAAATATTTCAAAAAACGTCATTTTAAACCGTGGAACAAAAGTTTTAAATTTTATTCAAATTCTTCTTATCATAGTGAGCGAGTAGTAGAAGTAAACGACCTGGAAACAGATAGGTTTTCGGACCGTTACAATGCTTACATCCAATTGAAGAACTACGAGCAGAATTATCCCACGCATGACTTGTAGTATGCGGCCGTGGTCTCTGCACTTAAGATCTTGAGGCATTATTTGTATGAACAACAGTGCGAGATCTTCTCATACCACTAGAGTTTGAAATATATTTTCACGTAGAAGGAGTTGAACTTGAGACAAAGGAGGTGGCTCGAGCTGGTTAATGACTATGACCTAGAAATCAAGTATCATCTGGGAAAAGCAAACGTGGTAGCAGACGCCCTGAGCCGAGTGTCAACTTCGATGTCTGTTATGATTCCAGCGATGCCTACTGAGCAGAGGATTGAGATGCAAGAGTTCGGCCTAGAAGTGGTTTCTGATTTGGCAGCAACACATTTAGCGATGTCATTAAGGCCGACCATCTTGGATAGAATAAAGCTTGTCCAGGACACTAACTCTGAGTGTATGAAGCTGAAGGCAAATATGGAGGCCAATGCTAGCACTAAACTCCGTTATTCAGAGGATGGGGTTCTGAAGTTGTAGGATAGGTGGTACGTCCCAAAAAATGAAAAGCTAAGGAAGGAAATACTATTATAAGCTCACTCTTCCTCTTTCGTGGTACATCTGGGCAATAGCAAGATGTACAGGGACTTGAAGCTGCACTATTGGTGGCCTAATTTGAAGCTGGAGGTAGCCAAATATGTTGAGGCCTGCGTAGTGGACCAACAGATAAAGGCAGAGCATCAAAGTCTGGCAGGTACACTGCAGCCACTGGCCATACCGTAGTGGAAATGAGAGCATGTTACTATATATTCTGTGGTTGGGTTACCGAGGACTGCCAAATGCCACGATGCGATCTGCGTAGTTGTGGACAGGTTGATGAAGTTATCTCACTTTTTGGTTATGAGGATGACTTATTGCATGAACCAGTTTGCTCAGATGTACATTTAGCAGATAGTCAAGCTGCATGGGATCCCTGTGTCGATAGTATCAGACCGAGACCCCAGGTTTACGTCTAAGTTTTGGAGGAGTCTGTATAGCGCCATGGGCACCCGGTTGGACTTCAGTACAGCCTTTCATCCGCAGACCAATGGGCAGTCGAAAAGAACTATAAAAATTTTAAACGATATGCTCAGAGCCTGCATATTGGAGTTTCAGGCAGCTTGGAGTTTGTTCTTACCTTTGGTGGAATTTTCGTATAATAACAGCTATCAGCCCACCATTGGTATGGCACTGTATGAGGCTCTGTATGGGAGAAAGTGCAAGTCACCATTATATTAGTACGAGGTTGGAGAGGCAAGGCTCATTGGCCCAAAGATACTGCAATAAACTGTTGACAAGGTTGCTATTATAAGGAAGAGGATTGAGGCAGCTCTGAGTTGATAGAAAAGGTAAGCAGACCAGAGGCGGCGGAAGTTGGAATTCGAGGAAGGCAATGAGGTAATTTTGAAAATCTCCCCGTTTAAGGGAGTGCCCAGGTTCGGGAAGCGAGGAAAGCTCAACCCTCGTTATGTTAGACCGTTCCCTATTGTGAAAAGGATTGGGAAGACCGCCTTCAAGCTTCAACTACCTTCCTCGATGAATGCTATATATAATGTCTTCCATGTCTCCATACTAAAGAAGTGTATACGTGATCCGTCTCGGGTGGTTGCACAGTAGAATATAGAGATACAGTCGATGCTATCTTACGTGGAAAAGCCAGTGAGCACACTGGGATCAGTTGTGAAAGTGTTGTGCAACAATGAGATTCCCTTGATCAAAATTTTGTTGCGCAATTACAATGTAGAGGAGACCACTTGGGAAAGACGACAGGACATGGAGCAACAATACCAAGAGCTATTCGGTACGTAAATTTTGGTGAGAAAATTTCTTTTAAAGATGGTGGAATCTAACACCCGGGATTTTTGTAATTTAATTTTTGAAAATTCGTATTGGTGAACGGCGGAGTGGTGGCCGGAATAGAGAACAGAGACTTTGCACTATTAGATAAAATATTATTTCGAGTCTAATAGGGAAGAGAAAATTTAAAAATCCGACCGGAAACAGACTGAATGACGATTTAACTAATTGATTAAAGGGTGAGGGTTAAAAGCTAATTAGGATTAATTATAGTAAATAATATAATTAATTAAATATTATTTTTAAAATAAGACGGGAGAGGGACAGAAGAAACCCCCCTCGGTGATTTTCTTCTTCCCTCTTCCCCGGCAGAGAAAATCCTCCCCTCCCCACGCAAAAATTCTCCCTTCGGCGATCCTCTCTCCGTCGACACAATGTCATCCCTCCATTTTACCCTCCACTACAACGGTTTAAGGTAGTTTTGAGTATTTTGTGGTTTAGTTTTGGTTTAGGATTAGAGATTGATAAAATTTGTGGATAAAAATTTAGGATTTTAGAGTTGGAGTGTTTAATAGATTTGTTATTGATAGTTGTGAAGTTATTGATGATAAATGTGATGGATTGGTGAGGAAATTGTTGAGTTTTACTGTAAGACCGAGAACGTAGTAATTTAGGCCAAAAACTATTCTATTTTTGGATTTCCGTCTTAGCTGCGGTTGATCGTTTTAGATTCTCTTTTGTTATGTTAAACTAGGTTATGAGTGGAGCATTTAGACTCTATAATCGAGTGATTCCGACAACTAATGCAAAAGTTATGAGCGTTGAAAGTTAAGTTAATTTTTCCCAAAATTTAGGTTAGCGAGCCGTCTTAGTGAGCATTTGGCGGATTGAGTTATTAGTCGTAATTTTAATACGTGGGATGTGTGGTGAGATGAGTTTTGATGTGGATTGGTTTGTGATAAGTTGAGACTGAGGAAATGATAGAAACGAGTACCACGGAAAGCTAGGATGCCAAGTAATTAGTGTTTGCATGTGCATTGCCCTTATAGGCCTATACCATGGGATGGTAGGGTAGTATTGTGTGTTTTGCATATTTTTGAATATCATAACGAAAATGAATTTGAGCATGATTTTATGTGCGAACGTGAAGAGTGACGCGAGGTGGTGAGAAGGATGTGTGTGTAGGCAGCTTTGCCCCCCTTGCTATAGGAACCAGGACGGTGGCGACGTGTTAGAGGGGTGGTATGACGAGTGCGTCCAACCTCACTGTTGGATGGATGCTGCAGTGTGTGTGGTGGTGGGCAACTCGGGCCCCGTTGCTGAAGGAACTGGGACGGTGGCGACGTACCAGGGGGCAGTGTGGCGAGTGCGTCCAGCCTCACCCTGCAATGGTTGTGGTGTGTGAGGTGACGCATGTGTACGGTTTGAGGGCCTCGTTGCTGGAGGAACCGGGACAATGGCGATGTGGCAGGGTGTGAGGTGGCGAGAGAGTCCAATCACACCATGATGCAACTATACCACGCGGTACCGGTTGTGACAACATGAGCGAGGATGTAGAGACTGCATGTGATAGGATTGCATTGTTGGTTTTATGTTTCATATTGCACTCCTTACTGAGCATTAGGCTTATGTTGTGTGTTCTGTAGTGTAGGTGCAGCGATTCCTACGGGTGAGTTATGGGAGTTCAGGCAGGATGTGTAGGCGGTTAGCGACGTGGTACCATGTGACGGCAAGAGGAGTGCATCAGGTTGGCCTGACTCGTGGAGTGAAGCCGATGGTAGGTTGTAAGAGCTGTGTTTTCTAGAGACCATGTCGAGTGTATATATTTTGAGGCATAGGTGGGTTTGAACATTTATAGTTGAGATTGGTGTATTGTCGTGTTTCAAAATTACTTGTGAAAATTTTGTCTAAAAAATATAGGTCTTTACTTTGTGGTTTTAATAGTGAAAGTTTTTACCGTTCATTTTCCCTTTTGAACTGGTGTTTTCTTTAGGCTGCTAGTGCAAGGTGTCGACCGGTATGCGTAGCTGTCGACCGAACAAAATGAATGTCGACCACGAGGGTCGACCTACGGTGGACAAAGAGAAAGAAAGTGTCGACCGATGCATTAGGTGTTGACCTGTTAGTGGAAAAAGGGTGAGAGTGTCGACCGCGGGGTTCGACCTATGCGGGCAGAAAGAAATAAAGTGTCAACCGGTTCCTTTAGGTGTCGACCGGTTAGTGTAAAATGATGAGAATGTTAACTGCGAGTTTTGAATGGGGGCGTAAAGAGAGAGATAAAGTGTCAACCGGTGCCTTTAGATGTCGACCGGTTAGTGTAAAATGGTTACAGTGTTGACCGCAGGGTTTGACCGGGGGCAGACAGAGAGAAATATCGTATTGACCAGTGAATACAAGTGTCGACTGCTCCGTGTAATGAGCGTATAGGTGTCGACCGCGAGATTCGACCGGGGGTAGGTAGAGAGAATTAAAGTATCGATCGGTATTTTCAGTTGTCGACCAGTTTCTTTTTTTTTATTTTAAAAAATGAAGTTTTATTTAAAATTATTTTAATTAAGTCTTTTGCTGCGATGTTTTAAACATTTTCAAAGATGTCGTTTTAAGTCGAGCAACCAAAGTTCTAAAGTTATCAAGAAAATGAGTAAGTGTACGGTTGGAGACTCGGATCCAGCGACGACTCGTGGGCACTACAAAGGTGGTGACAGGGCACAGCGAGTCGGAAACCAGGTGAGTTTCCGGGGCATTACACTATGTCTATAAATACATGGGTATTGATGTGTGTAACATTTTGACAAATTTTAATGAGCTTCCACGGGTTTCTCTTCAAGGTTGAAGAAGCTTGGAGCACAGGTTTTCAAGATAAGCTCGGTTGAACCCCAACCGAGGGGTTGTGTAATACCCAGAATTTCCGTGATTTAACTTTCAAAAATTTGTATTGGTAAACGGCTGAGTTGCAGTCGGAATCGAGAGCAAAGAAATTGTATTAGTATGTAAAATATTATTTCGAGACTGATGGTGAAGAGAAGATTTTAGGAATCCGACCGGAAACGGACTGAATAGTCGTTTGTCTAAAGGATTAAAGTGTGAGGGCGAAAGAGTAATTAGTTATAAACAAATAAAAAAATAAAATGGTTGAAATCAGAACGGCTTCACGAGGAAGCCATTTTGATTTCCTCCTTCCCTCTGCAGTTGATTGCTCGCGAAGGAGAACGAAGGATCAGCCGACGATCGACGGCCGTGCGGAGGAAACCGACAGTGCGGAGTAGGGAGTTCCGACGAGCTGAGCACGTGCAGACGGGGTTTTCCGTTTGGAAAGGCAAAGGTGACATCTATTCCCCTGTTTTCGATTTCAGTTTAGATTTTCTGAGAGTTCTAGGGTTTAGAATAGTGATGTGGGAGTTAACGGTACGGAGCGGGTGAGGTGAAGAGTGCCTAAAATGGAAGAATATCCGAGAGGGGGTACCATGCAATTCGAGTTTTCGAATTCGAAATCTGTAACGGTAGTTTGATGATGTGTAATAGGTTGGAGTGCAACAGATTGGTGAGGAGTTGAGTGAGTTTTTGTTGAGAGAACCGAGAATGGAAATTTTGGCCATTTTAATAAGAAATTTGGTTCTGTTTTTGGAGTTTTAACCTAGTTGTGGTTAAGGGATTTAAATTCTGCTTCTATATGTTAAAATAGGTTATGAGTGGAGTGTTTGGCCACTGGAATCGAGTGATTCCGATAACTGACACAAAAGTTATGCGCGTCGAAAGTTGGGTTGGTTTTGGAGCAAAAATTTGGGTTAGAGAGCCGCCTTAGTTGGGCTTTGGTGGAGTGGGTTAGTACACGTAGTTTTAGTACATGGAACGAGTTGTGAGGTGAGTTTTAATGTGGATTGTTATGTGATCGGTTGAGCCGAGGAGGTGAAAGAAACGAGCACCATGGAGAGCTTGGACGCCAGGTAGGTGATGGATTGATTGTGGTTTGCCTTCGGGCCTACACCATGGAACGGTAGGATTGCTTGATTGTTGGTTTGTTTGTTGCTCATTTTGTTGTTTGAGTCGTGTATTCGTGATTGTCATGCATCATGGTTTTTGAATTACGAAATACGAATTTTGAGCATGATGTGAAATGTAACCAAATAAGAAAAGACTTGCCACGCATGGGTGAACGCCTCGTTGTTAACGTGCTACTGAGAGAGCACTAGGGGGTTCCCATGGATGAAAGTATGTAATGTGACACGGTTTGCGAACGCCTCGTCGTTAACGTGCTATTGAGAGCGCTATAGGGTTCAACGATTGATGTTAGGAGGAGGCTACGTAGGGCTGTTCCATGTGCGAACATGATGTGTGCCTTTAACCTCGCTCCGTGGGTTATGGATTGGCCGTCCCGAGTGTGGAAGGGATGGGTGCCAGCCTGACTCACGCGGAAAAGTGAAAGATAAAAATAACGAAACCAAAAGAAAACGAAGTTGAGTATAAAAATTGCACGAGTAGGGGTTGAGTTATACATTGGTTTTCGAGTTCATGTTTCCATACTTGCTAAGTATTAGGCTTACGTTTTGTGTTCCTTGGTGTAGGTGACGACGCATTGTCAGGTGAGTGCTAAGTGACGAGCCAGCATAGGTCGGAGTTGGCGGGAGATGTCGCATGCCTGTGCAGGAAAATGTTGGGGCGACACGACCATGGCGGGTAAAGACAGTATAATTTTGTAGTGTTTTGAGTGGAATAGAGTTGTATAGTTTTTGTCAGGAATTTAGGTGGTGTACCAAGGGTACAATGGATTATTGAAATATGATATGAATGTTTTGAAATTATGTTTTCAGAATTTAAGTTTTTACTCCGTGGATTTAGTCGAGGAGTATTTATCGTGCGTAATTGAACGAACTGGTGTGATTTCACTGATTCTGGTGTGAGGTGTCGACCAAAGTCGAGAGGTGTCGACCGTTCCATGTAAATGTAAGGCGAGTGTCGACCGCGAGGCTCGACTTGTGACGGGTAGAGCCGAAGTAAGTGTCGACCCCTAGTTACAGGTGTCGACCGGTCCATGTAAAATCTGCGAGAGTGTCGACCGCGAGGATCGACTTATGTTGGCAGAGCGGGCCAAAGTGTCGACCTACAAAAGGAAGTGTCGACCGCTCTCCTTGCTGAGCATAGAAGTGTCAACCGGTTAATTCTAGTGTCGACCGCTGGAAATACTCGAGAAGAACAAAGTGATGACCGGTGTTCCCGGTGTCGACCGATAAGAAATCCAAGATGACTCAAGTGTCGACCGGTGCTTATAGGTATCGACTGGGAGTCCTTGTTTCAGGCTTAACAAAATGAAGTTTTGCTGAAAGAGAATTTAATCTAATTTCTGCTGTAGAGTTGTCAAAAATATTTTCCAAAATGGTCGTTTTAGGTCAAGGAATAATGTTTTTAAAACTTTACGCGATTTTTACAATACGGGTGTAAATAGTTGGTATCAGAGTTGAGCAGTAGCGAACCGGAAAACGGGTAGGTTTTTGGGGCGTTACAGGTTGCACCCCAACCCCTCTGTTCAAGCTTGGTAGCTTACAAGAATCGTATTATCCACATCCTTCTCCATTCTCTTGAGAGTTGAAAACAGTAAGGAGTGGAACAAACCGGCTCCTCCAAGTTGAGTTTCTTTCTGGGGAAGAAACTTTAACTGAAAGCATCAAATATTGCATATCAGCCAACTTGACGATTGTTTTCAATCTTCACGAAGCTGGACCACTCCTCCCACTATCACACACTTCACTCAGTCCACTAACCTCACCTAAAATTTTGTTACATTTCAAGCACATTTAATCTTTATTTTATGGTTTCTCGGTTTTTATCCTCTAAGGAAGCTAATGATCGATTTAAGGGTTCTTGCAGGCAAGGACCGCAACAAACTGGAAGGAAGAAGAGGATGGTAAAAAATTCAGATCTCGAAAGCTGCAACTTCCTTCAAGGAGTGACTGTCGAGAGCGTCAATCATAGCTCTTCAGATAGCTGAGGGCCCTTCACCCCCATTTCTATCAACTTATTAGCCTCCTCTGTTGCAAGGAAACTGGTTTGTTCACTCACCCATCTCCCAGAACATCTTCTTCCAATTTTTCAATATTATTCTCTTTGTTTTCATTGTTCTTTGTGTCTGTTTTTAAGGTGTCCATGGAGCACCAATCATTGTGCTTTCTTTAAGTCTTTCGCATGCACATTTCCACCCAATTTGCAGACCCGTAGTCTATCAACAAGGGATTATTAAATAGACGTTTTCCTTGACCAAAGAGCACTGACACCTTTCTAGGAATAATCTTTTCAAAGAAATTTATCAATAACACAAGAAGTTTGTGTATGAAGATTACAAAATACCAAGTCCAACCGAGTCACCAAATGAAGTGCCAATAGAAACCAAACCCTTATCTCTAGCCAAATCCTTGTGTAACACTCGAAAATTTTACCGAATAACTATATTCCGCGACTAAAATTTTAGGAAAAATAGGTTATCCTTATGGGAATTAGAATTTAGTAAAATGGAAGAAGAGAGGTAAAAGATAAAATGGAAATTTGGAATTTTTTTGAATTTAAATTAGGTAGCTTCTTTAAGAAGCCAACTCCAACATCCACCTCCAAACCCCCTTTTTACGATCCGGGATATAGCGACCCGAAAACCGACAAGGCTACTACTACTTACTAATCTAATACCATCTCTGTAGCGACTAAAAAATGTTGTGAATATTGTGCCCAACATGCAAATGTTATGAACATTTTTTGCTGCAATTAATAAATAACTTTTATGATTATTTTTTATATTTGTATTGTTTGATATACTTTATAAATTTAAAGAAAAAATACTTGATTATTTGTGCAATTTTAAATTTACATATATATTGATATATGTGGGATTAAATTTAAAAACAAAAAATCACATTAGTCATGACTTGTATTTGAAGTATAGGATCTTCAAATTAATAAAGTCATAAATACAGTTAAGTTCGTTGATAACGTATAGTTATATCCCGACTATATATGTAGTGACATAAAGTGATTGTATTTATATAATATGATTATATAATACTGTAACAGATGAAATTATATCTTTCTTATAATATCCATTAAATAAAGAATAATTAATTTTATTATAATAATGGTTATATATGTATAATCTTAATTCATTGTATTTAGTAAACTTCTATTTCATTTCAATTTATTATTTGATTTACTCGGTAAATTTCTGTATGAGTTACATTACATAAAACTTATATTTTGTGAATAAATTAAATGAGTAGCTGGTAATGTTAACATTGATATATTGAAATCTATAATACAAGATTCTCTTGTTTGTTAGTTCAGGGATTGAATAATTAGCGCGTAATTAATAAATATTATTAATTAATTATTCAATTAATAACTAATGGTAGTCAAGGATAAATATATAATATGAGAGATTAACAAATCTTATACCTAGCTCTATTACGAATCTTAATTGAGGATTAATATATATGTAATGACAATAGCAATGGACATTACTTTGAATAAATATACTATATAGTTCTAACAGTGCAACTGTAACACCCTCAGAAACCCACACGTTCCCGTTGCGCTACAGTATGTCTACACGCTATGACATACAGAAACTTGACACAAACTCATTTAGTTTAATACCAATTTCGTTTTCAAATCATATTCAAAAGAACATTTGTGAGTATAAAAATTTTCGACTCGATTCGAAAACAACTCGTACCCTGAAGAAGGAACACGAAATCCACAATATAAAATACGTAGCAGAAAAGTTAATTTAAAGTAGTTTTACAAATAAGACAAAAAAACGTGAAACCCTAGTAAAGAGTCCAACACACACCTCGAACCACACAGATTCGGTGCCGCGCACCCACGTCTCCACTTCGGTTCCCTGCGCGCACTCTCGTAGTGCCGCTGGCGCCAACTCAAAATCACCGCGTCACGCGCCCGCTCACAATGCCGCGTGCCCCACACACCCTTCCTCCGTACAGCACGTCCGCACGCATGCCCTTACTCGACGCCGCACGACCCGTGCGCACCCGAAGGGCCGCGTGCCCCGCGCACCTGCGACCACGCCGCATACCCGCGCCCATCCACATTTCTCTAGTACCTCATTGTACACACCTCGACTTATTACATATCCTATCGACTCCCAACATTTCTCCCAAAATTTCGGCAGAGTAACGCCTAAAAACTGGTTATCCCAAAAATAAAACCCTACACACTAGAGATTTTAAACTAGCCGGCCAAGCTGAGCCGAGCCGAGCCTGTTGAGCCTAACGAGCCTGTCGAGCCTAACGAGCTGAGTCAAAAAAATTTCAACCCGAGCCGACTCACGAGCCACGAGCCTAACGAGCCGAACCGAGCCGAGCCGAGCCGAGCTGAGCTCAACGAGCTGAACTTATATAAATAAAATTATTTTATATAAATATATTATATATTTTATTAATCTATATTATAAATAAAACATAAATTTATTCAAAATTTAAATAATATAAGCATTTAAGAATTTATTCCCAACAAATAGAACAAAATATAGTAAAAATATGTGAAAAATAACATACCTCACATGGCAGGCTGATCGTTGTCATCACCCTCTCGTGGATAAGTCTCTCGTTGAGGTTCACATGACCTCAATAAATGGTCTAGAAAGATGGGTAATGCTGTACTCAAATTATCGTAATGATTATTTATTGCTCTAACATATCGTGCAAAGAATGCTGTCTGCTCAAGTGAATGATTTTGCATATTCTTCACCAATGTTTGATGCGATTCTTTTCTCGTGATAACTATGATTGCTAATTGGAAATATTTTTCAACTTTTGTCTTACATCGTGTTCGAAACTGGTTTGTTGAGCAGTTAGATTGGTAAACATTTGATTTTGTTCGATAGTGAGATTTTCCAGCATCTGTCCTACATCGTTAGTTGAGTAAGAACGAGGTGGAACGGCAGATGAAGAAGCGCTTTGATCAGCTGGAATAGTTGATTGACTTTCATATCGCTATTTTTGGCGAGCCTCGGCAGGTTCTCTTTTTGTCTACACTAAGCTACTTTACGCACCCGTCGTAGTACCATCTGTGCTGCGTCGGATACGACGCAACGGTATTAGTTAAGGAGGAATCTCAACATTAGCATCATCCTCAATAAATCTCAGTCCATTGTTTCTAGCGATTCCATACGGCCACTTACCAATTGTTGAAATATTTGAGGAGCTATAAATCTTTTGTTGTATCCAAGGCTCATCAGTTGAACTCATAGGTACATTCTGTGCAGCGCATAGATGTGTGATGAGTATAGGGTGGATATGGCCAGCAGTTGTGGAACCCTTACCATATGCACTGATATCATTGTAGATAATTCGGCCAATGTGTAACACCCTGAAATTTTTCGTTAAAATGATTTTTGGATTTACGTATCGGTAGGCGGCGGAGTTTTACTTGGAATCAAGAGACGAAAATTTATACCGTTAAGTAAAAGATTATTTTGAAGATAATGGAAAAGAGAAAATTCTAAAATTCTAAATGGAAGCGAACTGATTGACCGTTTAACAAAAAAATTAGAGGTTGAGGGCGATTTAGTAATTAGGTTTATTATTATTATTATTATTATTTATATTATAAAAAAAAAAAAAACTCCTGCTAGCAACTCACCCCCTCCCCGCAGCCTTCTTCCCTCCCCCTCCCTGTTTCTTCTCTTCCGCATCCTTCCCTCTCTGTTTTTGTTTTTCCTCTCCTCTTTTTTTGTTTCATTTCTTCTCAGTTTTGCACGAAAGAGGAACCAGCTCGTCCATTTTTCCTCCCCCGAAGAATGTAGCTCCCTCTCCTCTTCGTCTTCCTTCTCTGTCCCGCGTGAAAAACGGCCCTCTCTTCGATTTCGGTAAGTTTTCTCTTTCTTTTCTGGTTTTGGCCAATAAAAATCTAGGGTTTTGGATTGGGCAGCTCGGTTTTGGTATTTTTCACCTGAGCTCCGGTTGTTCATTTTAAAAACTGTTATAGTATGTTGAATTAGATACTTTAAGGAAAATTTTGGCTTTGGAATCGAGTTGTTTCGATGATTGTAAAGGAAGATATGATTTTTCTAAGTTTGATAAAAAAAAAAAAATTTGTGAAGAGGTTTTGGGCAGCTGCGGTTTTTTTCAAATTTCTGCTATTTATCAAGTCTGGTTTTTGGCAAATGGATGAAACCACGTCAAAGTGGACATAATTAGGGTTACGTAGCATCTTGAATCGTTGAAATCGGGTAAGGATTGAATGAGTTATGAATTTTAGAAGTTATTGTGCAAAAACTGGAAAATTTCAGCTGGCATTCGGTTTTGATTTTTCTGCCATTGATTATGCTTTGATTTTGGAAAATGGATTTCACCAGCATAAACTAGTTGAGTTGTGATGGTTTCAATTTTAATTCCTTGATATTGAGTTATTTGGTTGAAATTGATTGAAGTGTTAAATTGTTAGGGTAGTTGATTGAGGTTGTATGGATGATAACCTACCCTTGGGATAATTATTTGAATTGGACTTCAATTTTTAGATTGTGCATTATAGAATGATGGGTGTTTGGAGATAGGGGTTATATGCACATGTTTTGAGTTCTATTATGTTTGGATATTGGATATTAGATGATGTTCATGCTGGTTGATGAATGTTAAGAGAATAGGTTAGCTTAGTTGTTGATTTGGAAGTTAAGTGCATAGAGTTACACTTGATGATTTTGTTGTTGTTTATTTAGTGTTTAAAAATAGAAATTTGTGGATTTTGTTATATGTGGTGGTTGTGAATTAGAATTGTAAATCGTGAATGATAACTTATAACTTTATGTTTTAGAATTTCAGGAAAACAGAATCGATCGGGTTGGATCGAATAGCTAAGGACGCCAGGTAAGTAGTGCATGCATGTGTTTTGCCCAAGTGGGCCTACACTGTAGAACTTTAGTATTTATGTGATTAATTGCGGTGTGTGTGCGTATTGTGTGACATGCATCATATTTTTTTAAAACGGGAACGAAAATGATTTTTAGCATGTTTTAAGTATGAGGTGAGACGTGTGCCGGTGGTACCGCGGATCCCGCTAGTGTGCGGGCCGGTGCTTCACCAGTCGCGGTTCCTACTCTAGGGGTGGGCCAGCTGGGCCGTCATGCGGCGTGAATGTGTTGACGGTGAGGATATGGGCAGTGGTACCGCGGATCATACCACTGTGTGGGCTGGTGCAACACCAGTCGCGGATCCTACTCGAGGGGTGGGCCGCCTGGGCTGTCGCGAAACGTGTGTGTATGGCAACTGTGGCCCCATGCTGGGGAGGCTAGGACGGGGGCGACGTGTCAGGGTGTAGAGTGGCGCGAGGTACACCCTTACCCTGATGTTGTTGCCGTGTGGTGATGCATGTGTGTAGCTTGTGGGCCTCGTTGCTGGGGAGTCCGGGACGGTGCCGACGTGTCAGGGTGTAGGGTGGCGTGAGGTTGCTTCTTACCTTGGTGCGGCTGCACTACGCATCACAGTTGTGACAACATAAGTGTGAGTGTAGAGACTGCATGTGATAGGATTGCATTGTCGGCTTTTACTTTCATATCGCATTACTTACTGAGCATTAGGCTTATGTTGTGTGTTCTGTGGTGTAGGTGCTGACGATACTGCTGGTGAGCCTCGAGAGCCTAGTCCAGAGGCGTAGGATGGTTGGCGGCGTGCACCCGAGGCACCGGATGGCGGATTTTTGTTAGGGCGACCCGACCCGTGGTGGTGGTAGGTGATAGTGGATTTATCATTTCATGTTGGGTAATTGTGTAGATAGCGGGGTTGTATAGACATTGATCTTTTGAGATTGTATAGAGGGGTTGTAGTGTTTTGGGGGACTTTCTTCATTTGTATTTGATGGGTTCTTGTTGTCTTCTTACTCTGATTTGGTTATGGTGATTTCTCTGGATGATGGATAGATAAACATTGTTGGATTATGATGAATTGTGTGCAGGGTTTAAATTTTTGGGATAGACAGTTTTTAGCCGTTACCCTGCCGAAATTTCGGGAGAGAGGTTGGGAGTCGAGGAGATACGAAATAGGTTGAGGTGTGAACAGTAAATGCTAGAAAAAGGTAGATGAGCGTGGAAGTGCGACGTGATCGCAGGTGCGCGGGGCACGGGGCCCTGCAGGTGCACACGGGTCATGCGGCGCCGGGTGAGGGCGTGCGCGCGGACGTGCTGTACAGAGGCAGGGTGCATGGGGCACGCGGCGCTGTGAGCGTGCGCGAGATACAGTGAGGTTGGGTTGGCACGTGCGGCACCGCGAGAGTGTACGCGGGGTGTCGGAGTGGGGACGTGAGTGCTTGGGACCGGACTTGGTAGTTCGTGGGGTGCGTGGGATTCTTTCCTAGGATTTCAAGTCTTACCGTTTTATCTCAAATTGTTTTAAATGGTTTTCTTTTCCGCTGCGTAGTTTTATGTTGAGGATTTCGTGTTTCCTCTTCGGGACACGAGTTGTTTTTTTTTCGAATCGAGTCGAAAAATTTTCATACTCACAATGGTTCTTTTGAAAATGATTTGAAAACGAAAGGGATATTTCATTGAGTTAGTTATGTCAAGTGTTTGTGTGTGTGTGGTGTGTAGATGCACTGTAGCACACCGAGAAAGCGGGGTTTCTCGGGGTGTTACAGTTATGATATCAGAGCCACGGGGTCGACGTTGTTCAGAGGATTACCTAACACCGTCAGCCGCTGCACGGGAGCACTCCACCAACTGTAAGTTTTTAGATTTGAATTTATTGTAGTACTAATGTGAGCTTTATATTTATGTTAAAGGTAGAAGATGTCAGGAGAGGCGATGGGTAGAGGTAGAGGAGCATGACAGAGTTCTAGTGCGACATTCTATCTTGCCAATGATGCGAGCCATTGGTGGGATACTGTGGCGGCCACGAGAGGTGTGGATGCCATGAACTCGAAAGAGTTTAAGACTGTGTCTTTCGGTAAGTATTATAGCCATGCTATCAGAACTCGTAAGAGTGTGGAGTTTGCACAGTTGAGGCAAACAGACATAGTGGCTTAGTACGTGAGACAGTTCGAGACGCTGTCGCAATTTGCAAGGCATTTGGTGAGCCTAGATGAGAACAAGGTACACCAGTTTGTGCAGGGCCTAAAACCTGATGTATATATGGGCATGCGCATAGCTGGAACGTGAGGGGTGCCTTACGAGGATGTGGTGGCGAAGGCTCTACACATTGAATAAGCTAGAATGAAGCTGCCAAGTTACAGAGAGCCATCTAAGGAGCAGCCTATAAGATTTTTAGAGAGCTGTTGCCTCAGTGAAACAAGGAAGAGTCATCTCAGCGAAAGGGCCTGAAGAGGTCTAATGATAGCTCTAGCAGCCAGGGGAGCAACAAACGGCTGAAGGGGTCGGGACAGTTCCCTTTATGTCCTGAGTGTCAGAGGAGTCACCCCGGCAAGTGTAGAATAGACTTGGGCCGATGTTATAAGTGTAATGAGACAGATCACATTGCTGGAGATTTCTCGAAGATGAATCCGATTCGATGTTACAACTACAACGAGTTAGACCCCTCTGCAAGGGACTGTCCAGCTACGAGTAAGACTTCAGCGAGAGTACCCCGAGTGTCTTTGCCCTCATCGAGATAGACGAGATCGGACAACCTCCAGTGGATTTAGGTATGACTTACACTAGCTATATAGATCTTAAGATCTAGTATTATTATTAGAGGAGTTTAGAGATGGGTTGTTTAGAATGAGTATGAGTGAGGGAGACGTGAAAGTTAGGTTCCATCAAGGAAAAAAAAAACCAACATGTATAGAGGAATGTAGTTTAACAAAAGGAGTCTTGAGACGAATTAGTTATGGTTAGTTAGATTTATGAGGATTATACTTAGTAGGGTAATTATTGAGGACATTGGTGAATCGGACTGGGGATGAGGACTTAGGAATTGGGGGATTCAAGATAAGGATGAGAATTCATTTGACAACAAGTTTGCAAGCAAGAAAATAATTAGGTGAATCCTTGCCCGTGGGCAAGGGAAGTATTCAGAAATCTGAGTCTAGATGGGCAAAAGAGGGTAGAGTAGTTAGTAAATGTGGAAGAAATCCTTGTGAGAATTGATTTATCATTAAGTGTTGGAACTTTGAGGACCATCGGGAACGATTATATATGGCTTTGGGGAGAGATAAAAGGAAATTGTTTAGGAGGGTTACGGTGAAAAGTTTAGCCCTCAGATGATTAGTGTTGACGGATGTGAGATGTAATAACCCGGGAATTTTGAATTTTTTTTTAAATTTCTGGAATTTTTAGTTTAATCCCGGTCGGAGTTTTGAGAAATATTTCAACGGGAAAGATTTGAATTATAAGACTTGGAGTCTACTTTTGCGATGTTTTTTCAGAATTTAAAGTCAGGAAGTCGAGAAAGTTATGAAATTTCAGACGATTGAAGCACGTGAGGGCAATTTGGTAATTTGTATTTATTTTAAAATTTAAAAAAAAATTTGTAAAACACCCGAATGGCTTCGCGAGGAAGCCATTCGGTTGTTTCCTCTGTGCACCCGAGAGAGAAGACGACCGGGAGCAGGGCGATCGTGTGCTGGAGTCGGAGCTGCGACGGCCGACGAGCGCGAGTGTGAGGTGTGAGTTGCGAGCAGGGGCTGCTATTGCGACGAACCGGAGCCATTCGGTTCCAGCAACTCGAGTTCCCGAAGTGAAAGCCGAGTGTTCGGCCGACGACCCCGAGGGACTGGTTTCCGGCCAATTCTGCCGCCAACGACCAGACGTGTTACTGGAGTCCTTCTCCCACCCGAGTGCCGGACGCCACCACTTGGTAAGTCCTCTCCCTCTACTGTCCTGTCCGTATGAACCGAGACTGAGGTTCAACTCCTCTTCATTTTTTTTCTCTCTTTGAATTTGGCTGCAAATGTGAGGGGATTGAGAGGGTGAGTGTGTAGGTTAGCAAGTGCACAGCAGGAGACCCGTGAGAGGGAGGGAAGCCGAGGGTGAAGGTTGAGCCAAAATTCAGACTTTGTGCTTGAATTTCTGATTTTCGGGTTAGATTGTGCTTAATAGGTGAAATGTGAGTGTTCGGTGCAGAGAACTTGCGGGATTTGCCCGAAGTTGAGATTTCGGCTATTTTTCGTATAAAAAGAGCTTCTGTTTTTGGCTGTTTTGGCTAGGCTTAAGTTGATCATTTCAAATTCTGTCTTTGTGGGTTAAAATAGGTTGTTAGAAGAACGTGTGGCCACTGGAATCGTTCGATTCCGATATTCGACGCAAAAGTTATGCGCGTCGGACGTTTATGCGGGATTTTGGTTTAAGTCAAATTAGTGACCGTTTTTCGTGAAAATTCGACGTGTGAGAGTAGCATAGCCATTTTGATGCATATAACTAGTTGGGAGTGAGTTTTGGTTGAAGGGAAGTGAAAATGTGAAGTTTTAATAAAAATGGCAGATTCGGTTATTGGCATTTTTTGCCTATCTGCGGCCTACCGATTTAAAATCCGTCTCAGGATGTTAAACTAGGTTCTTAAGGGAACGTTTAGCCACTTGAATCGCTCGATTCCGTTGACGGACGCAAAAGTTATGCACATTCGAACGTTGGGCTGGTTTTCAGCCAAACCGAACCAATGAAACGTTTTAGTTGAAATTTCGTGAGTGAAGTTAGAGAAGGTTGTTTTTAGCTAGTTGGTAAATGTTGGGATAAATACTGATAAGAAATTGGTTGTGTTTTAGGTTGAGGTTTTCTGTTGGCAAAGCTGTGCAACAAGCGAGCTTAGGACGCTAGGTAAGTAGTGCATGCATGTGTTTTGCTCAAGTGGGCCTACACTGTAGAACTTTAGGGTTTAAGTGATTGATTGTGGTGTGCGTGCGTATTGTTTGACATGCATCATGTTTTTAAAAGCGGGAACGAAAATGATTTTTAGCATGTTTTGATGTACGAGGTGAGACGTATGGCGGTGGTACCGCGGATCCCGCTAGTGTGCGGGCCGGTGCTTCACCAGTCGCGGATCCTACTCGAGGGGTGGGCCGGCTGGGACGTCATGCGGCGTGAATGTGTTGACGGTGAGGATATGGGCAGTGGTACCGCGGATCCTACTAGTGTGTGGGCCGGTGCAACACCAGTCGCGGATCCTACTCGAGGGGTGGGCCGGCTGGGCTGTCACGAAACGTGTGTGTGTGGCAACTGTGGCCCCGTGCTGGGGAGGCTGGGACGGGTGCGACGTGTCAGGGTGTAGAGTGGCGCGAGGTACACCCTTACCCTGATGTGGTTGCCGTGTGGTGATGCGTGGGTGTAGCTTGTGGGCCTCGTTGCTGGGGAGTCCGGGACGGTGGCGACGTGTCAGGGTGTAGGGTGGCGTGAGGTTCCTCCTTACCCTGGTGCGGCTGCACTACGCGTCACAGATGTGACAACATGAGTGTGAGTGTAGAGACTGCATGTGATAGGATTGCATTGTCGGCTTTTACTTTCATATCGCATTACTTACTGAGCGTTAGGCTTATGTTGTGTGTTCTGTGGTGTAGGTGCTGACGATACCGCTGGTGAGCCTTAAGTGCCTAGTCCTGAGGCGTAGGATGGTTGGCGGCGTGCGACTGTGGCACCGGATGGCGGACTTTTGTTAGGGCGACCCGACCCGTGGAGATGGTAGGTTGTGGCCTGGTCGGTTTGTGGGTTTTCTTTCTTTTGCGGTGATTATGTATGGGGGATGGGATTGGTTGTTGTATATGAGTCAGCGTATAGGTATATGGAGTGCGTGTGATTTTGGTGACGTACGCAGATATTTTTCATGTTAGAGAATGATATTACTCTATACTGGAGACTTTCTTCATTTGTATTTGATGGATTTTCGTTGTCTTCTTACTTTGATTTGGTTATGGTGATTTCTCTGGATGATGGATAGATAAACACTATTGGATTATGGTGTATTGTGTGCAGGGTTTAAATTTTGGGATAGTCAGTTTTTAGCCGTTACTCTGTCGAAATTTCGGGAGAGAGGTTGGGAGTCGAGGAGATACGAAATAGGTTGAGGTGTGAACAGTAAATGCTAGAAAAAAGCAGATGAGCGTGGAAGTGCGGCGTGATCGCAAGTGTGCGGGGCACGCGGCCCTGCGGGTGCACACGGGTCATGCGGCGCCGGGTGAGGGCATGCGTGCGGACGTGCTGTACAGAGGCAGGGTGCGTGAGGCACGCGGCGCTGTGAGCGTCGCGAGATACAGTGACGTTGGGTTGGCACGTGTGGCACCGCGAAGGTGTACGCGGGGAGTCGGAGTGGGGACGTGAGTGCTTGGGACCGGACTGGGTAGTTCGTGGGGTGCGTGGGATTATTTCCTAGGATTTCAAGTCTGACCGTTTTATCTCAAATTGTTTTAAATGGTTTTCTTTTTCGTTGCGTAGTTTTATGTTGAGGATTTCGTGTTTCCTCTTCGGGACGCGAGTTGTTTTTTTCGAATCGAGTCGAAAAATTTTCATATTCACAAATGTTCTTTTGAAAATGATTTGAAAACGAAAGGGGTATTGAATTAAGTTAGTTATGTCAAGTGTTAGTGTGTGTGTGTAGTGTGTAGATGCACTGTGGTGCACCGAGAACGCGGGGTTTCTCGGAGTGTTACAGTTATGGTATCAGAGCCACAGGGTCGACGTCGTTCAGAGGATTACCTAACACCGCCAGCCGCTGCACGGGAGCACTCCACCAACTGTAAGTGTTTAGATTTGAATTTATTGTATTACTAATGTGAGCTTTATACTTTTGTTAAAGGTAGAAAATGTCAGGAGAGGCGAGAGGTAGGGGTAGAGGGCAGCCACGACGAGAGGCGCCTCCTAGAGCTGTTGGCGATATGGATGATACCGTCCGACAGCTTACCGAGTTGTTCCACCGTCAGTCTCAGCAGTTGGAGAGGTTTATGAGCAGGGATGATCAGGGTCAGTCTAGCGCCCCGAGTTCGTCCGAAAGAGGGGGTGACAGACTGCACAGACTTAGACCTCCGACCTTTGACGGATCATCTCCGGATCCTCTCAGTGCTGAGGAGTGGATACGGAATATGGAGAGGATGATGAGTTTTGCCTAGGTAGAGCAGCAGGACAGAGTTTCTAGTGCGGCGTTCTATCTTGCCAAGGACGCGAACCATTGGTGGGATACTGTGGTGGCCACGAGAGATGTGGGGGCCATGACCTGGGAGGAGTTCAGTTCGGTGTTTTTCGGCAAGTATTTCAGTCATTCAGTCAGGTCGCAGAAGATGGTAGAGATTGCACAGTTGAAGCAGACCGGCACTGTGGCTGAGAATGTGCGACAGTCCGAGGCCTTGTCGAGGTTTGCAGGACATTTGGTGAGCCTCGATGAGAATAAGGTACATCAGTTCGTGCAGGGCCTGAAGTCGGATATTTATATGGGCATGTGGATTGCGGGGACCCGGGGCATGCCATACGAGGAGGTGGTGGCGAAGGCCCTTGACATTGAGGAGGCTCGGACGAAGCTTCCTAGTTATCGGGAGATAGCCAGAGAGCAGCCTCGTAGATCATTCACAGAGTCGCTGCCACAGGCCAGTGGGAAGGTATCCGTGCAGAGGGGCCTGAAGAGGCCTAGTGACAGTTCTAGCAGCCAGGGGAGCACTAAGAGGCTGCAGGGGTCGGGGCAGTTTCCAGTGTGCCCGAAATGTCAGAAGAGCCACGCGGGCGAGTACAGGCCGGGCCCAGTGAGGTGCTATAACTGTGGCGAGGTGGGCCACATATCTAGAGAGTGCCAGAAGACGCGACAGAACCGCTGCTTCAACTGCAATGAGGTGGGACACTCTGCCAGTAGATGCCCAGTGGCGAGCAGGTCGTCAGCCAGAGTTACACCGAGGGTCTTTGCCTTGTTTGAGCCAGATGATGCTGCCCAGCCATCAGTGATAGTAGGTAACATTTTTGTTTCTGGTATGGCAGCATATACTTTGATTGATACGAGCGCTACGCACGCGTTTGTGTCGACGCGTTTTGTGGTTAAGGCCAACTTGGAGGTCAGCCCCGCCGAGCGACACTATGATGTGACCTTGCCATCCGGGGAGCATTTGTATTCAGAACAGGTGGTGCGGGGCAATGTTGTGACAGTAGGGAGGAAGCAGTTATATGCCGAGCTAGTCATTCTCCATATGAGTGGTTATGAGGTGATCTTGGGAATGGACTGGCTGTTCAGACATCATGCGGAGATTGACTGCAGGACCAGAGAGGTTCATTTCTGGCCCCCAGGCGGGGAGAGCTACACATTTAAAGCAGGTAAGAGTCCTGCCAGAATTTCTGCTATACTTTCTCGTCAGACACCACGGGTGTTGGGCATGGGTTGCCAGGGATTTTTGGCAAGTGTTGAGGATGCGCAGTCACCGGGCGATGCTCGGGTACAGGATATTCTTATTGTGCAGGAGTTCCCGGGAGTATTCCGTGATGAATTGCCTGGGTTGCCCCCTGATAGGGAGATTGAGTTCGAGATAGATGTTTTCCCAGGTGCCGAGCCGGTGTGCAAGAACCCTTACAGATTGGCACCTACTGAACTTAAGGAGCTGAAGGCTCAATTGGAGGAGCTGACAGGTAAAGGATTTATACGCCCTAGTTTTTCACCCTGGGGAGCGCCAGTTCTATTCGTCAAGAAGAAAGATGGATCCCTACGTATGTGTATTGACTACCGGGAGCTGAATAAGTTGACGGTGAAGAACAGGTATCCATTGCCTAGGATTGATGATTTGTTTGATCAGCTACAAGGTGCCCGGGTGTTTTCTAAGATTGACCTGAGGTCCGGCTATCATCAGTTGAAGGTGAAGGAGAAAGATGTACCGAAGATGGCCTTCAGGACGAGGTATGGGCATTTCGAGTTTCTGGTGATGTCTTTCGGGTTGACCAATGCCCCGGCAGCATTCATGAACCTGATGCACAGGGTGTTCAGGGAGTACCTAGACAAGTTCGTGATTGTATTTATCGACGACATTCTGATCTACTCGCAGAGTGACGAGGAGCACAGGGAGCACCTGAGGATTGTACTGACTATTTTGAGCCAGCATCAGCTATATGCTAAATTCTCAAAGTGCGAGTTTTGGTTGGACAGGATTCATTTATTGGGGCATGTGATCTCCTATGAGGGTATTTCAGTTGATCCGGGGAAGGTTTAGGCTGTAAAGGAGTGGCTGCGACCGACCAGTGCTAGCGAGATACGCAGTTTTCTGGGGTTGGCTGGATATTATCGGAGATTTATTGAGGGGTTCTCTAAGATTTCGGCCCCCTTGACCCGGCTGACCAGGAAGAATGCAAAGTATGAATGGACCGACCGGTGTGAGGACAGCTTCCAGACATTGAAGCAGAGGTTGACTATGGCTCCTGTACTGACGCTGCCCGTGGAAGGAGAGAAGTTCTGCATTTATTGCGATGCCTCCAGGATCGGTTTGGGGTGTGTTTTGATGCAGAGTGGGAGAGTCATTGTCTATGCTTCTAGGCAGTTGAAGGCTTACGAGCAGAATTATCCCACTCACGACTTGGAGCTGGCGGCGGTTGTATTTGCACTCAAGATTTGGAGGCATTATCTGTATGGGCAACAGTGCGAGATTTACTCGGACCATCAGAGCTTGAGGTACATTTTCACGCAGAAGGAGCTGAATTTGAGACAGAGAAGATGACTCGAGCTGGTCAAGTTGAGGTGGCGCAACCATGGTGTAGAGGAGACTACTTGGGAGCGGCGTGATGACATGGAGCGGCAGTATCCCGACTTATTCGGCACGTAAATTTTGGGGACAAAATTCTTATAAGGTGGGGGGAATGTAATAACCCGGGAATTTCCAATTTTATTTTTAATTTCTGGAATTTTTAGTTTAATCCTAGTCGGAGTTTTGAGAAATATTTCAACGGGAAAGATTTGAATTATAAGACTCGAAGCCTACTTTTGCGATGTTTTTTTCAGAATTTAAAGTTGGGAAGTCGAGAAAGTTACGAAATTTCGGACGATTGAAGCACGTGAGGGCAATTTGGTAATTTGTATTTATTTTAAAATTTAAAAAAAAATTTGTAAAACACCCGAATGGCTTCGCGAGGAAGCCATTCGGTTATTTCCTCCGTGCACCCGAGAGAGAAGACGACCAGGAGCAGGGCGATCGTGTGCTGGAGTCGGAGCTGCGACGGCCGACGAGCGCGAGTGTGAGGTGTGAGTTGCGAGCAGGGGCTGCTATTGCGACGAACCGGAGCCATTCGGTTCCAGCAACGCGAGTTCCCAAAGTGAAAGCTGAGTGTTCGGCCGACGACCCCGAGGGGCTGGTTTCAGGGCAATTCTGCCGCCAACGACCAGACGTGTTGCTGCAGTCCTTCTCCCACCCGAATGCCAGACGCCACCACTTGGTAAGTCCTCTCCCTCTACTGTCCTGTCCGTATGAACCGAGATTGAGGTTCAACTCCTCTTCGTTTTTTTTCTCCCTTTGAATTTGGCTGCAAATGTCAGGGGATTGAGAGGGTGAGTGTGTAGGTTAGCAAGTGGACAGCAGGAGACCCATGAGAGGGAGGGAAGCCGAGGGTGAAGGTTGAGCCAAAATTCAGACTTTGTGCTTGAATTTCTGATTTTCGGGTTAGATTGTCCTTAATAGGTGAAATGTGAGTGTTCGGAGCAGAGAACTTGCGGGATTTGCCCGAAGTTGAGATTTCGGCTATTTTTTGTATAAAAACAGCTTCTATTTTTGGCTGTTTTGGCTAGGTTTAAGTTGATCATTTCAAATTATGTCTTTGTGGGTTAAAATAGGTTGTTAGAAGAACGTGTGGCCACTGGAATCGTTCGATTCCGATATCCGACGCAAAAGTTATGCGCGTCGGAAGTTTATGCGGGATTTTGGTTTAAGTCAAATTAGTGACCGTTTTTCGTGGAAATTCGACGTGTGAGAGTGGCATAGCCATTTTGATGCATATAACTAGTTGGGAGTGAGTTTTGGTTGAAGGGAAGTGAAAATGTGAAATTTTAATAAAAATGGCAGATTCGGTTATTGGCATTTTTCGCCTATCTGCGGCCTACCGATTTAAAATCCGTCTTGGGATGTTAAACTAGGTTCCTAAGGGAACGTTTAGCCACTTGAATCGCCCGATTTCGTTGACGGACGCAAAAGTTATGCACATCCAAACGTTGCGCTAGTTTTCAGCCAAACTGAACCAATGAACCGTTTTAGTTGAAATTTCGTGAAGTTACAGAGGTTGTTTTTAGCTAGTTGGTAAATGTTGAGATAAATACTGATGAGAAATTGGTTGTGTTTTAGGTTGAGGCTTTCTGTTGGCAAAGCTGTGCATCGAGCGAGCTTAGGATGCCAGGTAAGTAGTGCATGCATGTGTTTTGCCCAAGTGGGCCTACACTGTAGAACTTTAGGGTTTATGTGATTGATTGTGGTGTGCGTGCGTATTGTTTGACATGCATCATGTTTTTAAAAGCGGGAACGAAAATGATTTTTAGCATGTTTTGATGTACGAGGTGAGACGTATGGCGGTGGTACCGCGGATACCGCTAGTGTGCGGGCCGGTGCTTCACTAGTCGCGGATCCTACTCGAGGGGTGGGCCGGCTGGGCCGTCATGCGGCGTGAATGTGTTGATGGTGAGGATATGGGCAGTGGTACCGCGGATCCTACTAGTGTGTGGGCCGGTGCAACACCAGTCGCGGATCCTACTCGAGGGGTGGGGCGGCTGGGCTGTCACGAAACGTGTGTGTGTGGCAAGTGTGGCCCCGTGCTGGGGAGGCTGGGACGGGGGCGACGTGTCAGGGTGTAGAGTGGCGCAAGCTACACCCTTACCCTGATGTGGTTGCCGTGTGGTGATGCGTGTGTGTAGCTTGTGGGCCTCGTTGCTGGGGAGTCCGGGACGGTGGCGACGTGTCAGGGTGTAGGGTGGCGTGAGGTTCCTCCTTACCTTGGTGCGGCTGCACTACGTGTCACAGTTGTGACAACATGAGTGTGAATGTAGAGACTGCATGTGATAGGATTGCATTGTCGGATTTTACTTTCATATCGCATTACTTACTGAGCGTTAGGCTTATGTTGTGTGTTCTGTGGTGTAGGTGCTGACGATACTGCTGGTGAGCCTCGAGAGCCTAGTCCAGAGGCATAGGATGGTTGGCGGCATGCACCCGAGGCACCGGATGGCGGATTTTTGTTAGGGCGACCCGATCCGTGGTGGTGGTAGGTGATAGTGGATTTATCATTTCATGTGGGGTAATTGTGTAGATAGCGGGGTTGTATAGACATTGATCTTTTGAGATTGTATAAAGGGGTTGTAGTGTTTTGGGGGACTTTCTTCATTTGTATTTGATGGGTTCTTGTTGTCTTCTTACTCTGATTTGGTTATGGTGATTTCTCTGGATGATGGATAGATAAACATTGTTGGATTATGATGAATTGTGTGCAGGGTTTAAATTTTTGGGATAGTCAGTTTTTAGCCGTTACCCTGCCGAAATTTTGGGAGAGAGGTTGGGAGTCGAGGAGATACGAAATAGGTTGAGGTGTGAACAGTAAATGCTAGAAAAAGGTAGATGAGCGTGGAAGTGCGACGTGATCGCAGGTGCGCGGGGCACGGGGCCCTCCAGGTGCACACGGGTCATGCGGCGCCGGGTGAGGGCGTGCGCGCGGACGTGCTGTACAGAGGCAGGGTACGTGGGGCACGCGGCGCTGTGAGCGTGCGCGAGATACAGTGAGGTTGGGTTGGCACGTGCGGCACCGCGAGAGTGTACGCGGGGTGTCGGAGTGGGGACGTGAGTGCTTGGAACCGGACTTGGTAGTTCGTGGGGTGCGTTGGATTCTTTCCTAGGATTTCAAGTCTTACCGTTTTATCTCAAATTGTTTTAAATGGTTTTCTTTTCCGCTGCGTAGTTTTATGTTGAGGATTTCGTGTTTCCTCTTCGAGACGCGAGTTGTTTTTTTTTCGAATCGAGTCGAAAAATTTTCATACTCACAAAGGTTCTTGTGAAAATGATTTGAAAACGAAAGGGATATTGAATTGAGTTAGTTATGTCAAGTGTTTGTGTGTGGGTGGTGTGTAGATGCACTGTAGCGCACCGAGAACGCGGGGTTTCTCGGGGTGTTACACAATGTTTATAGATCGACAAGTGAAAATGGAATATAAGAGTATTGCTCGCTCTTTGGTTAGCTTAGAATGTTGAGACGTTGGCATTAAGTTTCCTCTGATAAACTTACACAAAGCTTGAGCATAGCAGTTGAGACAACTTATAATCAAATGTAAGAGTTGAGCTAAGTTGACTACTGAGTAAACCCATTGTGAACCTCGGTGTCCTATTTCTTGTATGATAATTTCATAATCTAACCCATCTTCCATCATTGTATGATAACGGTCTTCATTTAAGTTTTCCAAACCAAACTTAGTATTAATGATCTCTGATGAAAACTGGACGATTTTGTTGCGAATTTGAACGGTATCATCTGAATTTGATGCCCTCAAATTTGCATAAAATTCCCGAACAATACTCACATTTGCATCTCCACCTAATACAGCAAGATTTTCCCATTTTCTTTGCCTGAGCATATCTAATACAACCGATACATCGGGCGATCACTTGTAATTTTTTACAGATTGACGGCCGATCACTCGCCCCTCTGGTGCGATGGATCGGCTGTCACTCTATACTTTTTTACTTTAACGAATAAATATATAAAAAATATAATATATCATTCCTTATAAATTTTATATTTACAAATAGAAAATTTTCAATCATTTAAAAAACACGTAAAAATAATAATTGAAAAAATATTTCAAAATTTAATTTACAATTCTAATCTTCCTCTTGCACATCCAAAATTTTAAAATCTTCAAGTATTTCATCTTCGCGTTGTTGATTTCTTGTAACAGCGTCATTCCAATCCTTCATACAAATAAGCGTCTCCACAAGATCAGGTACAAGTCGTCCTCGACGTTCATCATACACACGTCCACCTGCACTTAAAGCAGACTCCGATGCTACTGTAGATACTCGAGGAGTTAGTAGATCCCGTGCCATTATTGAAAGAATAGGATATGTGGTGGAAAAAATTTTCCACCAATCTAAAATATCAAAATTTTGTTCACGAGAAAATTGTGATCGAGTGTCAAAATAAATATCTAATTCATTTCGCATAGAATTAGAGTAAACATCCGTATCTAATTGACTCCAAATATCATGAATACCAAATTGTAAACTTACAATATTTCTACTACTGCTACTTGAACTAGCACGCGAAGAAATATGTAAACGACTAACATTAGAATATTTAGATTCATAAGACGAATATAAACTACCAATTCCGTTAGATAATTGTTCCGTAGTGTAATAACTCGGAAAATTTTGGATTTTTAAATCTAATTTCTAAAACTTTTAATTTAATTTCGGTTGGAGTTTGAAAAAAATTTAACGGGTAAATTGAGTCATAGAGCTAGGAATCTAATTCTAGTGATGGTTTTTGTAGTTTTAAAGTCGGGGGGACGAGAATTTAACGAAGTTACGGACGATAAAAACACGTGAGGGCATTTTGGTAATTTAATAAATTAAAAACAAAAAATAAAAAAACAAAACATAACAACTGAATGGCTTCGGGAGGAAGCCATTCGGCTGTTTCACTTGTCACCCGAGGGAAGCAGAGGGGAGACGCGAGGGAGAGAGGGCGATTGAAAGCTGAGATTTTAGTCTTCGATCGTTGGACGACGAGCTCGAGTGTGTGAGTGAAACCGCGGCCGAGTGTTTCTTCTCCCACGAATCGGGGTCGTTTAGTTGCAGTAGCTCGAGCTTCCGAAGACAGAAAGCCCGAGTGCTTTCTGCTAACGATCGCGAAGGGCGGATTTCCGACCAATTTTGCCACCGACAATTTGGGCGCCTTACTGGAGTCCTTCTTCTTCTCCCATTGTGTGCAGAACGACATTGCTCGGTAATTCTCTCTCTCCCTCCCTCTACTGTCCTGTCTAGTTTGACCGAGTGTAAGGTTTGGCTTCCCTCCCTTTCTGTGAAATTGGCCGCAATGTTGAGGGGGGAGGTGCCATGAATTGAAGGGGAAAACCGAAGGTGAGCCTTGTCGGTTTCCCTGACTTGGCCGAGCTTGGTGCTCGACCTCCTTTCAACTTCGATAAGCTTGGCCGAAATGTATGGGGGGAATGTGACTAGTTGTGTATAGCAATTGTGAAATTCGAATTGAAATCAAGAATCAGACTTTTTATTTTGGGGAAGCTTCTGTTTTAGGCCGTTTCGGCCTACGTTCGGTTGATCGTTTTAAATCTTGTTGTAGTGGGTTAAAATACGTGGTTAGAGGAGCGTATGACCGCTGGACCGTTCGATTCCGATATCCGACGCAAAAGTTATGCGCGTAGGAAGTATATGGCGGATTTTTGTCCGAGTCAAATTAGCTAGCGTTTTTCACAGAATTTTGACGTATTATAGTAGCATAGCCATTTTTGATGCATAAAACAAGTTGTGAGTGAGTTTTGGTTGAAGAGAAACGAAAATGTGAATTTGGATAAAAATGGCAGATTCAATTTTTGGTGTTTTTCACCTGTCTGCGGCTTATCGTTTTCAAATCCGTCGTAGTAGGTTAAACTAGGTTCCTGAGGGTACATTTAGTCACTTGAATCACTCGATTCTGTTAACGGACGCAAAAGTTATGCGCGTCCGAACTTTAAGCTGGTTTTTGGCCGAACTAAACCAATGACCCTTTTTAGTTGGAATTTCACGAGTGCAGTTAACGAAGGTTATTTTTAGCTTTTTGGTGAATTTTGAGATAAATACTGAGGAGAAATTGATTGTGTTTTATGTTGAGACTTTTTTTGGCGAACCTGTGCGTCGAGCGAGTTTAGGACGCCAGGTAAGTAGTGCATGCATGCGTTTTGCCCAAGTGGGCCTACACTGTAGAACTTGAGGGTTTATGTGATTGATTGTGGTGTGCGTGCGTATTGTTTGACATGCATCATATTTTAAAAACGTGAACGAAATAGTTTTGAGCATGTTTTGAGTATGTGGTGAGACGCATGGCTGTGGTACCGCGGATCCTGCTAGTGTGCGGGCCGGTGCTTCACCAGTAGCAGATTCCGCTCGAGGAGGGGGCTAATTGGGCCGTCATGCGGCGTGAATGTGTTGACGATGAGGGTGATGGGCAGTGGTATCGCGGATTCTACTAGTGTGTGTGGGCCGATGCAACACTAGTCGCGGATTCCGCTCGAGGAGTGGGTCGGCTGGGCTGTCGCGAAACGTGTGTGTAGCAACTGTGGCCCCGTGCTGGGGAGGGTGGGACGGGGGCGACATGTCAGGGTGTAGTGTGGCGCGAGATACACCCTTACCCTGATGTGGTTGTCGTGTGGTGATGTGTGTGTGTAGCTTGTCGGCCTCGTTGTTGGGGAGTCCAGGACGGTGGCAATATGTCAGGGTGTAGGGTGGCGTTAGGTTCCTCCTTACCCTGGTGCGGCTACACTACAAGTCACAGATGTGACAACATGAGTGTGAGTGTAGAGACTGCATGTGATAGGATTGCATTGTCGGTTTTTACTTTCATATTGCATTACTTACTGAGTGTTAGGCTTATGTTCTGTGTTCTGTGGTGTAGGTGAGCCTCGAGAGCCTAGTTCTGAGGCATAGGATGGTTGGCGGCGTGCGACCGAGCACCGGATGGCGGATTTTGTTAGGGCGACCCGACCCGTGGTGGTGGTAGGTGATGGTGAGATGCATTGAGTTGTTATTTTTTGTCGGGTATTTATGCAGATAGAGGAGTTTGTATAGACGTCGGTTGTACAGGATTGTATAGAGTGGTTGTAGTGTTTTGGGGACGCGTATGTATTTTTATATGTCAGAGTATGATATTACTCTATACTGTGAATTTTCTTCATTTGCATTCGATGGATTTTCGTTGTTTTCATACTCTGATTTTGTTATTGTGCTTTCTATAGATGGTACATAGATAAATACTGTTAGTTTTGGTGAACTGTGTGCAGCGTTTAAATTTTGGGATAGCCAGTTTTTAGGCGTTACTCTGCCGAAATTTCGGGAGAGAGGTAAGGAGTCGAAAGGATATGGAATAGGTCGAGATGAGTATAGTGAGTGCTAGAGAAGTGTAGATGAGCGTGGGAGTACGGTGTGATCGTAGGTGCGCGGGCCACGCAGGCCTACTGGAGCTCACGGGTCGTGCGGCGCCGAGTGAGGTTGTGCATGCGAACGTGCTGTACGGAGACAGGGTGCGTGGGGCAAGCGGCGCTGTAAGCATGCGCGAGACGCGGTGATGTTGAGTTAGCGCGTCCGACACCGCGAGGGTGCGAGCGGGGCATCGAAGTGGGGGATTTGGGTGCGCGGCACATGATTTGTGCAGTTCGAGGGGTGTTGGATTCTTTCCTAGGATTTCGAGTCTTGTCGGTTTATTTTAAAACTAACGTAAATTGTTTTCTTTTCCGCTGCGTATTTTTACATTGAGGATATCGTGTTCCCTCTTCGGAGCTTGGGATTATTTTCGATTCAAGTCGAAAATTTTTCATACTCACAAATGTTCTTTTGAAGATGATTTGAAAACGAAAGTGGTATTAAATTGAGTGAGTTATGTCAAGTGTTAGTGTGTCGTAGTGTGTAAATGCACTATAGCGCACCGGGAACGTGAGTTTTCACGGGGTGTTACACGTAGAAACTAAAGAAATAGTATTTAAATTATTAGAAATTTTATTAATTATCATACATACTCTACTTAATTTATATCAAGGATCTATTATACATACATAATAAAAAATAAGAGGAATATCTAACCAATATATTTAAAATTTTATTTTCATTTTGTTAAGTATATCTCTAAATTCATATATTTGTCGATATTGTGTAAAATTACTCGTTAAGTTTATAAAATTGGGAGTACAAGATGAGAAGTGGGATAATAAATTCCCAAACATTCATTGGTAGCATCATAAAATGGTTTAAAAAAATCAAGAAATATATTAGCTACGTCGTAACTAGATTTATCAAGATTAATACTTTGTGTTTTCTCATTAATAAAAGCACAAATAACTTGCCAATATGGCCTAACATTTTCTAACATTAAATAAGTAGAATTCCACCTATTATCAACATCCGTTTTTAATTTTCGTGGTTTAAGTTGGGCAGCTCTACAAAACTCTCTATATTCTTGTTGTCTCGAATTAAATCCAATTATATAACAAATTACAGATCTAATTAATTCAATATGAGGCAAAATATATGTCATACCATCTTTAACAACTAAATTTAAAATATGACAAACACATCTCATATGAAAAAGAGAATCGTGAGTAATATCTAATTAAAAATAAATTTTAAAATGAAAAATAGCAACATCATTAGCACTAGCATTACCAAGTGTTATGCTAAATATTCTATCTCAAATAGAATATTCTTATAATATTGTTACAATATATATATAAATAGTAATATCAGTGTGAGGATATGCACAATTACGAAATCTTAAAATTCTTTTATTTAACTGCTAAGATTCATCAATAAAATGACAAGTAACAACAACATACCCTACAGAATTACGTGCACTCCATAAATCAGAAGTAACATAAATAGATATGGAAGTGGCACTTAAAAAAAATGAAATTAGTTCATTTTTCATATTATTAAACATTTTAATAATATCATTTCTAGTTGTACTTCTAGGAGCACGTTTAAAATTATGAGTAGCATACTCTTTCATAAATTTTTCAAAGGTAACTCACATTGTTCTATAAGTTTTGCTATTCGTTCTCACATTTTATTTTGTGAATATAAAAAAGTACCACTACCACTAGCATTTAATAATATTTGTATAGGGTCTCTAACTTGCTCGTTTAAGTGACATTTTTTATAATGCCTACCGACTGTGCTAATTGAGCTACTAGGAATATATACATAATTTTTAATACAATAGTTACATTGAGCTATAGATTCTGCTTTACCCCCAATTTTAATTTCTTTCATTACAAAATTCTTCTATACTACAGACTTTTTATTCTTTTTTTTTTAGGTGATGATGCGGATACTTGTGCAAATGAGAATGATTGTCCTATCGAAAATACTGGATTTATTTCTCTAATTTCCTCAACATCTTCATCGAAAATATTATAATTATGTACATCCATACTATTAAAAATATATAAATTTCAAAAAAATTGATACCATACGAATGATGTTGCAGTTCAATAAAAGTTTGTATTCGGTGAATTGAGTACACTTGTACAAAACCTACCCAAAAAAATTCAGGTAAATATAATTAAAAATATAAAAAATAAATTATATTTACAAATATAATTAAAATATAAAAAATAAATTACATTTATCTTATTGAACAAATTGGAAAAGAAATTGAAGAAAAAAGAATAGATTGAGTATTGAGGGAGAGAGAGGACGAAGAATATATTGAGAGCAGATTGCTTAGAGAGATTTGGAGAAATTGGTGAAAAAAATGGTGAGAGTAGAACAGAATTTATAGATTGCCAACAATAACATTGCACTGTCAACGGTCATAATATTGCAAGGGCAACGGTCATAATACCGTTAGATTGCAAGTTGAGCCCAAATGCAACGGCCATAGCGCAACGGTCATAATACCATTAGATTGCAAATACCATATACGTTGTCCAACAACCGATGGTTCGCCTTCGCCTAAGCCTATTGATCGTACCAAAGAGTAGAAAGACGGAGCGGGGCGATCAATTGACACCCCTGGGGCGATGCTTTATGCGTCGCCCCACTCAGAGGGCGGGGTGATCGATCGCCCCTGGGACGATGCGTGGCCCAGAGGGCGGGGCGATCAGGGGCGATGCGTCGGCCCAAAGAGCGGGCCAAATCGGCCGATCGATTGCCCCCTGGGGCGATGCGTCGCCCCACTATAGAGAGAGCATCGATCGCTTCTCAAAATAATAATATAAATGAAAAAAAAATAATTCAAATATTAAATACTATAAAATTAATTATAAAAAAATTAATATATTATACTATTAAGTTAAAAAGTAAAAAAAAAAACAGAACAGAAAATTCCTTCTGTTTATCTGGGAAATGAGTTGCGACCAGATTCGTCAATCGTCATTCATGTCTCGTGAGAGTGCCGGTGAAGCGAGGAAAAACTTAAAAAAGCTACTATTACACCACGCAAGGTGAGAGATTTTCTCTCAGTTTTCAATAAAACTAGTTTCATCGAGTTTTTCTCAACATCTTCTACTTTCTACCTTTATCGTTAGAAAATGTCGATTTCGAAGATCAGTTGATTATTTTCTCCCATTTTTAGTCGATTGTTTAGGAGTTTTAGTATTTTTCACCGTCTGAATTTTAGAGAGTCACTAAGTGGATTCGGCATCTGAGGATGGACGGTCGACGGACGAGCCATCGGTGAAACTGCCCTGTCGAGCCAACGAGCCCGCACGTTGGCCGGCTCGTTTGGCTCGGTCCTTGGCGGGCTCGCGAGCCTGATTCTTGAACTCAGCTCGACTCGCCTCATGGGACCGGGTTAGACTTAGGCCGCTATAGTAACGAGCCGAGCCAAGTTCGGCTCGTTACTGTAGCGGGCCGAGCGGGTGAGCTGGCTCGCCAGCGCGCTCGTTAACCATCTCTACTACACACAGTTCACCAGAAAACTAGAAATATCTATCCATCAACCAACCAGAGAAAACTTCATAACCAAATCCAAGTTTAAAAACAACAAATCCATCAACTACAAATGAGGAAAGTCCACAGTATATAGCAATATCATACTCTAACATATAAAAATACGTACACATCCCCAAAACACTACAACCTCTCTACACAATCCTGTACAACTGACATCTATATGAACTCCTTTATCCGCATAAATATCCCGACACAGAACAACAACCCAAACGCATCTCACCATCACCTACCATCTCCACGGGTCGGGTCGCCCTAACAATCCGCAGTCCGGTGTCTCGGTCACACGCTGCTAACCGTCCTATGCCTCAGTACTAGGCTCTCGAGCCTCACCAGCAATATCGTCAGCACCTGCACCATAGAACAGACAACATAAGTATAACAAATTCTATCACATGCAGTCTTTACACTCACACTCATGTTGTCACATCCGTGACGCGTAGTGTAGCCGCACCAGGGTAGGGAGGAACCTAGCGCCACCCCTCACCCTGACATGTCGCCTCCGTCCCGGACTCCCCAGCAACGAGTCCAACAAGCTACACACAAGCATCACCACAATGCAAGCACATCAAGGTAAGGGTGTACCTCGCGCCACACTACACCCTGACACGTCGCCCCCGTCCCAGCCTCCCCATCAACGGGGCCACAGTTGCCACATACACATTTCGCGACAGCCCAGCCGGACAACTCCTCGAGCGGAATCCGCGACTGGTGTTGCACCGGCTCATATACTAGTAGGATCCGTGGTACTACTGGCCATCATCCTCACCGTCAACACATATACGCCGCGTGACGGCCCTACCGGCCCACTCCTCGAGCGGAATCCGCAGTTGGTTACGTACTGCTCTGCACACTAGGAGGGTTCGCGGTACCACCGCTACGCGTCTCACCACTTACTCAAAACATGCTCAAAACCATTTTCGTTTCCCTTTTTAAGAAAAATGATGCATGTCAAACAATACGTACTCCTACCACAATCAATCACATAAATCCTAAAGTTTTATGGTGGGCAAAACGCATGCATGCACTACTTACTTGGGCAAAACGCATGCATGCATTATTTACCTGGCGTGCTAAGCTCACTCGATGTACAGCTTCACCAAAAAGTGTCTCAACCTAAAATACAAACAATCACTCATCAATCTTCGCTTCAAAATTCACCAAATAAGCTAAAATAATACCCATGAACTAAACCCATAAAATTCCAACCAAAACGAGTCGTTAATTCAGTTCGGCCAAAAACAAGTCTAAACTTTGGACGCGCATAACGTTTACATTCTTCATCGGAATCGAACGATTCTAGCGGCCATACGTTCCTCTAATACCCTAATTTAACCTATAAAAACAGAATTTAAAAGGATGAACCGAAGCTAGGCCAAAACTCTGAAAAACAGAACCTGTTTTTATACGAAAAAAATCAAAAATCTCAACTTGGATCCAATTTCACCAATTTCTCCACCGAACAATCACATTTCAACCTATTAAACACAATCTAACAAGAAATCGGAAATTCAAGCACCAAAATCAAATTTTTGGCTCAAACCCCCTCCCCCCCCCGGCGTTTCTCCTTCTCACCGGACACCAACTGTTTGTCCACTAAACACACAAATTCACCTTCTAAATTGACCCCCTATACCAACCAAACCCTCGAAAAAGCTAGAAAGAATCGACCTCTCACGCTTAGTCAACAAGAGTCGAAACAGGGGAGAACACACTTGTGGTTTTCATCTCGGAAAAAGCGCATTCGCGCCTCTACTTCAGCTCGTCGGAACACCCCGTGCACTGGCGTCTCACCCTCGGCGATCGATGGTCGGAACTCCCTCTCGATCGCTCTCTCTCTCTCGCATCTCCCTCTGTTCTCGGGCGTGAAGGTGTAACAGCCGAATGGCTTTTCCTGAAGCCATTCGGTTGTTACATTTAATTTTTTTTTAAAATTGATTAATTAAATTACCAAAATGACCTCACGTGTTTTTATTGTCCGTAAGTTCGCTTAATTCTCGTCATCCCGACTTTAGAATTTCGAAAACCATCACAAAACTCGACTTTGAATTTTATAACTTAATTTACCCATTAAAATATATTATCAAATTTCAACCGAAATTAAATTAAAAATTTCAGAAATTAGATTTAAAAAGCTGAAATGTTGGGATACTGGCGCTCTATGTCTTCACGCCGCTCCCAAGTAGTTTCCTCCATACCATGATTGCGCCACAACACCTTGACCAAATGGATCTCCTTGTTGCGCAATACCTTCACAGCATAGCCTATGATCCTCACTGGCTTTTCCTCGTAGGACAGCGTCGGTTGAATCTCTATATCCTGCTGTGGCAATACCTGAGAGGGATTTCACATACACTTCCTCAGCATCGAGACAAAGAAAACGTCATGGATGACATCCATCGACGAAGGCAACTGGAGCTGGTACGCAGTCCTCCCAATCTTCTTGACAATCGAGAATAGTCCCACAAACTGAGGGTTGAGCTTCCCCCGCCTTCCGAACCTCACCATTCCCTTGAATGGTGAGACCTTCAGAAAGACCTCGTCGCCCTCACTAAACTCCAACTCTCGACGCCTCTGATCAGCATAACTCTTCTGTCGACTCTGAGCTGCTTTAATCCTCTTTCGTATGAAAGAAATTTTGTCGACAGTCTGCTGTTTGATCTCAAGACCTATCAATCGGGCCTCCTCAACCTCATCCCAATACAATGGCGACCTGCACTTCCTTTCGTAGAGGGCCTCGTACGGCACCATCCCAATGGTGGACTTATAGCTGTTATTATACGAGAATTCCACTAATGGTAAGAACTTGCTCCAAGCCACCTGAAATTCCAATACACAGGCCCTGAGCATATCCTCTAGAATCTGTATAGTCCGCTCTGACTGCCCGTGGGTCTGAGGATGAAAGGCCGTACTGAAATCTAACCTGGTGTCCATAGCCTTATGCAGACTCTTCCAAAACTTGGACGTGAACCTAGGGTCTCGGTCTGAAACAATCGACACCAGAATCCCATGAAGTCTGACTATCTCCTGAATGTACAACTGGGCAAACTGATCCATGGTATAAGTCATTCTCACTAGCAAAAAGTGAGACGACTTCGTCAATCTGTGTACAATCACCCAGATAGCATCATGGCCCATTGCAGTCCTCGACAGTCCCACTACAAAATCCATAATGATTCGCTCCCACTTCCACTCCAGTATTGGCAATGGTTGGAGCATCCCAGACGGTTGCTAATGTTCCGCCTTCACCTGCTGGCAGACAACGCAGGTCTTAACATACTCAACCACCGCTCGTTTCATGTTAGGCCACCAATAGTGCTGCTCCAAATCCCTGTACATCTTAGTGCTCCCAGGATGCACAGAGAAAGAAGATGAATGGGCCTCCGATAATATATTCTTCCTCAACTCCTCATCCTTCAGGACGTACCACCTATCCCAAAATTTCAGAATTCCTTCCTCTGAATAGCTGAACTCATAATCAGGCCAGACCTCCATACTCGTCTTCAGCTCGCTACACTCCAAGTTAGTCTTCTGGGCCTGTCTGATCCTGTCAAGAATAGTCGGCCTCAAAGACAAGGTCGAAAGAGTAGCCGCCAGATTAGCAACTACCTCTAGGCTAAAGCTCTCCACGTCTATCATCAACTGAACAGGCACTATCGCGGTTATGGTAGAAGTCGAGGCTGTCACCCGACTCAAGGCATCCGCCACACATTCGCCCTTCCCGGGTGGTACCTGATCTCCACATCGTAATCCTTGACCAGCTCGAGCCATCTTCTCTGTCTCAAATTCAGCTCCTTCTACGTAAAAATGTACCTCAAGCTCTGATGGTCTGAGTAAATCTCGCACTGCAGCCCATAAAGATAATGCCTACAAATCTTGAGTGCAAACACAACAACCGCCAGTTCCAAATCATGAGTGGGATAATTATGCTCGTACGCCTTCAACTGCCTAGAGGCATAGGCAATGATTCTCCCACCCTGCATCAAAACACACCCCAAACCAATCTTGGACGCATCACAATAATTGCAGAACTTCTCTCCTTCCACGGGTAGCGTCAGTGTAGGAGCTGTAGTCAATCTCTGCTTCAATGTCTGAAAGCCGTCCTCACACTTGTCGGTCCATTCATACTTCGCATTCTTTCTGGTTAGCCGGGTGAATGGAGCCGAGATCTTAGAGAACCCCTCAATAAATCTCCGATAATATCCGGCCAACCGTAGAAAACTGCGTATCTCGCTAGCACTGGTCGGCAGCGGCCATTCCTTTACAGCCTGAACCTTCACCGGATCAACTTAAATACCCTCAGAGGAGATAACATGTCCCAAGAAGTGAATCCTGTTGAACCAAAACTTGCACTTCGAGAACTTAGCGTACAGCTGATGCTGATTCGGAATAGTCAATACAGTTCTCAAGTGCTCCCTTTGTTCCTCCTCACTCCACGAATAAATCAGAATGTCGTCGATAAACACGATCACAAACTTGTCCAGGTACTCCCTGAATACTTGGTGCATCAGATCCATGAATGCTGCAGGGGCATTGGTCAACCCGAAAGACATAACTAGCAACTCAAAATGCCCGTACCTCGTTCTGAAGGCCGTCTTCGGTTCATCATTCCTTCACCTTCAACTGATGATAGCCGGACCTCAAGCCGATCTTAGAAAACACTCGGGCACCCTGTAGCTGATCAAACAAATCATCAATCCTCGGCAATGGATACCTGTTCTTCACCATCAACTTATTTATCTCCCGATAGTCAATAGACATACGTAGGGATCCGTCCTTCTTCTTGACGAATAGAACTGGCGCACCCCAAGGTGAAAAACTAGGGCGTATAAAGCTCTAATCCGTTAGTTCCTCCAACTGAGCCTTCAACTCCTAAGTTCGGTAGGTGCTAACCTGTACGGGTTCTTGCACACCGGCTCGGCACCTAGGAAAACATCTATCTCAAATTCGATCTCCCTATCAGGGGGCAACCCTGACAGATCATTATGGAACACCTCCGGGAACTCCTACACAACAAGAATATCCTGTATCCGAGTATCACCCTGTGACTGCACATCCTCGACACTTGCCAAAGACCCTTGGCATCCCTTGTCCAACAACCGTGGAGTCTGACCAGAAAAAATAGCCGAAATCCTGGCAAAACCTTAACCTGCTTTAAATGTGTAGCTCTCCCCGCCCGGGGGCCGAAAATAAACCTCTTTGGTCTTGCAGTCAATCTTCGCATGATGTCTGAACAGCCAGTCCATTCCTAAGATCAGCTTATTACCGCTCATATGGAGTATGACTAGCTCGGCATATAACTGTTTCTTCCCCACTGTCACCACATTGCCTCGGACCACCTGTTCGGAATACAAATGTTCCCCTGATGGCAAGGTCACATCATAATGTCGCTCGGCGGGACTGAACTCTAAGTTTGCCTTAACCACAAAACTCGTCGACACAAACGAGTGCGTAGCGCCTGTATCAATCAAAGTATAAGCTGCCACACCAGAAACAAAAATGTTACCTACAATCACAGATGGCTAGGCAGCATCATCAAGCTCAAAAAGGGCAAAGACCCTCGGTGCAACTCTAGCTGACATCTTGCTCGCATCTGGGCATCTGTTTGCAAAGTGTCCCACCACATTGTAGTTGAAGCAATGGTTCTGACGTGGGTTCTGACACTCCCTAGCCATGTGGCCCACCTCGCCACAGTTATAACATCGCACTGAGCCCACTCTGCACTCGCCCGGGTGGCTTCTCTGACGCTTAGGGCACACTGAAAACTCTCCCAACCCCTACGGCCTCTTGGTGCTCCCCTGGCTGTTAGACCTGTCACTAAGCCTCTTCAGGCCTTTCTGCATGGACGCCTCCTCGCTCAACTGTGGCAGCGACTATCTGAATGATATCAGAGGCTGCTCCTTGGTTACCTCTCGATAATGAGGAAGCTTCGCCCGAGCCTCCTCAATGTCTAGGGCCTTCGCTACCACCTCCTCATATGGCATGCCTCAGGTCCCCGCAATCTGCATGCCCATATAGATATCCGGCTTCAGGCCTTGCACAAACTGATGTACATTATTCTCATCAAGGCTCACCAAATGCCCTGCGAACTGTGACAAGTCCTCAAACTGCCGTACATACTCGGCCACAGTGCTGGTCTGCCTCAACTGCGCAATCTCCACCATCTTCTGTGTCTTGACAGAATGGCTGAAATACTTGCCCAAAAACACCGACCTGAACTCCTCCCAGGTCATGGCCTCCACATCTCTCGTGGCCACTATAGTATCCCACCAATAGCTAGCATCCTTGACAAGATAGAATGTCGCACTAGAAACTTTGTCCTGCTCCTCCACCTTTGCAAAACCCATCATCCTCTCCATGCTCCGTATCCACTCCTCAGCACTGAGAGGATCAGAAGATGACCCGTCAAAAATTGGGGGTCTAAGTCTATGCAGCCTTTCACCCCCTCTGTCAGACGAACCCTGGGCGCTAGACTGACCCTGGTCGTCCCTGCTCATAAATCTCTCCAACTGCTGAGACTGACGGTGGACTAACTCGGTAAGCGGCTGGATGGTATCATCTATGTCGCCCACAGCTCTAGGAGGCGCCTCTCGTCGTGGTCGCCCTCTACCTCTACCTCTCGCCTTTCCTGACGTTTTCTACCTTTAACATATACGAAGCTCACATTAGTACTACAATAAATTCAAATCTAAACACTTATAGTTGGTGGAGTGCTCACATACAACGGCTGGCGGTGTTAGGTAATCCTCTGAACGACGTCGACCCCGTGGCTCTGATACCATAACTGTAACACCATGAGAAACCCACACAGTCCCGGTCCGCTACAGTACGTCTACACACTATGACACACTAACACTTGATATAACTCACTCAATTTAATACCGCTTTCGTTTTCAAATGATTTTCATAAGAACATTTGTGAGTATGAAAAATTTTCTACTCGATTCGAAAATAACCCGCGCCCCAAAGAGGGAACCAAAATCCTCAATATAAAAATACGCAGCGGAAAAGAAAACAATTTAAATTAGTTATAAAATAAACCGTCAAGACTCGAGATCTTAGGAAAGAATCCAACACCACTCGAACTACACAAATCCGGTGTCGCGCACCCATGTCGCCCACTTCAACGCTCTGCGCACACCCTCACGGTGCCGCATGCGCCAACTAAACATCACCGCGTGCCCCACGCACCCTGCCTCTATACAGCACGTCCGCGCGCACGCCCTCACACGGCGCCACACGACCCGTGAGCACTCGTAGGGCCGCGTGCCCCGCGCACCTGCGATCACGCCGAACTCCCACGCTCATCTACACTTCTCTAGCACTCACTGTACACATCCCGACCTATTCCATATCCTTTCGACTCTCAACCCCTCTCTCAAAATTTCGGCAAAGTAATGCCTACAAAATGACTATCCCAAAAATTTAAAACCCCATACACAGTTTACCAAAAACTAACAGTATTTATCTATCAACCATCCAGAGAATCTCCAAAACAAAATCAGAGTTTAAAGATAACGACAATCCATCAAATACAAATGAAGAAAGTCCATAGTATAGAGCAATATCATACTCTAACATATAAAAATATGTACGCGTCCCCAAAACACTACAATCACTCTATACAATCCTTTACAACCAACGTTTATACAAACTCCTCTATCCGCATAATACCCGACACAAAATAACAACCCAACGAATCTCACCATTAGCTACCACCACCACGGTCAGGTCGCCCTAACAAAGTCCGCCGTCCGGTGCCTCGATCGCACGCCGCCAACCGTCCTATGCCTCAGGACTGGCCTCTCGAGGCTCACGAGTAATATCGTCAGCACCTACACTATAGAACACACAACATAAGCCTAATGCTCAGTAAGTAGTACAATATGAAAGTAAAAGCCGTCAATGCAATGTTATCACATGCAGTCTCAACACTCACACTCATGTTATTACATCTGTGACGCGTAGTGTAGCCGCACCAGGGTAAGGAGGAACCTAGTGCCACCCTACACCCTGACACGTCGCCACCGTCCCGGACTCCACAGTAAAGAGGCCCACAAGCTACACACACGCATCACCACACAGCAACCACATCCGGGTGAGGGTGTACCTCGCGCCACACTACACCCTCACACATTGCCCCCGTCCTAACCTCCACAGCACGGGGCCACAGTTGCCACACACACACGTTTCGCAACAGCCCAGCCGGCCCACTCCTCGAGCGGAATCCGTGATTGGTGTTGCACCGGCACACACACTAGAAGGATCTGCGGTACCACTACCTATCACCCTCACCGTCAACACAATCACGCTGCGTGACGGCCCAGCCGGCCCACTTCTCAAGCAAAATCCGCGACTGGTGAAGCACTGGCCCGCACACTAGCAAGATCCGTGGTACGACCGCCACACGTCTCATCCCCTACTCAAAATATGCTCAAAATCATTTTCGTTCCCGTTTTTAAAAAAATGATGCATGTCAAACAATACGCACGCATACCACAATCAACAACATAAAATCTTAAAGTTCTACGGTGTAGGCCCACTTGGGCAAAACACATACATGCACTACCTACCTGGCGTCCTATGCTCACTCGACGCACAGCTTCGCTAAAAATGCCTCAACCTAAAACACAGACAATCACTCATAAATTTTTGCTTCAAAATTCACCAAATAAGCTAAAAATAACATTCCTTAACTAAATCAATGATATTCCAACAAAAAGGGTCACCAATGTGGTTTGGCTGAAAACTACCCGAAAGTTCGGACGCGCATAACCTTTGCGTCCGTCAACTGAATCGAATGATTGAAGTGGTTAAACGTCCCCTTAGGAACCTAGTTTGACACACTAAGACGGATTTTAAAACGGTAAACCGTAGCTACGTTGAAAAATCCCGAAACCAAATCTGCCCCTTTTTATCAAATTTCACATTTTTGTTTTCTTTAACCAAAACTCATTCAAAATAGTCTTACGCATAAAAAATGGCCATGCCACTATCACACGTCACAACCCTACGAAAAATGCTCACTAATTTGACTCGGACCAAAATCTGACATAAACTTCCGACACGCATAAATTTTGCGTCAGATATTAGGATCGAACGATTCCAGCAGCCATAACCTAGTTTAACCCACAAAAATAGAATTGGAAACGATCAACCAAAGCCAGGCCAAAACGTCCAAAAACAGGATCTATTTTTATACGAAAAATAGCCAAAATCTCAACTTCGATCCAATCTTGCCAATTTCTTCACCGAACAATCACATTTCAACCTATTAAGCACAATCTAACCTGAAATCAGAAATTCAAGCACAAAAATCTGAATTTTGCCTCAACCTTCTCCCTCGATTTCTCTCCCTCTCACGGGTCTCCTGCTGTCCATCCGCTAACATACACACTCACCCTCCTAATCGACTCAACATTTGCAGCCAAATTCGCAGAAAAATGGAAGGAAGCCGAACCTTAGTCTCGGCCAAACCGGACAGGACAGCAGAGGGAGAGAAGGACTTACAGGGTGGTGGCGTCCGGCACTCCGGTGGGAGAAGGACTCCAGCAAAACATCCGGTTCTCGGTGGCAGAATTGGACGGAGACTCACTCCCTCGGTCAACGGCAGAAGGCGCTTGGGCCCTCACCCTTCGGGAGCTCAAGCCGCAGAAACCGAATAGCTTCGGTTCATCGGAACTGCCGCACTTGCTCGCAGGTCTCTCCTCATACTCGCGCTCGTCGGCCATTGATCGCAGCTCCGACTTCAGCACACAAATCGCCCTCCCTCCCGCGTTTACTCTCTGCTCCGGTGAAGCAAAACCAAACACTGAACGGCTTGCGAATGCCGTTCAGTTGTTTTTATAAAATTTTTTTAATTTTATAAAATAATTTAAATAATGAATTTACCAAAACACCCTCACGTGTTTCTATCGTCCGTAACTTTGATAAATTCTCGCCCTCCCGACGTTAAATTTTTCGAAAACCATCACAAACTAGACTCCGAGTTTTATAATTTAATCTACCCGTTAAAATATTTCTCAAAATGACAACGAGATTAAATTAAAAATTTCAGAAATTAGATTTGAAATCCGAAATTTTTGGGCTATTACAAACATATGCAGTTTCCACAGTTTCGTCTCTACTTTCTTTTTAATCTCTTTCTTATATCTTCTTTATCTTCTTACTACTGGGTTCTTCTTTGACGTGCTAGATCGAGACGACACACCTCACAGTCCACCTCATTGGATAAGGGTAAACTCGATCTAGTGAAGTGACACACCTCGCGGTCCACCTCACTGGACAAAGTCACCACGTAAAGCAGAGGAAAAGTGATACACCTCGCGGTCTACCTCACTAGAAAAGACCACTCAACCTCACCTTTATTATCTTCTTACGTAGCTTCTCATTCGTTCTTCTCATCACATCCTACTATTTTACTTTGTAAAAACATGAAAATTCATTTTCGGTTCGTTTTCGTAATTTAAAACCATGATGCATATTACAAAGCATAACATAAAGTAAACGTGTCATACAACCTACTTAACTCTGATGTAGGCCCTAAGGCAAAAGTCCTACTACATTACTTACTTGGTGTAACACCCCGCGAAACCCTGCGTTCCCCGTGCGCTACAGTACATCTACACACTACACACACACACTAACACTTACATAATTCACTCAATTTAATACCCTTTTGTTTTCAATTCATTTTTTTTTTTACTCGATTCGAAAACAACTCACGTCTCCACTTCGACACCCCACGCACACTCTCACGGTGCCGCACATACCACTCAACGTTACTGTGTTTCGCACATGCTCACAGCGCCGCGTGCCCCACGCACCCTGCCACTGTACAGCACGTCCGCGCGCACACCCTCACCCGGTGTCGCACGACCTGTGGGTACCCAACAGGGCCGTATGCCCCGCCCACCTGCGATCACGCCGCACATCCACGCTCATTTAAACTTCTCTAGCATTCATTGTACACACCTTGACCTATTTCGTATCCTCTCGAGTCCCAACCCCTCTCCCGAAATTTCGGCAGAGTAACGCCTAAAAACTGGCTATCCCAAAATTTAACCCTGCACATAATTCACCAAAATTCAACAATATTTACCTATCCATCATCCAGAGAAATCATCCTAACCAAATCAGAGTAAGAAGACACGAAAATCCGTCCAATACAAATAAAGAAAGTTCACCATATAGAGCAACACCATACTCTAACATGTAAAATATATGCGTACGTCGCCAAAATCACACGCACTCCATATACACCTATACACTGACGCATATACAACAACCAATCCCATCCTCCGTACATAATCACCGTAAAAGAAAGAAAACCCACAAACTGACCAGGCCACAACCTACCATCTCCACGGGTCGGGTAGCCCTAACAAAAGTCCGCCATCCGGTGTCGCGGTTGCACGCCGCCAACCATCCTACGCCTCAGGACTAAGCTCTCGGGGCTCACCAGCAGTGTCGTCAGCACCTACACCACAGAACAGACAACATAAGCCTAACGCTCAGTAAGTAATGCGATATGAAAGTAAAAGCCGACAATGCAATCCTATCACATGCAGTCTCTACACTCACACTCATGTTGTCACATCTGTGACGGGTAGTGCAGCCGCACCAATGTAAGGAGGAACCTCACGCCACCCTACACCCTGACACGTCGTCACCGTCCCAGACTCCCCAGCAACGAGACCCACAAGCTACACCCACGCATCACCACACGGCAACCACATCAGGGTAAGGGTGTACCTCGCGCCACTCTACACCCTGACACGTCGCCCCTGTCCCAGCCTCCCCAGCACGGAGCCACAGTTGCCACACACACACGTTTCGCGACAGTCCAGCCGGCCCACCCCTCGAGTAGGATTCGCGACTGGTGTTGCACCGGTCCACACACTAGTAGGATCCGCGGTACCACTGCCCATATCCTCACCGTCAACACATTCACTCCGCATGACGGCCCAGCCGGCCCACCCCTCGAGTAGGATCCGCTACTGGTGAAGCACCGGCCCGCACACTAGCAGGATCCGCGGTACCACCGCCATACATCTCACCTCATACATCAAACATGCTAAAAATCATTTTCGTTCCCGCTTTTAAAAAAATTTGATGCATGTCAAACAATACGCACGCACACCACAATCAATCACATAAACCCTAAAGTTCTACAGTGTAGGCCCACTTGGGCAAAACACATGCATGCACTACTTACCTAGTGTCCTAAGCTCGCTCGACGCACAGCTTTGCCAAAAGAAAGCCTCAACCTAAAACACAACCAATTTCTCATCAGTATTTATCTCAACATTCACAAATTAGCTAAAAATAACCTTCTCTAACTACACTCATGAAATTTCAACTAAAACGGTCCATTGGTTTGGTTTGGCCGAAAACTAGCCCAACGTTCGGATGCGCATAACTTTTGCGTCCGTCAACGGAATCGAACGATTCAAGTGGCTAAACGTTCCCTTAGGAACCTAGTTTAACATCCCAAGAAGGATTTTAAATCGGTAGGCCGCAGATTGGCAAAAAATGCCAAAAACCGAATCTGCCACCTTTATTAAAATTTCACGTTTTCACTTACCTTCAACCAAAACTCACTCCCAACTAGTTATATGCATCAAAATGGCTATGCTACTCTCACACATCGAATTTTCACGAAAAACGGTCACTAATTTGACATAAACCAAAATCCCGCATAAACTTCCGACGCGCATAACCTTTGCGTCGGATATCGGAATCGAACGATTCCAGCGGCCATAGGTTCCCCTAACCACCTAATTTATCCCACAAAAAACAGAATTTAAAATGATCAGCCAAACGTAGGCCGAAACGGCCAAAAACAGAACTGCCTCCAAACAAAAAAACGTCCGATTCTTGATCCAAATTCGAATTTCACAACTCCTATACAGAATTGGTCATATCGCACTTATACATTCCGGCCAAGCTTGCTGGAATTGAAAGGAGGCCGAGCACCAAGCTCGGCCAACAACAGGGAAACCGACAGGGCTCGGCTTCGGTTTCCCCCCCTCCAAATTCCCGACACATCTCCCTCAACACTTCAGCCAAAATTATCGAAAATGGAGGGGGAAGGGGGCCGAGCCTTACACTCGGCCAAACTGGACAGAATAGACAGAGGGAGGAAGAGAGGCTTACCGAGCAAATGGAGTCCTGCGCGCAACGGAAAAAGCAATATTCCAGTAAGGCGCCCAAATCGTCGATGGCAGAGTTGGTCAGCAAACCGCCTTTCGCGGTCGTCGGCAGAACACGCTCGGGCTCGCTACCTTCGGAAATTCGAGCTACAGCAACCAAACGACTCCGAATCATCGGAGAAGAACCACTCGGCCGCGGTTTCGCTCACACCCACGAGTTCGACGTCCACGGATCGAAGATCACACCTCCACTCCCGATCGCCCTCTCTCCCTCGCGCCACTCCCCTGCTTCCCTCGGTGGCAAGTGAAAACAGCCGAATGGCTTCTTCCCGTGGCCATTCGGTTGTTATGTTTTTTTTTTTTTTTTATATACCAAATTACAAAACTGCCCTCACGTATTTAAATCTTCCGTAATTTCGTTAATTTCTCGATCTCCCGACTTGAAATTCCAAAAAATATCACAAAAGTAGGTTCCGAGTCTTATAATTTAAATCTTTCCCGTTGAAATATTTCTCAAAACTCCGACCGAGATTAAACTAAAAATTCCAGAAATTAAAAATAAAATTCGAAATTCCCGGGTTATTTCACCTAGAGTCCTTGACACTCGCAATCCAAATCGCGTACGCTAACTTGAAATCCTATAAAATCGCACATCCATTAGCTCTACATTCCATTAACTCTGTAAAACTTTAAAGGAATGAACCATTAAATCCCCACTCAGCCTAAACTAAAATTCTAACTAACGCCTTGACTAAACTTCAAAATTTTGTAACTCCGCCAATACTTGTTCGATTTGGACGATTCGAAATGCTATGGGTTCCTCGTAACATCTAGTTTCTAACGATTTCATCCATTTCCCAATTAAACCTCCACAACTTGGCCTAATGTGGCCGAACAAAAACCGTTCCACACTTCGAGTATTTTGGCTATCCCCACCTTCAACCTTCCTCCTAAAATCCCAAAACTACCAACATACTGGTAGAATCAAACTCTAACCTTAATCCCTCACAACTCCCTCCTAGGTTTTCATCCAAAACACTCTCTCACCCCACTTTATCGTTTGAAACAATTAAAACACTAACTATCTACCAAGAACTAAGTAAAACTTACCGAAAATTTGAAGAATCGGAGGAGGAAATGATCGATCGATCGCTGCTGAAAAGGGAAAGCCGAGCCCTCGCATAGGAGAAGAAGAAGAACAGGGGGGAAAAGATCCGTTCCTCCCCAGTTTTATCTTCTCTCCTTTTTTTTTATTATTTAATATAAATAATTCTAATTACCATTTCACCCTCCACCATAATCCCTTTCGATAAATCTACTATACGGTCCGTGTTCGGATAAAATATGAAAATTTCACTTTCGCCATTATTCTTGAAATAATCCTTTACCTAACGTTACAAACTTTTCGGCCTCGATTCCGACTCAAAACTCGTCGTTGACCAATACAAAATTCCAAAAAAATCGAATTAACTAAAATTTTTTGGGTATTACATAAATAGTTTTTATATTTTGAATTCAAAATAAAACATATAATGAGATGAAATTTTTTTAAAAGAATTTGAATTAAATTTGAAGAATATCATCGGATGAGATTTGATCTTCAAATTTAAATTGAAGTTGATTATTCAACAAACTATTAAATCAGAATTTTTGAAATTTGAATATAAGTAGATTTGAAAAATCTGATCAGATAATATTTGATCTACGATTGACTTATAGTTTGTTGATTATTTAAAAGTAGATCTGAATAATCTCATCTTATGAGATTATCTTGAAAATTGTTTTCAAAAATATATTATAAAAACTATTTTTAGATTATATAATTAATCGATAAATTGGTTTATTAGATATATCAACTGTTAATCAAATTAGATTTTATTAGATAAAATTTATTTTTTAAAAATTAGTTTTTATTAAAATAAATCTGAAAATTTATTTTAGATCTATAAAATTGTCAAATGTGATTTGATAGAGAGAATGGAAAGGGAAGACAAAAAAGGAGAAAAAGATAGACCTAATCTCTTTGAGAGAAAATGTGTGATTTTTTCTGTATTCGGTTTTAGGAAAACGTTTTTTAAAATTGAATATAGATGTCTCATGTGTTGACAATACGTATCTACACAAATATAACAGTGTGTTATTCTTGTAAGCTGAACGCCCACACGTCAGGAAATTTAAGTGTAAAGGTTTTCAGAGAAAACTCGACGGTTTCAAAGTGTTTGGGAAAAACACTTGATGCCAAGTTAAGGCTATGAAGATCAAACGAAAGTAATTGAGTAAAAGCGTTTCTACAAGAAGTATTTTTCTTTATTACTACATAATCTAAATCTAATAATTTTTCTCAACGTAAATTATTTACATTTTGAAAAATACATATTTGTCAAAAATATTTTTCTCTTATACTAACGGTCAAAATTCATGGTTTTTGTGATTTTAAAATAGTTTTAAAATCACGTGGGTAACGCATGTCACTATTATTATAAATAATAGTAAATTTGGTCATGCATAGGGACCACAAAAACCAACAATTGTTATCAGAACCATTGTTTTATTAGTTTAAAAATATTTTTGATGATACAATTTAATGTAAATTGTGATATGTGTTAGAATTAGATATTATGTATATATGTTATTGATGTATGTTTTGCATAGCATGAAATAGTGATCCAATGTGTAATTTTACGATGGAGATTTGAGACTACAAGGTCATGGATGGAGTTTCCGTCACAGATTTGATCTATTGACAAAAACAGATGATAATGCACATACGAATGCGAATTCACAAATTTGATTTGTGAATTTTTAAATGTCCCTATGGATTAAGCAGTTTCAAGATTTAGAATCTTAGGTTTATTTTTATTTTTAAATTTTTGTAATTTTAGAAATACCCAAAAGTCAACCCGGTCACTATTTCATTTAATTTTATGTTGACAAAATTTGTTAAATTGTAATGCATTTACATGTCATATAGATTTTGCATGTTTAGATTTATGTTAAATTTCTCACATATCATGCATTTAAACATATATTAAATTGCATATTGATTTAATAAATAGTTTATTAAATAAATTAGTTTTGTTTTCATTAAAACTAATACTGATTCATTTTTATTTAATTACGTGAGCATGTAAAAAAATTAATTTTATTTTTCAAAATTCAAATAATTTGATTATTTGAAATTATTAATTTTATAATATGATTATAAGATTAATAATTTAAGTTATGAGAAATTAATTGAATTAATTTATCATTACAAGGGAATATTTGATATTCCATAATCACTAATTCAAAATCATGAGTGGAAGCGGGAAGTTATGTGTAACATCCCATGGTCTACACTGTTAGCACAACACCGTGAGATATAAGTGGGGCTCCGAGATGACTTTTGTAATAACCAGGAAACTTTCAGATTTTTAAATCTAATTTATGAGATTTTTAATTTAATCTTGGTTGGTGTTTCGGGTAATTAAGTTATAAAATTTAGAATATAATTTTAGTGCCAGTTTTCAAAAATTTTAAATTCAGGAGGATGCGGGTTTAACGAAATTTTAAGTGGTTAAAACACGTGTGGGCATTTTAGTAATTTTTATTATTTAAATTATGTTATAAAAAAATAAATAAATAAAAATTTTAACAAAACAACTGAACGGCTCGTGAAGCCGTTCAGTGTTCTGTTCTTTCGCCAAGGCCGAGAGAAGCGACCGAGGCGAATGAGAGGCCGAGCAGGAGATCGAGAAACAGAGAACGAGTGGCCAATGAATGACGGCGAAGTGCGACGCCAGGAGCCCCGACGAGCTGGTGAAGGTGTTGGTGTACCCTTTCCCGAGCTGAAAGCCAACGGTGAGCTCTCTGTTCGAGAGTAATTCGGCCGAGTCTTAATGCTCGTTTTTTTTTTCTTTTTCTCCGATGTTGATGAAATTGTCGAATATTCTGTCGAAGGGAGGGTCTGCGTGTGTGAGAGTGTGATAGGCAGTGGGTGCTTGGTGGGAGGGAGAAAGACCGAGGAGAGGAGATAGGGCCGAGGAGGGGTTGAGTTGGAATTCAGGTTCAAGGCCGAATTTTTTTGACTTTAGTTCAGCTTTATGCTAAATTAATGTGAATGTGGTTGTCTGTACATAGAAATTTTTGGAATTTGAATTGAAATCAAAACAGATGTTTTTTTGAGAAAGAACAGGTTCTGTTTTTGGCATTTTCGGCCTACCTATGGTTAATTGTTCTAAATTCTATTTTAGTGGGTTAAAATAGGTGGTTAGAGGAATGTATGGCCACTAAAATCGTTCGATTCCGATATCCGACGCAAAAGTTACGCACGTCATACGTTTATGTCGGATTTTGGTCCAAGTCAAATTAGTGAGCGTTTTTCGTAGAATTTCAACGTGTGATAGTGGCATGGCTGTTTTTGGTGCGGAAAGTTTAATTGAGTGAGTTTTGGTTGAAGAAAAACAAAAATGTAAAATTTGATAAAAAGGGGCAGATTCGGTTTCGGGGTTTTTCTACATAGCTGCGGCTTACCGTTTTAAAATCCATCTTAGTATGTTAAACTAGGTTCCTAAGGGGACGTTTAGCCACTTGAATCGTTCGATTCCGTTAATGGACGTAAAATAAATGCGCATCCGAACTTTGGGCTGGTTTTCGGACGAACCACATTGGTGATCCGTTTTAACCGAAATTTTCATGGATTTAGTTAAGGAATGTCATTTTAAATTGTTTGGTGAGTTTTGAAGTAAATATTGACGAGTGAATTGTTTGCATTTTAGGTTGAGACACTTTTTGACGAAGCTATGCCTCGTGCGAGCTTAGAACGCTAGGTAAGTAGTGCATGCATGCGTTTTGCCCAAGTGGGCCTACACCGTAGAACTTTAGGGTTTATGTGATTGATTGTGGTGTCCGTGCGTATTGTTTGACATGCATCATTTTTTAAAAACGTGAACGAAAATGGTTTTGAGCATGTTTTTGAGTATGTGGTGACACGTGTGGCAGTGGTACCGCAGATTCCGCTAGTGTGCGGGCCGGTGCTTCACCAAACGCAGATTCCGCTCGAGGAGTGGGCCGGCTGGGCCATCATGCGGCGTGAATGTGTTGACGGTGAGGGTGATGGGCAGTGGTACCGCGGATCCTACTAGTGTGTGGCCCGATGCAACATCAGTCGCGGATTCCGTTCGAGGAGTGGGCCGGCTCGACTGTCGCGAAACGTGTGTGTGTGGCAACTGTGGCCCCGTGCTGGGGAGGCTGGGACTGGGGCGACTTGTCAGGATGTAGTGTGGCGCGAGGTACACCCTTACCCTGATGTGGTTGCCGTGTGGTGATGCGTGTGTGTAGCTTGTGGACCTCGTTGCTGGGGAGTCCGGGATGGTGGTGACGTGTCATGGTGTAGGGTGGCGTTAGGTTGCTCCTTACCCTGGTACAACTACACTACGCGTCACAGATGTGACAATATGAGTGTGCGTGTAGAGACTGCATGTGATAGGATTGCATTGTCGGCTTTTACTTTCATATCGCATTATTTACTGAGCGTTAGGCTTATGTTGTGTGTTCTATGGTGTATGTACTGACGACCTTGCTGGTGAGCCTCTAGAGCCTAGTCCTGAGGCATAGGATGGTTGGCGGCGTGCGACCGAGCACTGGATGGTGGATTTTGTTAGGGCGACCCGGCCCGTGGGGATGGTAGGTGGTTGCTGGGTTAGTTTGCGAGTATTTTTCTTTTGCTGTGTTGATGTACAGCCGATGAGATGAATTGTATATGCGTCAGTGTGTAGGTGTATATGGAGTGCGTGCGATTTTGGCGACGTAGACATATATTTTACATGTACGAGCTTGGAATTGCTCTATACTGTGAATTTTCTTCATTTTCATTTGATGGATTTTCGTCGTCTTCATACTCTGATTTTGTTTTGGTGATTTCTCTGGATGGTTGATAGATATTTACTGTTGGTGTTTGGTGAATTGTGTGCAGGGTTTAAATTTTTTGGATAGCCAGTTTTTAGGCGTTACTCTGCCGAAATTTCGGGAGAGGGGTTGGGAGTCGAAAGGATATGGAATAGGTTGAGATGTGTACAGTGAATGCTAGAGAAGTGTAGATGAGCGTGGGAGTGTGGCATGATCGCAGGTGCGCGGGCCACGCGGTCCTACGGGTACTCACGGGTCGTGCGGCGCCAGGTGAAGGCGTGCGCGCGGACGTGCTGTACAGCGGCAGGGTGCGTAGGGCACGCGGCGCTATGAGCGTGCGCGAGACGCAATGACGTTGAGTTGGCGCCTGCGGCACTGCGAGGGTGCGCGTGGGGTGTCTACGTGGAGACGTGACTGCGCGGCACCGGATTGTGTAGTTCGAGGGGTGCGTTGGGTTCTTTCCTAGGATTTCGAGTTTTGCCGTTTTATCTTAAACTATTTTAAATGGTTTTCTTTTCCGCTGCGTTGTTTTTATATGGAGGATTTCGTGTTCCCTCTTCGGGACGCGATTTGTTTTCGAATCGAGTCGAAAATTTTTCATCCTCACAAATGTTCTATGAGGATGTTTTGAAAACGAAAGTGGTATTAAATTGAGTGAGTTGTTTAAGGTTCAGTGGTGTCATAGTGTGTAGTGTGTAGATGCACTGTAGCGCACCGGGAACGTGGGGTTTCTCGGGGTGTTACAGTTAATGGTATCAGAGCCACGAGATCAACGTCAATCGGAGGATTGCCTAACACCGCCAGCCGCTGCACGGAAGCGCTCCACCAACTGTAAGTGTTTAGATTTAATTTTATTTTAAGACTAATGTGGGCTTTGTGTATTGTAAAGGTAGAAATTGTCTGGAGAGACTAGAGGCAGAGGTCGACCACGACGGGAGACACATAGAGCTGTGGGTGATATGGATGATACCGTTCAGCAGCTTACCGAGTTAGTCCACCGCCAGTCTAAACAGCTAGAGAGATTTATGAGCAGGGACAACTAGGGCCAGTCTGGTGCCCAGGGTTCGTCTGACAGAGGGGGTGAAAGGCTGCACAGACTTAGACCCCCGATTTTCGATGGGGCATCTCTGGATCCTCTCAATGCTGAGGAGTGGATACGGAGTTTGGAAAGTATGATGGACTATGTTAAGGTAGATGACCATGACAGGGTTACCAGTGCGGCATTCTATCTGGCCAACGATGCTCGCCATTGGTGGGACACAGTCGGGACTACGAGAGACGTGAGGGTCGTAACCTGGGAAGAGTTTAAGACTGTGTTCTTCGGTAAGTATTATAGCCATGCTATCAGAACTCGTAAGAGGGTGGAGTTTGCACAGTTGAGGCAGACAGACACAGTGGCTTAGTACGTGAGACAGTTCGAGGCGCTGTCGCAATTTGCAGGGCATTTGGTGTGCCTAGATAAGAACAAGGTACACCAGTTTGTGCAAGGCCAAAAACCTGATGTATATATGGGCATGCGCATAGCTGGAACCCGAGAGGTGCCTTACAAGGACCTGGTGGCGAAGGCTCTAGACATTGAGTAGGCTAGAACGAAGCTGCCTAGTTACAGAGAGCTGCCTAAGGAGCAGCCTGGAAGATTTTCAGAGAGTTGTTGCCTCAGTCAATCGGGAAAGAGTCATCTCAGCGGAAGGGCCTGAAGAGGCCTAATGATAGCTCTAGCAGTCAGGGGACCAACAAACTGTCGCAGAGGTTGGGACAGTTCCCTTTATGTCCTGAGTGTCAGAGAAGTCACCCCGACAAGTGTAGAATGGACTTGGGGCGATGTTATAAGTGTAATGAGACAGATCACATTGTAGGAGATTTCTCGAAGACGAATCCAATTCGATGTTACAACTACAACGAGTTAGACCACTTTGCAAGGGACTGTCCAGCTACGAGTAAGACTTTAGCGAGAGTACCCCTGAAGGTCTGTGCCCTCATCGAGCTAGATGAGGTCGGACAACCTCCAGTAGATTTAGGTATGACTTACACTAGCTATATAGATCTTAGGATCTAGTATTATTATTAGGGGAGTTTAGAGATGGGTTGTTTAGAATGATTATGAATAAGGGAGACGTGAAAGTTAGGTTATATCAAGGAAAAACCAACATGTATAGAGGAATGTAGTTTAACAAAAAGAGTCTTGAGACAAATTAGTTATGGTTAGTTAGATTAATGAGGATTATACTTAGCAGGGTAATTATTGAGGACATTGGTGAATCGGAGTAGGATTGAGGACTTAGGAATTGGGGGATTCGGGATAAGAATGTGAATTCATTTGACAACAAGTTTGCAAGCAAGAAAATAATTGGGTGAATCATTGCCCGTGGGCAAGGGAAGTATTCAGAAATCTGAGTCTAGATGGGCAAAAGAGGGTAGATTAGTTAGTAAATGTGGAAGAAATCCTTGTGATAACTGATTTATCATTAAGTGTTGGAACGTTGAGGACCATCGGGAATGATTATATATGGCTTTGGGGAGAGATAAAAAGGAAGTTGTTTAGGAGGGTTAGGGTGAGAAGTTTAGCCCTCAAATGATTAGTGTTGACGGATGTGAGAAACTCGAGGATAGCGGGGAATGTCATGTAGATTTTTTTTCAGGTAAACTTAGAAGTGAGATTGAATCAAGAGATTTCAAAGGGTTCAACTTGTAATTGACGAAGTTGAAGCCAATGAGTATGTTGAGACCTGTGTAGTCTATCAGCAGGTGAAGGCGGAGCATCAGTGATCGTCTGGGATGCTCCAACCATTGCCTATACCGGAGTGGAAGTGGGAACGAATCACCATGGATTTTGTGGTGGGACTGCTGAGGACTGCCAAAGGCCATGACGCGATCTGGGTGATTGTGGACAGGTTGATAAAGTCGTCTTACTTTTTGCCTGTGAGGATGACTTATACGATGGATCAGTTTGGCCAATTGTATATTAAGGAGATAGTCAGACTTCATGGGATTCCGGTGTCGATTGTTTCAGACCAAGACTCCAGGTTCACGTCCAAGTTTTGGAAGAGTCTGCATAAGGCCATGGGCACCAGGTTAGATTTCAGTACGACCTTTCATCCTCAGACCGACGGGCAGTCAGAACGGACTGTACATTCTGGAGGATATGCTCAGGGCCTGTGTGTGTTGGAGTTTCAGGCGACTTTGAGCAAGTTCTTACCGCTAGTGGAATTCTCGTATAATAACAGCTATCAGTCTACCATTGGTATGGCACCATACGAGGCCCTTTATGGAAGGAAGTGCAGGTTGTCATTATATTGGGATGAGGTTGGGGAGGGCCGATTGATAGGTCTTAAGATTTTACAGCAGACTGTCGACAAGATTTATGTGATACGGAAGAGGATTGAAGCGGCTCAGAGTCGACAGAAGAGTTATGCTAATAAGAGGCATCGGGAGTTGAAGTTTAATGAGGGCGACAAGGTTTTTCTGAAGGTCTCGCCGTTCAAGGGAGTGGTAAGGTTTGGAAAGCGAGGGAAGCTCAACCCTCGGTTTGTGGGACCATTCCCGATTGTCAAGCGGATTGGGAGAACTGCGTACCAGTTTCAGTTGCCTGCATCAATGGATGTCATCCATGACGTTTTCCATGTCTCGATGCTGAGAAAATGTATGCGCGATCCCTGTCAGGTAGTGCCACAATAGCATATAGAGATCCAGCCGACACTGTCCTACGAGGAGAAGTCACTGAGGATCTTAGGATCAGCTGTGAAAGTGCTGCGCAACAAGGAGATTCTTTTAGTCAAAGTGTTGTGGCGCAATCATGGTGTGGAGGAAACTACTTGGGAGCGGCGTGAAGACATGGAGCGTTAGTATCCCAACCTATTCGGTATATAAATTTTGGGGACAAAATTCTTATAAGGTGGGGGGGATGTAATAACCTAGAAAATTTCAGATTATTAAATCTAATTTTCGAGATTTTTAATTTAATCTCGGTTGGTGTTTCCGGTAAATTAAGTTATAAAATTTAGAATATAGTTTTAGTGCCGGTTTTTGAAAATTTTAAATTCAGGAGGATGTGGGTGTAACAAAATTTTAAGTGGTTAAGACACGTGTGGGCATTATATTAAATTTTATTATTTAAATTATGTTATAAAAATAAATAAATAAATAAAAATTTTAACAAATCAACTGAACGGCTCGTGAAGCCGTTTAGTGTTCTATTCGTTCGCCAAGGCCGAGAGAAGCGACCGAGGCGAGTGAGAGACCGAGCGGGAGATCGAGAAACGGAGAACGAGTGGCCAACGAATGACGGCGGAGTGCGACGCCGGGAGCCCCGACGAGCTGAATGAAAGTGTTGGTGTACCCTTTCCCGAGCTGAAAGCCAACGGTGAGCTTTCTGTTCAAGAGTAATTCGATCGAGTCTTAATGCTCGTTTTGTTTTTTTTTTTTTCTCCGATGTTGATGAAATTGCTGAACGTTCTGTCGAAGTGAGGGTCTGCGTGTGTGAGAGTGTGATGGGCAGTGGGTGCTAGTGGGAGGGAGAAAGACCGAGGGGAGGAGATAGGGCCGAGGAGGGGTTGAGTCGGAATTAAGGTTCAAGCCCGAATTTTTCTGACTTGAGTTCAGCTTTATACTAAATTGATGTGAATGTGGTTGTCTGTACATAGAAATTTTCAGAATTTGAATTGAAATCAAAACGGATGTTTTTTTGACAAAGAACAGGTTCTGTTTTTGGCCTTTTCGGCATACCTACGATTAATTGTTCTAAAGTCCATTTTAGTGGGTTAAAATAGGTAATTGGACGAACGTATGGCTGCTGAAATCGTTCGATTTCGATATTCGACGCAAACGTTACGCGCCTCGGAAGTTTCTGTCGGATTTTGGTCCAAGTCAAATTAGTGAGCGTTTTTCGTAGAATTTTGGCGTGTGATAGTGGCATAGCTGTTTTTGGTTCGTAAAGTTAAATTGAGTGAGTTTTGGTTGAAGAAAAACAAAAATGTGACATTTGATAAAAAGGGGCAGATTCGGTTTCGGGGTTTTTCCACCTAGCTGCGGCTTACCGTTTTAAAATCCACTTTAGTATGTTAAACTAGGTTCCTAAGGGGACGTTTAGCAACTTGAATCGTTCGATTCCGTTAACAGGCGTAAAAGTTATGCGCGTCCGAACTTTGGGCTGGTTTTCGGACGAACCACATTGGTGATCCGTTTTAACTGAAATTTTCATGGATTTGGTTAAGGAATGTCATTTTAAATTGTTTGGTGAGTTTTGAAGTAAATATTGACAAGTGAATTGTTTGCGTTTTAGGTTGAGACACTTTTTAGCGAAATTGTGCGTCGAGCGAGTTTAGGACGCCAGGTAAGTAATACATGCATGCGTTTTCCCCAAGTCGGGCTACACCGTAAAACTTTAGGGTTTATGTGATTGATTGTGGTTTGCGTGCGTATTGTTTGACATCCATCATATTTTAAAAACGTGAACGAAAATGGTTTTGAGCATGTTATGAGTATGTGGCGAGTCGTGTGGTGGTGGTACCACGGATTCTGCTAGTGTGCGGGTCGGTGCTTCAACAGTCGCGGATTTTGCTCGAGGAGTAGGCCAACTAGGCCGTCATGCGGCGTGAATGTGTTGACGGTGAGGGTGATGGGAAGTGGTACTGCGGATCCTACTAGTGTGTGGGCCGGTGCAACACCAGTCGTGGATTCTGCTCGAGGAGTGGGCCGGCTGGGCTATCACGAAACATGTGTGTGTGGCAACTGTGGCCCCGTACTGGTGAGGCTGGGACAGGGGCGACGTGTCAGGGTGTAGTGTGGCACGAGGTACACCCTACCTTGATGTGGTTGCCGTGTGGTGATTCGTGTGTGTAGCTTATACGCCTCGTTGCTGGGGAGTCCGGGACGGATTTTGACGTGTCAGGGTGTAGGGTGGCGTTAGTTCCTCCTTACCCTGGTACGGCTACACTACGCGTTACAGATGTGACAACATGAGTGTGAGTGTAGAGATTACATGTGATAGGATTGCATTGTCGACTTTTACTTTCATATCGCATTACTTACTGAGCGTTAGGCTTATGTTGTATGTTCTGTGGTGTAGGTGCTAACGACCTTGCTGCTGAGCCTCGAAAGCCTAGTCTTGAGGCATAGGATGGTAGGCAGCGTGCGACCGAGCACCGGATGGTGGATTTTGTTAGGGCGACCCGACTTGTGGGGATGGTAGGTGATGACTGGGTTAGTTTGTGGGTATTTTTCTTTTGCTGTGTTGATGTACAGTCGATGAGATGAATTGTATATCCGTCAGTGTATATGGAGTGCGTGCGATTTTGGCGATGTACGTGTAATAACCCGAAAATTTCGAATTTTATCTTTAATTTTTGGAATTTTTGTTTGGTCCCGGTCGGATTTTTGAGAAATATTTCAACGGAAAATATTTAAATTATAAGGCTCGAGGCCTACTTTTGCGATTGGTTTTCGGAATTTAAAGTCGGGAGGTCGAGAAGTTACGAAATTTCGGACGATTGAAACACGTGAGGGCAGTTTTGTAATTTGGTATAAAAAAAAAAAAAAAAAAAAGAAATTGAAAATTTTAACAAAACAACTGAACGGCTCGTGAAGCCGTTCAGTGTTCTGTTCTTTCGCCAAAGCCGAGAGAAGGCGACTGAGGCGAGTGAGGGGCCGAGCGGGAGATTGAGGAATGGAGAGCGAGTGGCTGGCGAACGACGGCAGAGTGCGATGCTGGGAGCTCCGACGAACTGAGTGAAGGTGTTGGTGTACCCTTTCCGGAGCTGAAAGCCAACGGTGAGCTTTCTGTTCAAGATTGATTCGGCCGAGCCTTAATGCTCGTTTTGTTTTTTTTTCTCTCCTGCTTTTTTCTCCGATGTTGATAAAATTGCTGAGCGTTCTGTCGAAGAGAGGGTCTGCGTGTAAGAGAGTGGGTGCTTATGGGAGGGAGAAAAACCGAGGGGAGGGGTTGAGTCGGAATTTAGGTTCAAGCCCAAATTTTCTGACTTTAGTTCTGATTATACTAAATTGAAGCGAATGTGATTGTCTGTACATAGGGATTTTTGGAGTTTAAATTGAAATCAAAACAGAGGCCTTTTTTTTAAAGAACAGGTTCTGTTTTTGGCTTATTCGGCCTACCTACGGTTAATCATTTTAAATTCGGTTTTTGGGGGATAAATTAGGTAGTTAGGGGAACCTATGGCCGCTGGAATCGTTCGATTCTGATATCCGACGCAAAAGTTATGCGCGTCGGAAGTTTAGGCCAAATTTTGGTCCAAGTCAAATTTGCGAGCGTTATTCATGGAAATTTGACGTGTGAGTGTATCATAGCCATTTTTGATGCATATAACTAGTTGGGAGTGAGTTTTGGTTGAAGGGAAGTGAAAATGTGAAATTTTAATAAAATGGCAGATTCGGTTATTGGCATTTTCCGCCTATCTGCGGCTTACCGATTTAAAATCCATTTTAGGATGTTAAACTAGGTTCCTAAGGGAACGTTTAGCCACTTGAATCGTTTGATTCTGTTGACAGACGCAAAAGTTATGCGCATCCGAACGTTGAGCTGGTATTCGGCCAAACCAAACCAATGGACCGCGTTAGTTGGAATTTAATGAGTGTAATTAGATAAGGTTATTTTTAGCTAATTGGTAAATGTTGGGAGAAATACTGATGAGAAATTGGTTGTGTTTTAGGTTGAGGCTTTCGGTTGGCGAAACTGTGTATCGAGCGAGCTTAGGACGCCAGGTAAGTAGTGCATGCATGTGTTTTGCCCAAGTGGGCCTACACTGTAGAACTTTAGTATTTATGTGATTGATTGCGGTGTGTGTGCGTATTGTGTGACATGCATCATATTTTTTTTAAACGGGAACGAAAATGATTTTTAGCATGCTTTGATGTATGAGGTGAGACGTGTGGCGGTGGTACCGCGGATCCCGCTAGTGTGCGGGCCGGTGCTTCACCAGTCGCGGATCCTACTCGAGGGGTGGGCCGGCTGGGCCGTCATGCGGCGTGAAAGTGTTGACGGTGAGAATATGGGCAGTGGTACCGCGGATCCTACTAGTGTGTGGGCCGGTGCAACACCAGTCGCGGATCCTACTCGAGGGGTGGGCCGGCTGGGCTGTCGCGAAACGCGTGTGTGTGGCAACTGTGGCCCCGTGCTGGGGAGGCTGGGACGGGGGCCACGTGTCAGGGTGTAGAGTGGCGCGAGGTACACCCTTACCCTGATGTGGTTGCCGTGTGGTGATGCGTGGGTGTAGCTTGTGGGCCTCGTTGCTGGGCAGTCCGGGACGGTGGCGACGTGTTAGGGTGTAGGGTGGCGTGAGGTTCCTCCTTACCCTGGTGCGGCTGCACTACGCGTCACAGATGTGACAACATGAGTGTGAGTGTAGAGACTGCATGTGATAGGATTGCATTGTCGGCTTTTACTTTCATATCGCATTACTTACTGAGCGTTAGGCTTATGATGTGTGTTCTGTGGTGTAGGTGCTGACGATACCGCTGGTGAGCCTCGAGTGCCTAGTCCTGAGGCGTAGGATGGTTGGCGGCGTGCGACTGTGGCACCAGATGGCGGACTTTTGTTAGGGCGACCCGACCCGTGGATATGGTAGGTTATGGCCTGGTCGGTTTGTGGGTTTTCTTTCTTTTGCGGTGGTTATGTACGGAGGATGGGATTGATTGTTGTATATGCGTCAGTGTATAGGTGTATATGGAGTGCGTGTGATTTTGGTAACGTACGCGGATATTTTCCATGTTAGAGTATGTTATTTCTCTACACTAGAGACTTTCTTCATTTGTATTTGACGGATTTTCGTCGCCTTCTTACTCTGATTTGGGTTGGGATGATTTCTCTGGATGATGGATAGGTAAATATTGTTGGATTTTGGTGAATTATGTGCAGGGTTAAATTTTGGGGTAGCCAGTTTTTAGGCGGTACTGTGTCGAAATTTCGGGAGAGGGGTTAAGGTTCGAGAGGATACGAAATAGGTCAAGGTGTGTGTATGATGAATGCTAGAGGAGTTCATATGAGTGTGGATGTGCGGTGTGATCGTAGGTGCGCGGGGCACGCGGCCCTGTGGGTGCACACGGGTCATGCGGCGCCGGGTGAGGGCGTGCGCGCGGACGTGCTGTACAGAGGCAGGGTGCGTGGGGCACGCGGCACTGTGAGCGTGCGCGAGATACAGTGACGTTGGGTTGGCACCGCGGTGGTGTACGCGGGGTGTCGGAGTGGGGACGTGAGTGCTTGGGACCGGACTGGGTAGTTCGTGGGGAGCGTGGGGTTCTTTCCTAGGATTTCAAGTCTTACCGTTTTATCTCAAATTGTTTTAAATGGTTTTCTTTTCCGCTGCGTAGTTTTATGTTGAGGACTTCGTGTTTCCTCTTCGGGACGCGAGTTGTTTTTTTGAATCGAGTCGAAAAATTTTCATACTCACAAATGTGCTTTTGAAAATGATTTGAAAACGAAAGGGGTATTGAATTGAGTTAGTTGTGTCAAGTGTTAGTGTGTGTGTGTAGTGTGTAGATGCACTGTAGCCCACCGGGGACGTGTGGGTTCTCGGGGTGTTACAGTACGCATATATTTTACATGTAGGAGTTTGGAATTGCTTTATACTGTGAATTTTCTTCATTTGCATTTGATGGATTTTCGTCGTCTTCATACTCTGATTTTGTCATGGTGATTTCTCTAGATGGTTGATAGATATTTATTGTTGGTGTTTGGTGAACTTTGTGCAGGGTTAAAATTTTTGGGATTGCCAGTTTTTAGGCGTTACTTTGTCGAAATTTCGGGATAGGGGTTGGGAGTCGAAAGGATTTGGAATAGGTTGGGATGTGTACAGTGAATCCTAGAGAAGTGTAGATGAGCGTGGAAGTGCGGTGTGATCGCAGGTGCACGGGGCATGCGGTCCTTCTGGTACTCACGGGTTGTGCGGCGCCGGGTGAGTGCATGCACGCGGACGTGCTGTACGGCAGCAGGGTGTGTGATGCACGTGGCGCTATGAGCGTGCGCGAGACGCAGTGATGTTGAGTTGGCGCGTCCGGCACCGCGAGGGTGCTCGCGGGGTGTCGAAGTGGGGACGTGAGTGCGCGGCACCGGATTGTGTAGTTCGAAGAGTCCGTTGGGTTCTTTCCTAGGATTTCGAATCTTGCCGTTTTATCTTAAACTAGATTAAATGGTTTTCTTTTCCGCTGCGTAGTTTTTATATTGAGGATTTCGTGTTCACTCTTCGGGACGCAAGTTGTTTTCGAATCGAGTCGAAAATTTTTCATACTCACAAATGTTCTATGAAGATGTTTTGAAAACGAAAGTGGTATTAAATTGAGTGAGTTGTTCAAGGTTCAGTGGTATCATAGTGTGTAGTGTGTAGATGCACTGTAGCGCACCAGGAACGTGGGTTTTCTCGGGGTGTTACAACTTTGATTTTCATCATCATTGAGGAGAGTGTTCACTTAGGTCAATAACAAGATTTGTCTACGAGAGATAGGATATATGAAATGTATTTTATAGTTGTCCGACGCTAAGGCCGTGACTATAAGTTAAGTTTCATAAATCCAAAACAATGGGTTACATTCATAAAAATATAACTAAACGTGTTGGTTATATTTTTACCAAAATTTTCGGTAAGTTAATAAATTTTGAAAATATGAGATATTTTGAGAAAATTTATTAATCGATAATATTTTACCCTAAGATGATATATGAGATATATTGTGATTAAACATGTTCATCCATCATACTAGCATAGCCATAACATTTTGAATTTTATAGCATAAAACTGATTGTAATTTTATTTATTGATTACAGCATCATTTCTCAATTAATGATAAATTTGCTTGCGACTAAAAAGCTTGATGGCGATAATTTTGTTAAGTGAAAAAAGAATATGAATCTCATTCTCGTGCATGACAACTTGAAATTTGTACTGTTGGAGGAATATCCTCCTACTCCTGCGCCTAATGCTCAACGGGCCCTGAAAGATGCTTATGATAGTTGGACTAAAGCAAATATCAAAGCCCCTGGTTATTTGCTAGCAACCATGTCTGATATTCTTAGTGTAAAATTTGAGAATTGTGAGACTGCTTATGAGATAATGGAGTCTCTTCAAGGCATGTTTGGCAAACCATCTGACCGAGCTTGTCATGAAGCGATAAAAAGAGTTATGAACTCTAAGATGAAAGCAGGAGTCTCCGTACGTTAACATGTTCTGATGATGATCAGTACTATTCATGAAGCTGAAATTAATGGAGTTCATATTGATCAGTCAACCCAGGTTGGCATGATCTTAGAAGGTCTAAGTCCAAAATTTCTCCAGTTCAAAAGCAATTTATTTTATGAATAAATTGAGTTATGATTTAACTTAGTTGCTGAACGAGCTAACCACTTATGAGTCTATTTATGTGAATAAGAAGGATAAATCAAAAGTTGTGGAATCTTCTTTATCTGATTCTTCTCTTAATAAGAGAAAGAAATTCAAGAAACATGCTAAAAGTCAGTGAGGTCAACCAAAAGTAGTCTAGAATTTTAAGAAAAAGAACAAGTCAAACAAGAAAGGTTCAGACCCTCTAAAGCCCAAAGAAAAATCTTTTCACTCTGGGGTAGATGGTCATTGGAAGAGAAACTGCAAGCAGTATCTCGAGGAGCTTAAAAAGAAAAAAAGTAAATTTGATTTACTAGAAAGTGATTTATCACCAAGGATAATTGATTCAGGAGCGACTAATTATGTTTGTTGTTCTTTGTTGATGCTAAACTAGTACAGGAGACTAGCTGATGGTGAGTTCACACTCAGAGTTGGTAACGGAACTGCCGTTTCGGCTTCAGTAGTGGTAGAAGCCAAAATTTATTTTTATAACAATAAATATTTTTCGGGGTTTACTAGAAACATCATTTATGTTTCTTGAATAATTGAACAATTATATCCTATTTCTTTTAATGATAATGCAGTTATTATTTCTATAAATGATTCAAATATTTGTTCAGGCTCAATGGAAAATGGTCTTTATATGATAAGACCCATTATAAATTCATCACTGTTGAATACTGAAATATTCAAAGTTGAATTACCTAAATCCAAGAAGCAAAAGATTTCTCATACTGATGATACATATCTATGGCACCTTAGACTTGGTTATATTAATTTTGATAGAATTAACAGACTTGTTAAAGATGATCATTTGAAAAATCTAACTGTTGGATCTTTACCTGTTTGTTAATCTTGTCTAGAAGGTAAAATGACCAAGAGATTCTTTATTGGAAAGGGCAAAATGGCTCAATAAACATTTGAGTTAATACATTCTGATGTATGTGGCCCAATATCTATACGGGCCAGAGGTGGTTATGAGTACTATGTGACATTCATAGATGATTACTCAACATATGGATGTACTTACCTAATTCAGTTTAAATCTGAAACTTTTAGAATGTTTCAAGAATTTAAAGCTGAAGTTGAGAACCAATTAGGTAAGACTATCAAGTGTCTTCGATCAGATCGAGGTGGTGAATACCTTGATAATGAATTCAAGCATTATTTGTTAGAACATGAAATAGTATCCCAACTAACAGCACCAAGCACGCCTTAGCAAAATGGTGTTCTTGAACGAAGAAATCGTACATTGCTCAATGTGGTAAGATCCATGATGAGCTATTCTTTTCTTCCAAAATTGTTTTGGGGATATGCTTTACAAACAGCAACCTACATACTTAATGTAGTTCCATCTAAGTCTATACCTAAAATACCCTTAGAGTTGTGGAGTGGTCACAAACCTAGTTTGAGACACTTTCGCATATGGGGATGTCCAACACATGTGTTAGTAGGTAAGATCGGGAAGTTGGAACCTAAAACTGAGGTTTGCATGTTTGTTGGATATGCAAAAGGCACAAGAGGAGTTTTGTTTTATAGTCCTCAAGATAATAAGGTATTTATATGGACAAATGCCACATTTATAGAACATGACTATATAACAACCTACAAACCTCAAAGTAAGATCGTCTTAGAAGAGATTCTATCTTACCAGGTTAGACCTGCTACAACAACAGTTCTTGATCCACGAGATACAGAAAACACCACACAATTTACTCAACCCATCATAATAGATCGTCGTAGTGAAAGGGTAGTACGATTACCATCACGATATCGATAAGATGGTTAAGCACAAGTTGCTATCACTGATGATGGGAAAGATGATCTATTGACCTATTGATGTGCAATGAAAGACTCTGACAAAGAAGCATGGCTTGAAGCTATGAAACTTGAAATGTAATCTATGTATTTCAACTCTGTTTGGGATCTTATAGATTTACCTGAAGGGGTAAAACCCATTTGGTGTAAAATGGATCTACAAGAGGAAACTTGGAGTATACGAAAATGTAGAGACATTCAAAGCTGGACTAGTGGCTAAGTGTTATACCCAAAAAGAAGGGATTGACTATGAAGAAACCTTCTCACCAGTAGCAATGCTTAAGTCTATTCATGTTCTACTTTCTATAGCTGCTCATTATGATTATGAGATTTGGCAGATGGACGTTAAGACGACTTTTTTGAATGGCCATCTTGAGGAGACTATCTATATAGAACAACCAGAGGGTTTTATAACACTAGATGCAAAGCAAAAAGTTTGCGAATTGCATAAGTCTATTTATGGACTCAAGCAAGCATCCAGGTCATGGTATATGAGATTTGATGATGCGATCAAATCTTATGGATTTTTTCAATGTCTTGATCAGTCTTGTGCATACAAGTTCTATAAGTAGAAGCAAGTGGTTTTTCTTATTCTTTATGTCGATGACATTTTACTTATTGGGAATAATGTAGGATTATTATCTGACATAAAATATTGGTTGGCTAAGTAATTCCAAATGAAAGATTTGGGAGAAGCAAACTATATTCATGAAATTCGTCTATTTTGAGATCGTAAGAATAAGATGTTAATCTTGTCTCAGGCATTGTATATTGACAAGATGCTTGGCAGATATTCAATGCAAAATTCTAAGAAGGGTAATTTACATTTTCGTTATGGAGTTACTCTTTCGAAGAAGCAGTGTCACGACACACCTCAAAAGGAAGAGGATATTAGACGCTATCCATATGCATAGCAGTTGGTAGCTTGATGTATGCTATGTTATGCACAAGACCTGACATTTGCTATGCTGTAGGGATAGTAAGCCGTTTTAAGTCTATTCCAAGATTAGATCACTGGATAGCAGTCAAGCACATTCTCAAGTATTTTAGGAGAACGAGAAATTATATGCTTGTATATTCTGGTTGGGATATGATTCTTAAAGGATATACTGATTCTGATTTTCAAACTGATATAGATGATCGAAAGTCAATATCTGGATCAGTATTTACTCTTTGTGCTGGAGTCATCGTTTGGAGAAGTACCAAACAAGGAGGAGTTTCTGACTCGACCATGGAAGCCGAATACATAGCTGCTTCAGAAGCAGCTAAAGAAGCTGTATGGCTCCGCAAGTTCTTTAGTGATCTAGAATTTGTTCCAGATATGAATAAACCACACACACTTTATTGTGAGAATAGTGGTGCAGTGGCGAATTGTAAAGAACCTAGAAGCCACAAAAGGTCAAAGCTTATATAGAAAGGAAATATCATTTAATAAGAAAGATCTTGCAACGTGGAGACGTCGCCATTTTGAAGATTCCAACCACTCAGAATCTTGCTGATCCCTTCACAAAGACATTGTCTACAAAGAGTTTTAATAAACATCTTGAAGAATTAAGGATTAAAGATATGTCTCATTTGCTTTATGGCAAGTGAGAGATTGTTGGAAATATTGTGGCCAACAAGCAAATGTTATGAACATTTTTTACTGCAATTAAGAAAAAAGTTTTATGATTACTTTTTATGTTTGCATTATTTGATATACTTTATAAATTCAAAGAAAAATCTTTGATTATTTGTACTATTTTAAATTTACATATATATTGATATATGTGGAATTAAATTTAAAAATAATTAATTACATTAGTCATGACTTATATTTGAAGTATAGGATTTTCAAATTAATAAAGTAATAAATATAGTTTATTTCATTGATAACGTATAGTTATATCCCGACTATATATGTAGTGACATAAAGTGATTGTATTTTATATAATATGATTATATAAGGCTGAAGCATATGAAATTATATCGTTATTATAATATTCGTTAAATAAAAAATAATTAATTTTATCATAATGATGGTCATATATGTATGATCTTAATTTATTGTATTTAGTACTTCTATTTGATTTCAATTTATTGTTTGATTTACTCGGTAAAGTTCTGTATGAGTTACATTATATTAACCTTGTATTTTGGAAATAAATTAAATGAGTAGCTGGGAATGCTAACATTGATATAATGAAATATATAATACAAGATTCTCTTATTTGTTAGTCCAGGGATTGAATAATTAGCGCGCAATTCATAAATGTTATGAATTAATTATTCAATTAATAACTAATGGTAGTCAAGGATAAATATGTAATATGAGAGGTTAACGGATCTTATAACTAGCTCTATTACGAATCTTAATGTAGCATTAATACATATATAATGACTATATCATTGAAAATTACTTTGAGTAAATATACTCTATAGTTCTAGGAGTGCAACTATAAATATTTAGTGCAATTACACTATAGTTAATAATTATTTTATTTAATATAAAGAGTTTATATTAATTAAGAGATATTATTAGAACTTATTACTATAGGTCAATCGGTATCTCTGTCATCTATATCACTATTTAATTTCTATGTTATAATAATAACTATGATTAATCATTTATAAACACTCAAATGAATATATTATGATTCAAAATATATAAATAGTTTTACATTTTGAATTCAAAATAAAATATCTTGTTAGATAAAATTGTTTTGAAGGGATTTGAATTAAATTTGAAAAATCTCATCGGATGAGATTTGATATTCAAATTTAAATTGAAGTTAATTATTCAACAAACTATCAAATCAGATTTTTTGAAATTTAAATATAAGTAAATATGAAAAATCTGATCAGATAATATTTGATCTACGATTGACTTATAGTGTGTTGATTATTTAAAACTAGATCTAAATAATCTCATAAGATGAGATTATCTTGAAAATTGTTTTCAAAAATATATTCTAAAAACTGTTTTTAAATTATACGATTAATGGATAAATTGGTTTATTAAATAAATCAACTGTTAATCAAATTATATTTGATTAGATAATATTTAATTTTTAAAAAATAATTTTTATTAAAATAAATCTGAAAATTTATTTTAGATGTATAAAATTGTCAAATGTTATTTAATAGAGAGAGCGGAAAGGGAAGACAAAAGGAGAAAAAGATATACCTAATTCCGTCGAGAGAAAATGTGTGATATTTCCCTTGTTCAGTTTTAGGAAAACGTTTTCTAAAATCGAATATAAACGTCTCATGTGTTGAAAACATGTATCTACATAAATATAACAGTGTGTTATTCTTGTAAGCTGAACGCCAACACGTCAGTAAATTCAAGTGTAAAGATATTCAGAGAAGAGTCGACAGTTATAAAGTGTTTAGGAAAAACACTTGATGCTGAGTTAAGGTTGTTAAGATCAGACGGGAGTACCTGAGTAAAAGCGTTTCTATAAGAGGTATTTTTCTTTGTTAATACAAAATCTAAATCTAATAATTTTTCTCAATGTAAATTGTTTACATTTTGAAAAATACATATTTATCAAAAATATTTTTCTTTTAGAAAAATGATCCAAATTCATGGTTTTTGTGATTTTAAAATAGTTTTAAAATCACGTGGGTAACGCATGTCACATTATTATGAATAATAGTTAATTTCGCCATGTGTAGTGACCATGAAAACCAACAAAAAAACCCTCATGGTTTCCGGCATGCTTACTACTACTACTAATATACATACGCTCAGGTAAAATTCATGTAAAAATTTAAAAGTTCGTTACTAGAATTATAACTACCTTCTTGAAAATGTTCAAAATCGTCGCAGTGGAAGACTTTGATTAAAATCAGTTTTAATAAAATTTCAAGTTTTTAAAACATTAAAAGACATTTTCGATTAACCCCTGTAAACACCGATCGACACTTCATTTGCCTTTGTTTTTATCGGTCAACCTTAGCGGTTGACACCTCTCTGCCCATCACGCTAACCAGTCGACATTTGTGAACACAAGTTGACACTACAATCTTTTCTGCCTGCACCGGTCGAACTCGTGGTCGACACTTCTACACTCACAGAGAGCGATCGACACCTGTATTCACAGGTCAACACCTTCATGCTCTCTGTTTCCATCGGTCGAACCTTGCAGCCGATGCTACTACTATTTTTATACTAACTGGTCGACACCTACAGACATAGGTCGAAACTTGATTTGGCTCTGCCTTCAAAGGTTGACCATCGCGGTCGACACTTGCCAAGTTATGTCGACCACTAAGCCTATCAGTCGACACTTCCTTTCCAGAAATCCGACTAGAAACCTTAAACTCTCCCAAAACAATTAGACTTCCGACTCAATGCTAAAAATAACACAGCGTATACTTTTCCATCAACTCAAAATCATTATTTATATAAAAAAATGACTATTAAAGTTTCAAATCCAACTATACATCAAAATGACTTAAAACGGCTCAACACGACTCTAAATATCCAAAAATCCTGACATATGCACATCATGGTCAAAACGCCCTAACAGCTAGCTGGATCGTCCATAAGCGCACTCTTCCAACTCCCTTCTAGTATTGGGCCTGCTCAAGATACTTATCAGCTACTGCCTCGTTACCTACATCACATAACTCATTTATTAGCCTAATTCTAAGTAAATATTGCGCTTAAAACATAAAAACTGAAACAACCATATTCTAACACATGCAGTTTCTACAGTTTCGTCTCTACTATCGTTTTCGTCTCTTTCTTATATTTTCTTTATCTTCTTACTACTAGTTTTTTCTTTACGTGGTAGATCAAGGCGACACATCTCGCTGTAATAATCCAAAAAATTTTAGATTTATTTAATTTCCAAAATTTTTAATTTAATTTCGGTTGAAATTTCGAGAAAATATTTTAACGGGTAAATTAATTTATAAAACTCGGAGTTTAGTTTTGTGATGGTTTTTGAAATTCTAAAGTCGGGAGCACAAGAATTTAATGAAGTTACGGACGATAAAAACACGTGAGGGCATTTTGGTAATTTAATTAATTAAATTTTAAAAAAATATATATATGACAGCGGAATGGCTTCCGGAGGAAGCCATTGGGCTGCTGCTCATCGACGCCCGAGAGGAGTGAAGCCCGACCGAGGGAGAGAAAGCTCCGAGCTTAGATCGACGGCCGACGAGCGTGAGCGTGGGAGAACCGCCAGTGACTAGTTGCTCCGCTGTGTCTTGTTCTCCTTCCGACCGAGTGCAGAATGACACCCTCGACAAACTTTTTCGCTTTTTACTACCCTGTTCTGTTTTTTTGTTTTGGCCGAGCTTAGTGCTCGGCCTACTTTCCATTTCGGGAAAATTGGCCGCAATGTTAGAATGCATTAGGAGGGAGATGCCGTGAATTGAGGGAAACCGAAAGTGAGCCATGTCGGTTTCCTGTTTTGGCCGAGCTTGGTGCTCGGCCTCATTTCATTTCCGGTGAGCTTGACTGAAGTGTATGAGTGAAATGTGCCTAGTTGTGTATCGAAATTGTGAAATTTGAATTGCAATCAAAATCGGATCTTTGTTTTGTGTAGGGCAGTTTCTGTTTTTTGCCGTTTCGGCCTAGCTTTGGTTGATCATTTTAAATTTTGTTTTTGTGGGTTAAATTAGGTTGTTAGAGGAACGTATAGCTGCTGGAATCGTTGCATTCTGATATCCGACGCAAAAGTTATGTGCGTCGGAAGTTTATGTCAAATTTTGATCCGAGTCAAAGTAGTTAGCATTTTCCGTAGAATTGTGCATGGCCGTTTTTGATGCGTAAAACTAGTTTTGATTGAGTTTTGCTTGAAGAAAACAAAAATGTGAAATTGGACAAAAAGGGTAGATTCGATTTTGGGATTTCTCCACCTAGTTGCGGCTTATCGTTTTAAAATCTGTCTTAGTATGTTAAACTAGGTTTCTAAGTGTAACACCAAAAAATGTTTGTATTTATATTAATTTAGAAAGTACGTGATTGTAATCGGCGGAGTAATGGTTGAAATTGTGGGCAGAAAATTTCTACTCCTATGTAAAAGATCATTTTGAGGCTAATGGAGGAGAGAAGAATATGAGAATCCATTCTGAATCGAACCGTATAGCAGATTTATTAAACGGTTAGGGGTTGATGGTGAAATAGTAATTAGAATTAATTATATTAATTAATTTTTTATAAAAAATTAAAAGATAAAACAGAGGGAAGGAACGGATTCTATCCTCCCCCCCCCCGCGTTCTTCTTCTGCTTCTTCCCCCGGGCGACGATCGGCGCCCTCTTCCAGCAAGTTCGGCTGATTTCTTCTCCATTTCCTCGGATTACGGTATGTTTTAACTAGTTCTCAATAGATAGTTAGTGTGTTGGTTGTTTTACCGACAAAAACGGAGTTAACTACGATATCGGGGGATTCGGTGAAAATCTAGGAAAGAAATTGAGTGTAGAGTTGATTTGGACTAGCATGTTGGTGTTTAAGCTAGAAATAGGAGTAGATTACGTGAGTTTTATGGGAAAGATCGAGCCTTTGGATAGCCGAATGCTTGGATTGTAGGACGGTTTTTGTTTAGCCACATTCGGCCAAGTTGTGGGGGTCCAATTAGGGAATGGATGAAACTGTTAGAAACTAGACGTCATGAAGAATCCGTAGCATTTTGAATCGTCCGAATAGGACGAGTATTGGATAAGTTAGGCAATTCTGAAATTAGTCAGAATTTGTGTAGAATGTTGGGAGTTTAGTTACATGGGTTCATAGAGGTTGTTTCTTTAGAAAATGTGGATTTCATGGACTGTAAATCTGATAGTTATTTAATTTGTAGGTTTCCAAGTAAACAAGCAAAATACGAGGTTCATATACGAGTGCTAAGGACGCCAGGTAAGTAGTGTAGTAGGAGTTTTCCCCTCGAGCCTACATCACAGTACAATAGGTTGCATTGCACGTTTATTTCTTGTTATGCTTTATTGATGGTGCATCATGGTTTTATTTTACGAAACGAAATGAAAAATGAATTTCCATGATTTTACAAACTGAAATAGTAGGATGAGATGAAACGAATGAAATGAGAAGATACATAAGAAGATAATAAAGGTGAGGTTGAGTGGTCTTGTCCAGTGAGGTGGATTGCGAGGTGTATCACTCTTCCTCCGCTTTACATGGTGACCTTGTCCAGTGAGGTGGACTGCGAGGTGTGTCACTTTACTAGATTGAGTTTGGGCTTGTCCAGTGAGGTGGACTGTGAGGTGCGTCATCTCGATCTAGCACTTAAAGAATAACCCAGTAGTAAGAAGATAAAGAAGATATAAGAAAGAGACGAAAACAAAAGTAGAGACGAAACTGTAGAAACTACATGTGTTAGGATGTGAATGTTTTTCAGTGTTTAAGTTTATATGCATTACTTACTTAGCATTAAGCTAATAGTTGAGTTATGTGATGTAGGTGACGACGCAGCAGCTAGTGAGTATCCTGAGCATGCCTAGGACTAGGAAGCAGTTGGAGGAGAATGCTCATGGGATGACTGGGCCAGCTGTTGAGGCGTTTTGACTGTGGTGGGTGTAAGTATGGGTAGTGAGGTATTTTGAGTTGTACTTAGTAATTTAACGTAAAAGAGAGATTTGAATTTGGGTTGAGTATTTTGGCGTGCGTAACAGGTTTGTAAATTGGGTCGAGAAGTGGATTTAAGGTTTTTAAACGTTTAGTCAAAATTCGTGTTGTTTTGTTGAATTTTGTTGAATTTTGTTGAATTTTGTTAAAGTTTCTGGGTGCAAACTATCGACCGAAGTCCATAGGTGTCGACTGGTCAATGTAAAGTAGAGAGTGAGTGTCGACCGCGAGGCTCGACCTGTGCAGAGCAGAGCCAAGGTAGGTGTCGACCCTTGGTCACAAGTGTCAACCGGTCCGTGTAAAATGGGCAGTGGTGTCGACTGCGAGGGTCGACCTGCGCGGACAAAGAGGGTTAAGGTTTCGACCTGTGACAGTGGGTATCGATCCTTCTCAAAAATGGGGATGGAGGTGTCGACCGGTGTCTTCGGTGTCGACCAATGAAAGGACCTGAGAGATATGTAGTGTCAACTGGTGTTTGCTAGTGTCGCCCGATAGAAACCCAAGACAACGTAAGTGTCAACCGGCTCTTGCAGCTGTCGACCGGTCTCTTTAATTTTTATATTTTAAAGGTCAAGTTATTTAAATCGATTTTAAATGAAGTTTCTGCTGCGGTATTTAAATGTATTTCTTTTGGAAGACGTTTGAGTAAAAAAAAAGTTGTTTTGAGTCGAAAAACAAAATTTTCAGATTTCTAGGAAATATTTAGTAGAGGATATGAGGGATGGTGACGAGTAGTAGTTGGTAGCAAACCGGTAATCACGGAGGATTTTCGGGTCGTTACAGTGTTGGTATCAGTGTCATTTGGTCAAAACGTTCAAACGATTATGCAACTGCACCTATCGCCGCACGCGTGCTCCAACAATTGTAAGTGTTTAAGTTTAGTGTTGTTTAGTAAATACTTATGAGCATAGTTGACCATTGTCCAGGAAAGAGAGTCAGAATATCTAGACGACCAAGACGTCCTAGAGTGCCAAGAGAGACAACCGAACCGAGAAGTGAAGGCGATTCTGCGACGATCCGACAATTGACAGAATTAGTAAATCGACAGTCTCAGCAGTTAGGAATGTTGCTGAATGGAAAGTACAGGGAGGTGCAGGCCCTAGTTGTAGTTAAGACCAATCAGGTGACCGATTTTGGAGATTACGACCACCGACTTTTGAAGGACAAGTGTCAGACCCGATGGCGGGCGAGGAGTGGATCCGAGCGATAGAGAGCATGTTTAAATATGCGAAGGTGGAAGAAGAGGATAAGGTTATACTGGCCACATTTCATTTAGCAAAAGATGCCAGGTTTTGGTGGGAGACTATAGAGGCCACCGTCGATACTCAGCACATGACTTGGGAAAAGTTCAAGAAGGCCTTCTACGACAAGTATTTTAATAGTACGGTGCAGGCAACTAAGAGGATGGAGTTCTTACAGTTGAAGCAAACTACATCAGTGATAGAGTACAACCGGCGATTCGAGTCCTTGTCCCAGTTTGCCAGCAATTTGGTAAGCCGGAATAAGGATAAAGCATTTCAGTTTGTACAAGGATTGAGGCTGGAAATATACAAAGGAGTGAAAATAGCGGGCATACGGGATGTGCCCTACTCTGAGGTGGTGGCCAAGGCATTAGAGTTAGAGGAAGCCGAGATGATGTGTATCAGTTAGAGGGAGGCTTCCAGGAGATCCTTTAGAGAATCGGCCTAGCAGCAGAGCAAGAGTGTCTCCCAGCCGTCACAATAGAGAGGCACAAAGAGGTTTAGTGAGGGTTCTAGCAGCCAGGGAAGTAGTAAGATGCCACAAGGACCAGTACAATTCCCCCACCCCAGTGCCCCAAATGTATGTAAGTATCATCTGGGAGAGTGCAGATGGAACTTCGGAAAGTGCTACAACGGCAATGAAGCTGGACATGTGGCCAGGGACTACCCAAAGCCTCGGGTTGTACGATGTTTTAATTGTAACGAGGTGGGCCACATCAGTAGAGATTGTCCAGCTTTGAAGAAGGGTCCGACGCGCACAGCACCGAGAGTATTCACCATGATCGAGTCGGGCAAGGATGACCAGCCAGCCGTAGTGTCAGGTACTATATTGGTAAACTCTGCACCTGCTTATATATTGATTGATTCTGGTGCAACACATTCGTTTATTGCAACTACATTTGTGGTTAAATTGGATAAATGGCTAGTATCAACGGACTGTGGTTATATGGTGATGTTGCCTTCTGGTGAGCGTATGCACTCAAATCAAGTAGTGCGTGATGGCGTGGTATTGGTGGGGAGCAAGAATTTATCAGCTGATCTCATTATTATGAGAATAACAGGATATGACATGATACTCGGAATGGATTGGCTGTTCAAGCACTACACCACAATTGACTGTAGGGTGAGCACGGTGAACTGCCAACCGCTAGATGGTGAGAGGCATATTTATCAAGCCGCAAAGAATATTTGGAAGATATCTGTGATGGCGCCTGTTAGTGCTCGTCAAGTTTTATTTGGTGAGTATTTAGGTTTTCTTGTCAGTATTATGGATGTACAGATTCCCAATGATTCGAGACCACAGGATGTTTTAATTTTTCAAGACTTCCCTAAAATTTTCTTAGATGATTTACCTGGTTCACCTCGGCACTGGAAAATAGAGTTTGCTATAGATGTGTCTCCGGGAGCTGAACCAGTATCAAAGAATCCTTACAGATTGTCGCCAGCAGAGTTGAAGGAGTTGAAGAAGCAATTAGAAGAATTGGTAGAGAAAGGGTTTATACGCCCTAGCTTTTCGCCGTAAGGCGCGCCAATTCTTTTTGTCAAAAAGAAGGACGGGTCGTTACGCATATGCATTGACTACAGGGAGTTGAATAAGCTAACGATTAAGAATAAGTTCCCTCTGCCTAGGATAGATGATTTATTTGATCAACTCCAAGGTGCGCGTGTGTTTTCGTAAATTGACCTGAGATCGGGTTATTATCAGTTGAAGGTCTGACTAGAAGATATTCTAAAGACGGCTTTTCGGACGCGGTATGGACATTATGAGTTCCTAGTGATGTCTTTTGGACTAACAAATGCTCCAGCCGCCTATATAGACCTGATGAACAAGGTGTTACACAATTATCACGATAAATTCATTATAGTGTTTATCGATGACATTTTGATGTACTCTCGGAGCAAAGAGGAGCATAAGGAGCACTTGAGATTGGTGTTGGAAACTCTGAAGCGACACCAAATTTATGCAAAGTTTTCAAACTGCGAATTCTTGCTGGATAGAATTTATTTTCTTGGTCTTGTCATCTCAAGCGATGGAATAGCGGTTGATCCAGCCAAGATCCAGGCGGCCACAGCTGAAGAATATTACGGAGATACAAAATTTTCTCCGGTTAGTGGGTTATTACAGGAGATTCATTGAGGGATTTTCGAACATTGCGCCGCTCCTGACGCAGTTAACGAGGAAAAGTGTGAAATATCTGTGGTCTGAGGATTGTGAGCATAGTTTCCAGACGTTGAAGCAGAGATTAACTACTGCTCCAATCCTGACGCTTCCTACCGAGGACGAGAAGTTTAGTATTTACTGCGATGCTTCAAAGGTGGCACTGTAATGTGTATTAATGTAAGAAGGGAAGGTGGTAGCATATGCCTCTAGACAATTGAAGGCTTATGAGTATAAATACCCGACGCACGACCTGGAACTAGTTGCAGTTGTTTTTGCGCTGAAAATTTGGAGGCATAATTTATATGGATAGCAGTGCGAGGTATATTCCGATCACAAAAGCCTGAAGTATATTTTTACTCAGAAGGACCTAATCATGCGACAACGGCGATGGTTAGAATTTGTGAAGGATTATGATGTCGAGATTAAGTACCATCCCGGCAAGGCGAATGTAGTAGCCGATGCTTTGAGCAGAGTGACGGCATCTAGTTTGGCTATGACTTCAAGCATGCCTGTGGCTTTAGATGCGGAGTTTCGGAAGTTCAAATTAGAGGTGGTGTCGAACATGTCGGCCATGTTATCGACTATGTCTCTATAGCCCACTATTTTGGAGAAGATTAAGCAGACCCAGAGGGACAATACTGAATGCAAAGAAATTAAGTCAAGCATGGCTTCCAACGATAGCTCAGATTTTAGTTATTTGGATGACGGAATTCTTAAGTTTCGAAATAGGTGATTCGTTCTGAATAATCAAGAGCTACGGAAGGAAATATTAGCTGAAGCCCAGTCTTCGAGATTTTCTATGCATCCAGGGAGTACTAAGATGTATAGATATCTTAAATAGCATTACTGGTGGCCTGATAAGAAGAGAACGAGGGCGAAGTATGTAGAGTTGTGTTTAATCTGCTAGCAGATTAAGGCTGAACATCAGAGACCGACAGGAAAATTGCAGCCATTACTGATAGCTGAATGGAAATGGGAGCAAATAGCGATGGACTTTGTTGTAGGGCTGCCTCGGACGACAAAGGGCTATGACGGAATATGGGTGATAGTGGACAGGTTAACCAAATCGGCCTATTTTCTGCCAATAAAGATGATGTATTCTATGGATCACTTTGCCGAACTATAAATTCAAGAGATCGTGCAATTGCACGGAGTTCCAACTTCAATTGTATCAGACAGGGACCCTAGATTTACATCAAAATTCTGGAAGAGTTTCCACAAGGCCATGGATACGCAGCTTAGTTTTAGCACAGCGTTTCATCGTCAGACGGATGGACCATCTGAGAGAATTATTCAGACGCTAGAGGATATGCTTCGAGCTTGTGTACTGGATCCAAGGGTCTTAGAGCAAATATCTGTCGTTGGTAGAATTTTTTTATAATAACATTTTCCAGGCGACGATAGGTATGGCTCCATACGAGGTCCTTTACGGGAGAAAGTGCAGGTCCCCACTTTATTGGGATGAAGTTTGCGAGGCTAGTTTAGTAGGTCCGGATATTTTGCAGTAGACAGTAGAGAAAGTTGCATTTATTCGGCAGCGTATCTTAACAGCTCAAAGCCGACTGAAGAGTTATGCAGATCGTCGGGGAAAAGAGCTAGAATTTAAAGTGAATGATGAAGTTTTCTTGAAGATCTCTCCGTTCAAGGGAGTTGTGAGATTCGGAAAGAGAGGTAAGCTAAATCCAAGATACATTGGACCATTTCCTATTACGGAGAGAGTAGGAAAGACAGCTTACCAGCTTCAACTACCAGCCTCTATGGAAGGGATCCACAATGTATTTCACGTATCAATACTGAGGAAGTGTATACAAGATCCTTCTCATGTGGTGGAACAGCGAGATGTGGAGGTTCAACACACACTAACGTATGAAGAGAGGCCAGTGGAGATATTAGATTATGCAGTAAAGACTCTACGCAACAAAGAGATTCCACTGGTGAAAGTTTTTTGGCGCAACTACAGCGTAGAAGAAGCCACTTGGGAGCGGCAGCAGGACATGATGAGCCAATATCCAGAACTATTCAGGTAACAAAATTTTGGGGACAAAATTTCTTTTAAGGAGAGTGAAATGTAACACCCAAAAATTTTTCCATTTATATTAATTTCGAAAGTACGTGATTGTAATCGGCGGAGTAATGATTGAAATTGTGGCTGAAAAAGTTCTACCCTATGTAAAAGATCATTTCGAGGCTAATGGAGGAGAGAAGAATTTGAGAATTCATTCAGAATCGAACAGTATAACAGATTTATTAAACGGTTAGGGGTTGAGAGCGAAATGGTAATAAGAATTAATTATATTAATTAATTTTTTTTAAAAAAATTAAAAGATAAAACAGAGGGGAGGAATGGAGTCCCCCCCCCCCCCCCCCCCATGTTCTTCTTCTTCTTCTTCTTCTTCTTCTTCTTCCCCCGCGCGACGATCGGCGCCATCTTCCAGCAAGTTCAGTCGATTTCTTTTTTGTTTCCTCAAATTACGGTATTTTTTAACTAGTTCTCAATAGATAGTTAGTGTGTTGGTTGTTTTAGCGACAAAAACGGAGTTAGCTAGGGTATCAGGGGATTAGGTGAAAACCTAGGAAAGAAATTAAGTGTAGAGTTGATTTTAACCAGCATGTTAGTGTTTAACCTAGAAATAGGAGTAGATTACGTGGGTTTTATGGGAAAGATCGAGCGTTTGGATAGCTGAATGCTTGGATTGTAGGATGGTTTTTGTTCAGGCACATTCGACCAAGTTGTGGGAGTCCAATTAGGGAATGGATGAAACCGTTAGAAACTAGACGTCATGAGGAATCCGTACCATTTTGAATTGTCCAAATAGGACGAATATTGGATAAGTTAGGCAATTCTAAAATTGGTCGGAATTTGTGTAGAATGTTAGGAGTTTAGTTAGATGGGTTAATAGAGGTTGTTTCCTTAGAAAATGTGGATTTCATGTGCTGTAAATCTGATAGTTATTTAATTTATAGGTTTCCCAGTAAACAAGCGAAATACGATGTTCATATACGAGTGCTAAGCACGCAAGGTAAGTTGTGTAGTAGGAATTTGGTTGTCGGGCCTACATCACAGTACAGTAGGTTGCATTGCACGTTTATTTCTTGTTATGCTTTATTGATGGTGCATCATGGTTTTATTTTACGAAACGAAACGAAAATGAATTTCTTTGATTTTACAAAGTGAAACATTAGGATGAGATGAAACGAATGAAATGAGAAGATACGTAAGAAGATAAAAAAGGTGAGGTTTAGTGATCTTGTCCAGTGAGGTAAACCGTGAGATGTATCACTCCTCCTCCGCTTCACGTGGTGACCTTGTGCAGTGAGGTGGACTGCGAGATGTGTCGCTTTACTAAATCGAGTTAGACCTTGTCCGGTGAGGTGGACCGTGAGGTGTGTCATCTCGATCTAACACGTAAAGAAGAACCCAGTAGTAAGAAGATAAAGAAGATGTAAGAAAGAGACGAAAACAAAAGTAGAGACAAAACTATAGAAACTGCATATGTTAGGATGTGAATGTTTTTCAGTGTTTAAGTTTATGAGCATTACTTACTTAGCATTAGGCTAATAGTTGAGTTCTGTGATGTAGGTGACGACGCAGCAGCTAGCAAATATCCTGAGCATGCCTAGGACTAGGAGGCAGTTGGAGGAGGACGCTTGTGGGACGACTGGCTAGCTGTTGAGGCGTTTTAACTATGGCGGGTGTAAGTACGGGTAGTGAGGTATTTTGAGTTGTACTTAGTAATTTAATATAAAAAAGAGATTTGAATTTGGGTTGAGTATTTTGGCGTGCGTAACAGGTTTGTAAATTGGGTCGAGAAGTGGATTTATGGTTTTTAAACGTTTAGTCAAAATTCGTGTTGTTTTGTTGAATTTTGTTAAAGTTTCTGGGAGCAAACTGTCGATCGAAGTCCATAGGTGTCGACTGGTCAGTGTAAAATAGAGGGTGAGTGTCGACCGCGAGGCTGGACCTGTGCAGGGCAAAGCCGAGGTAGGTGCGACCCCTGGTCACGAGTGTCGACCGGTCCGTGTAAAATGGGCAGTGGTGTCGACCGCGAGGGTCGACCTGCCCGGACAGAGAGAATCAATGTGTCGACTTGCGACAACGGGTGTCGACCGCTCTCAAAAATGGGAGTAGAAGTGTCGACCGGTGTTTTCAGTGTCGACCGATGAAAGGAGCTGTGAGATATGTAATGTCGACCGGTGTTTGCCAGTGTCGCCCGATGGAAACCCGAGACAACGTAAGTGTCGATTGGCTATTACAGTTGTCGACCGATCTCTTTAATTTTTATGTTTTAAAGGTTAAGTTATTTAAATCGATTTTGAACGAAGTTTCCGGTGCGGTATTTACATGTATTTCTTTTGGAAGACGTTTGAGTAAAAAAAAAAAATTCATTTTGAGTGAAAAAACAAAGTTCTCAAATTTCTAGGAAATATTTAGTAGGGGATATGAGGGATGGTGATGAGTAGTAGTTGGTAGCGAAATGGGAATCACGAAGGATTTTTTGGAAGTACGTGGTTGTAATCGGCGGAGTGATGGTTGGAATTGTGGGCGGAAAATTTCTACTCTTAGGTAAAAGATTATTTTTAAACTAATGGAAGAGATAAAAATTTAAGAATCCAATCAGAATAGGACGATATAACTGATTTATCGAAAGGGTTATGGTTGAGGGCAAATTATTAATTAGAATTAATTATATTAAT
>CM039519.1:17238428-17267815 GCA_022433055.1 Begonia peltatifolia | reverse complement strand
GGACGAGTATTGGATAAGTTAGGCAATTCCAAAATTGGTAGGAATTTGTGTAGAATGTTGGGAGTTTAATTGGATGGGTTGATAGAGGTTGTTTCTAGAAATTATGAATTTCATGGACTGTAAATCTGACAGTTATGTAATTTATAGGTTTCCCAGTAAGCAAGCGAAATACGAGGTTCATATACGAGTGCTAAGGACGCCAGATAAGTAATGTAGTAGGAGTTTTGCCTTCGGGTGTACATCACAGTTGAGTAGGTTGCATGGAACGTTTATTTTATGTTATGCTTTGTAATATGCATCACAGTTTTAAATTACAAAACGAAACCAAAATAAATTTCCATGTTTTTATGAAGTAAAACAATAGGAGGTGATGAGACGAATGAAATGAGAACATATGTAAGAAGATAATGAAGGTGAGGATGAGTGATCTTGTCCAGTGTGGTGGACCGCGAGGTGTATCACTCCTCCTCCGCTTTACGTGGTGACGTTGTCCAATGAGGTGGACCGCGAGGTGTGTCGCTTTACTAGATCGAGTTTGGCCTTGTCCAGTGAGGTGGACCGTGAGGTGTGTCATATTAATCTACCATGTAAAGAAGAACGCAGTAATAAGAAAATAAAGAAGATGTAAGAAAGAGACGAAAACGAAAGTAGAGACGAAACTGTAGAAACTGCATTTGTTAGGATGTGAATGTTTTTTCGTGTTTAAGTTTATATGCATTACTTACTTAACATTAGGCTAATAGTTGAGTTATGTGATGTAGGTGACAATGCAGCAGCGAGTGAGTATCCCGAGCATGCCTAGGACAAGGAGGTAGTTGGAGGAGAACGCTCGTGGGACAACTGGGCCACCTGTTGAGGCGTTTTGACTATGGCGGGTGTAAGTACTGGTAGTGAGGTATTTTGAGTCGTACTTAGTCATTTTGGTGGAAATAGAGATTTGAATTTGGGTTGAGTATTTTGGCGAGTGTAACAGGTTTATAAATTTAGTCGAGAAGTGGATTCATGGTTTTTAAACGTTTAGTGAAAATTCGTGTTGTTTTGTTGGATTTTGTTAAAGTTTTTAGGTGCAAAGTATCGTCCGAAGTCCATAGGTGTCGACCGGTCAGTGTAAAATAGAGGGTGAGTGTAAACCTCAAGGCTCTACCTGTGCAGGGCAGAGCCGAGGTAGGTGTCGACCCCTGGTTAGAAGTGTCGACCGGTCCGTGTAAAATGGGCAGTGGTGTCGTCCGCGAGGGTAGATCTGTGCGAACAGAGAGGATCAAGGTATTGACCTGCGACAACGGGTGTCGACCCCTCTCTAAAATGGGTGTAGAAGTGTCAACCGATGTCCCCAATGTTGACCGATGAAAGTACTCGAGAGATATGTATTGTCGACCGATGTTTGTCAGTGTCGACCGATGGAAACCTGAGACAACTTAAGTGTCGACCGGCTCTTGCAGGAGTCGACCGGTATTTTTTTTTGTTATGTTTTTAAAAACTAAAGTTTCTTTAAACCGATTTTAAACGAGTTTTCGCTGTGGCATTTATGCATATTATTTTGGAAGTTGTTTTGAGTAAAAGAAAAAAGAGTCATTTTGAGACGAAAAATAAAACTTTCCAATTTCTAGGAAATATTTAGTAGAGGATATGATGGATGGTGATGAGTAGTAGTTGGTAGCGAATTGGGAATCATAGAGGATTTTCGGGGCATTACAGCTTAAGTAGTGGGCTGGCTGGGCTGTCACGCGACGTGTATGTGTTGATTGTGAGGATGATGGGCAGTGGTACCGCGGATCCTACTATTGTGTGGGCCGATGCAACACCAGTCGCGGATTTCGCTCGATCAGTGGGTCAGCTAGGCTGTCGCGAAACGTGTGTGTTGCAATTGTGGCACCGGTGCTTGGAAGGCGGGGACGGGTGCGACGTGTCAAGGTGTAGTGTGGCGCGAGTTACACCTTCACCCTGATGTCATTGTTGTGTGGTGATGCGTGTGTGGAGCTTGTGGACCTCGTTGCTGTGGAGTCCGAGACGGTGGCAACGTGTCAGGATGTAGGGTGGCGTTAGGTTCCTCCTTAGCCTGGTGCGGCTACACTACGTGTCACAGATATGACAACATGAGTATGAGTCTGGACACTGCATGTGATAGGATCGCATTGTCGGCTTTTACTTTTATATTGTTCTACTTACTGAGCATTAGATGATGTGTGGTCTATGGTGTAGGTGCTGACGATATTGTTGGTGAGCCCCGAGAGCCTAGTACTAAGATGTAGGATGGTTGGCGGCGTACAACTGATGCACCAGACTGCGTATTGTTAGGGCGACCCGAACCGTGGAGATGGTAGGTGATGGTGAGAAGCGTTTGGGTTGTTGTTTTGTGTCGGGACATTTATGCGGATAGAGGAGTTCGTATAGACGTCAGTTGTACAGGATTGTATAAAATGGTTGTAGTGTTTTGGGGAGGCATACGTATTTCTATATGTTAGAGTATGATATTGCTTTATACTGTGGACTTTTCTCATTTGCAGTTGATGGATTTTCGTTATCTTAAAACTTCGATTATTTTTGTTATGCAGATTCACTTGATGATTGATTGGTAAATATTTATAGTTTTCTGGTGAACTGTGTGTAGGGTTTTATTTTTGGGATAGCTAATTTTTAGGCGTTACTTTGCCAAAATTTGGGGAGAAAGGTTGGGAGTCGAGAGGATATGGAGTACGTTGGGGAGTGTACAGTGAGGTACTAGAGAAGTGTGGATGGGCGCGGGAGTGCGGCGTGGTCGCAGGTGCGTGGGGCTCGCGGCCCTGCGGGTGCGCACGGGTTGTGCAGCGTCGGGTGAAGGCATACGTGAGGACGTGCTGTACGGAGACAGGGTGCGTGAGGCACGCGGCGCTGTTAGCTTGCGCGTGACGCGGTGATGTTGACTTGGCGCGTGCAGCACCGAGATAGTACGCGCGGGGCGCCGGAGTGGGGACGTGGGCGCATGGCACCGAATTTGTGTAGTTTAGTGTGTGTGATGGACTTCGTCCTTTAAATTTCATGTTCTATTATATTATCCGTAAAACTATTTTAAAATTGTCATTTCCGCTGCGTATTTTACATTGAGGATTTCGTGATCCCTATTCGGGGCGCTAATTATTTTCGAATCGAGTCGAAAATTTTTATACTTACAAATGTTCATTTGAATATGATTTGAAAGTGAAAGTAGTATAAGATTTAGTGAATTCGCGTCAAATCACTGTATGTCATAATGTGTGGACGTACTATAGCACAGTGGGAACGTGTGGGTTTCCCGGGGTGTTACAATTATGGTATCAGAGTCATGGGGTCGACGTCGTTCAGAGGATTACCTAACACTGCCAGTCACTGCACGAGAGCACTCCACCAACTGTAAGTGTTTAGATTTAAATTTATTGTTGGACTAATGTGAGTTTTGTGTATGTTAAAGGTAGAAAATGTCATGAGACGCGAGAGGCAGAGGTAGAGGTCGACCACGACGAGAGGCGCCTAGAGCTGTGGGCGATATGGATGATACCGTCCGGCAGCTTACCGAGTTAGTCCACCGACAGTCTCAAGCAGCTGAAGAGATTTATAAGTAGGGACGACCAGGGTCATTCTAGCGCCCAGAGTTCGTCTGACAGAGGGGGTGATAGGCTAGAAAGACTTAGACCCCCGACTTTTGACGGGTCATCTCCGGATCCTCTCAGTGCTGAGTAGTGGATGCGGAGCATGGAGAGGATGATGGGTTTTGCAAAGGTGGCGGAGCAAGACAAGGTTTCTAGTGCGACATTCTATCCGGCCAAGGATGCGAGCCATTGGTGGGATGGCCACGAGAGATGTGGAGACCATGACCTGGGAGGAGTTTAGGTTGGTGTTTTTCGGTAAGTATTTCAGCCATTCTGTCAGGGCACGGAAGATGGTGTAGTTTGCGCAGTTGAGGCATACCCGCACTGTGGCCGGGTATGTACGACAATGTGAGTCCTTGTTGCGGTTTGCAGGGCATTTAGTGAGCCTCGATGAGAATAAGGTACATCAGTTTGTGCAGGGCCAGAAGCCGGATATCTATATGGGCATGCAGATTGCGGGGACTCGAGGCATGCCATACCAGAAGGTGGTAGCGAAGGCCCTGGAGATTGAGAAGGCTTGGGCAAAGCTTCCTAGTTATAGGGAGATACCCAAGGAGCAGCCTCGGAGATCATTCAGAGAGTCGTTGCCACAGTCGTGTAGGGAGGGGGCGTCCATGCAGAAAGGCTTGAAGAGGCCTAGTGACAGTTCCAGCAGCCAGGGGAGCACCAAGAGGACGCAGGGGTCGGGACAGTTTCCAGTGTGCCCGAAGTGTCAGAGGAGCCACCCAGGCGAGTGCAGAATGGGCCCAGTGCGCTGTTATAACTGTGGCGAGGTGGCCCACATGTCTAGGGAGTGACAGAAGGCGCATCAGAACCGTTGCTTCAACTGTAATGAGATGGGATACTTTGCCAATATATACCCAGCTACGAGCAAGACGTCAGCTAGAGTTACACCTCGGGTCTTTGCCCTTTTTGAGCCATATAATGCTGCCCAGCCATCAATGATTGCAGGTAACATTTTTGTTTTTGGTGTGGCAGCTTATACATTGAATGGTACGGGCGCTACACACTTGTTTGTGTCGACGGGTTTTGTTGTTAAGGAAATTTGGAGTTCAGTCCCGCAGGGCAACATTACGATGTGACCTTGCCATCAGGGGAACATTTGTATTCAGAACAGGTGGTGCGGGCAATGTGGTGATAGAGGGGAAAAAGCTGTTATATGCCGAGCTAGTCATACTCCATATGAGCGGCTATGAGGTGATCTTGGGAATGGACTGGCTGTTCAGACATTATGCCAAGATTGACTGCAGGACCAGATAAATTCATTTTCGGCCCCCGTGCGGGGAAGGCTACACGTTCAAAGCAGGTAAAGTTCTTGCCAGGATTTCTGCTATCTTTTCTCATCAGACTCCACAGTTGTTGGGCAAGGGTTTTCAGGGGTACCGTCGCAGGGTGATACTCGGTTACAGGATATCCTTATTGTCCAGGAGTTCTCTGAGGTATTTCGAGATGATTTGTCAGGGCTACCCCCTGATAGATGTTTTCCCAGGTGCCGAGACAGTGTGCAAGAACCCGTACAGATTAGCACCTACTGAATTTAAGGAGCTGAAGGCTCAATTGGAGGAGGTGATGGATAAGGGCTTTATACGCCCTAGTTTTTCACCTTGGGGCGCGCCAGTTCTATTCGTCAAGAAGAAGGACGGATCCCTACGTATGTGTATTGACTATCGGGAGTTGAATAAGTTGACGGTGAAGAACAGACGATTTGTTTGATCAGCTACAGGGTGCCCGAGTGTTTTCTAAGATCGACCTGAGCTCTGGCTATCATCAGTTGAAGGTAAAGGGAGAGGATGTAACAAAGACGGTCTTCAGGACGAGGTACGGACATTTGTAGTTCCTGGTTATGTCATTGGGGCTGACCAATGCCCTGCAGCGTTTATGGATTTGATGCACCGAGTGTTCAGGGAGTACCTGGACAAGTTTGTGATCGTGTTTATTGACGACATCCTGATTTACTCGCGGAGTGAAAAGCAGCACAGGGAGCACTTGAGCACCGTATTGACTATTCTGAGCCAGCATCAGCTGTACGCTAAGTTATTGAAGTGCGAGTTTTGGTTGGACAGGATTCACTTTTTGGGGCATGTTATTTCCTCTGAGGGTATTTCAATCGATCCGGTGAAAGTTCAGGCTGTGAAGTAGTGGCCGCGGCTAACCAGTGCTAGCGAGATATGCAGTTTTCTAGAGTTGGCTGGATATTATAGGAGATTCATTGAGGAGTTCTCTAAGATCTCAGCTCCCTTGACCCGGCTGACAAGAAAGAATACGAAGTATGAATGGACTGAAAGGTGTGAGGACAGCTTTCACGCATTGAAGCAGAGATTGACTACGACTCGTATATTGACGTTGCCCGTGGAAGGAGAGAAGTTCTGCATTTATTGTGATGCCTCGAGGATTGGTTTGGGGTGTGTTTTGATGTAGGGTGGCAGAGTCATTGCCTATGCCTCCAGGCAGTTGAAGGCTTACGAGCAGAATTATCCCACTTACGATTTGGAGCTGGCGGCTTTTGTATTTGCACTCAATATTTGGAGGCATTACTTTTATGGGCAGCAGTGCGAGATTTACTCAGACCATCAGAGCCTGAGGTACATTTTCACATAGAATGAACTAAATTTAAGATAGATGAGGTGGCTCAAACTGGTCAAGGATTACGATGTGTAGATCTAGTACCACCTGGGAAAAGCAAACGTGGTGGCAGACGCCTTGAGTCGGGTAATAGCTTCGACTTATGCCATGACTTTCATAAGGCCTATTGAGTTGCTGACAGAGATGCAGAGTTTTAGCCTGGAGGTAGTTTCTCATCTGGCAACAACTCTTTCGACCTAGTCGTTGAGGCTGACTATTCTATACAGTATTAGGCAGGCCTAAGAGACTGACTCAAAGTGTGGCGAGCTGAAGATAAGTATGGAGGCCAGGCCTAATTCTTAGTTCAGCTATTTAGAGGACGGGATTCTGAAATTTCAGATTTCTCAATTACTCACTAATCTATCACACTCCAACCTATTACGAATCATCTAACTACCATTGGAGATTTCGAATTCAGAAACCTTAATTGCACAGTATCCGCTCTCGGATATTCTTCAATTTTCAGAACTCGCTCACCTTTTACCTTGAGCCCTTAGTTCTTTAACGTCCTTGCTTTTAACTTTATTCTTCCCCTAGTTGTCATTTTACATATTCTCAAGTTCATCCCATCCAATTACTTCCGCTTCCTATCTATATTCTCAAACTTTATTGGTTCCTTCATTCAGATCTCAATCTACTGGTTCTCTAGATCATAATTTGTATAAGAGTAAATCCATCAATGAATAACGACGGAGGTCCATAGCATAGAGCAATGTGAGGCTCATATATAAGGCCCATATACGCACGCCAGCAAAATCGTTCAAAACACCTCCTCTAAAACCCCAAACCTGATAACTCCCTAAGACATGGAGATCTTTAAAATACTTCTTTACCTTCATTAAATTCCAACTCTGGTCCCATGATTGCGTTTGTTATCTTCAATCTAACTATTTACATTCTTGGCTATGCATCGAGCACTATCTAATTTCACAAGTCAATTATGTACGTTACACTCAACTGTTCATTAATTTTACTAGTTATAGTCCAACTTCTCTAATTCCTTTATTCTAATCTCATGTCTAGCCGCCCTTGGCTATAATTTGCTCAAAACCTAATTTCCTTACCCCAATCACCACTACCGGCTTTACATTTGAACTATTCTAAGCTACTCTCTTTAAACTTAGATTGTTTCTAAATACTCTTTCCGCTTCCTCACATTGATTCGCCCATAAATCCTATTATTCGCAAACTTGTTGTAGACTATGCTACACTAATGTTCCAAATGTCGTCAGATTCTTACGTCATCAAGTCCAACCCAATAGTGATTCTATTCAATTAGCTATAACCTCAATATCCAAAATCACCTAACTGGATCTCTTCCCTACATCCCTCTCAACGAAATTTCATCCAAATTATTAATTTGCAAACTCATACTTAGCATCATCGATAAAATATAACTCTAAATATCCTCGAGTGACATCTGTTTTAACTAAATATCTTAATCAAAATTTTCTAAGTTCTTAATTTCCATCGATAAACTAAATCACTACAAAATCTTGTCGGTAGTCCACTATCTCATCGACATAGTTCTTTAGAATTCTCCTCAATTAGATCCTCAAACTATTATCATTTAATACGTGCACCTTCGTCCAAGAGTATTAGAATCTATACACTCGAACTCACAGCTCATTCTTAAATTTACCGATCATGTTGCAACCAATTTAAATCTCCCGATAAAGTCACATATATTACATTTTCCCAACTTACACAGTAGCATAAAGAATTTCAATTTCAGTCCCTTAACTTTTTTGTGATTAGCTATGCTGATTCACTTACGATCATTCTATCTCGTATCTAGATATCTCAATATGTTTTCAATCAATTCACATACTCCTTGATCAAGCAACACCAAGTACTTGACACTTCTACTATTTAAGTCGCCAGTCAAATATAACTCCACATAATTTTCCTTAATCTCTCATTGATCCCTTAAAGCCCTGAACTACTATCTAATATAGTTTACATCTCCAAGTATTACGTAACCGAATGACTGTTGAAATATAGTCTTCAAACTTCTGAACAACGTCATACGCCATACTCCAGTATCCTCTATTTCCTCAACTCCTCATTGATCGACTTTATCCACACGTATGGCACCTCCGTTTAACTCAAACTCTTAACTATCCAACCGATACTCTACTTAACCCTTCTAACAACATACCTCCTGTGGGCAATTGCTATCAGGTACATGAATTCCTTTATTCGGAATAAACTGCGATATACATCTGTAATGACTACAATAGATATCTCGTACCTGAAAGCTAGCAGCTTGTCCTATCCATCCTCACATTGCGCTTTCGTTTTACTCACAACAACTTTAATACTCTCAATATCTTGCTAAAAATCTAGTTTCATATTCTCCCTTTGTTGTCCGAGCTATCGTTGGCCTTCTTCAGGCCCCTCTATTGGGACGATTCCTCCCCACTCCGTTGAGGCAGTAACTCCCTGAAAAATCATCGGGGCCGCTCATTAAGCGATTCTCTGTAGCTGGGAAGCTTCACTCCCGCTTCCTCGATGTCTAATGCCTTGGCCACAACACCTTTATAGGGCACCCCTCTCATTCCTGCCACTCGCATGCCCAAGTATACGTCTGGCTTTAATCCCTGCACGAAGTAGTGTCTCTTGTTCTCATCTAGGTTCACTAAATGTCCAGCAAACCGAGACAGCGCCTGAAACTGTCTCACATACTCGGCCACAGTACCCATCAGTCTCAACTGGGCTAACTCAACCATTTTCTGTGTCCTGGCCGAGTGGCTGAAATACTTATAGAAGAATATTGCCTTAAACTCTTTCGAGGCCATGACCTTCACATCTCCCGTGGCCTTCACCGTATCCTACCAAAATTAGGCATCCTTGGCCAGGTGCAATCTAGCATTGGGAACCCTGTCCTGATCATCCACCTTGGCATAGTCTAACATGTTTTTCATATTTCGAATCCACTACTCAGCAATGAGTGGGTCCGAAGATGATCTGTCGAACACTGGGGGTATGAGCCTGTGCAACCTATCACCCCCAGATCCGTCAAAGTCTGGGCACTATACTGGCCCTGGTCCTCTATACTCATAAACTGCTCCAGCTACTGTGACTGGCGGTTGACCAACTCAGTAAGTTGTCTAATGGCGTAATCCATATCACCTACAGCTCTACGCGTCCCTCTAACCATAACGCTAGACCTGTACACTACAATGTCAAGTGAGTTTAAACAGAACTACAAAGGTTCTAACAAATACTTACGGTTGGCGAAGCACTCTCATACAGCGGCTGGGGGTACTAGAAGATCCATCAAACGACGTCGACCCTGTGGCTCGTACACTCGTAACACACTCTCTTTCCTCCTATTAATCATCCCCTCTATCTTTCCTCCAAGCGGTGTGAGAATTGTGACAATCCCTCTTGCTTTAACAATCTCGCCACTCCTCCGAGGGGCCCGACATCCTCGTCGGCCACACTTCCGGTTGGGTATAAGCTCTGATATTAACTCTGTAACGTCCCGAAAACCTACTCGTTTCTGGTTCATTCACTGCCCCGAAACTACATCTGTAACGCCCCCGAGTCGTCCCCTGACTCGGGTCGCCAACTGTGTACTTACTTCTCACCTCGACATAATTCATATAAAATTTGAAACTTATGTTCCTCGACTTAAATTAGTACTATTTGAAAACTATTTGAGAACGCCGCAGCGGAAAACTCAATTGAAAACTAGTTTAAATAAACTTCATTTCTTAAAACATAAAAATAAAGAGACCGGTCGACCCCTAGAAATGTTGGTCGACACTTGAGCTGTCTCGGGTTTTTCATGGGAACCCCCTAGTGCTTTCTCACTAGCACGTTAACGACGAGGCGTTGCCCATGCGTGACATCTTTTCTTATTTGATTACATTTCATATGCACAATTCAAAACATGCTCATGCTCAAAACTCGTTATTTCGTAGTTCAAAACCATGATGCATGACAACACATATGCACGACTAACAGAGCGAACATCAAAACAACAATCAAAACAAACAAACAATACTACCATTCCATGGTGTAGGCCTGAATGCAAACCACAAACAATCTATCACTTACTTGGCGTCCTTGCTTTCTGTGGTGCACATTTCTACCACCTCCTCGGGCTCCACCTATCACATAACAATCCACATTAAAAACTCATCTCACAACTCGTTTCATGTACTAAAATTATGTCTACTAACTCACTCTAGCAAAGCCCAACTAAGATGGCTCGCTAACCCAAATTTCTGTCAAAATCAACCTAACTTCCAACACGTATAACTTTTGCGTCGGTTATCGGAGTCACTCGATTACAGTGGCCAAACGCTCCAATCAGAACCTAGTTTAACATACTGAAACAAAATTTAAATCTATTAACTGCAGCTAGGTTGAAACTCTAAAAAGCAAAACCAAATTTCATACTAAAACGCCCAGGACTCCCATTCTTGGTTCTCTCAACAAAACTCATTCAATTCCTCAAAAATTTATCACACTACAACCTATTACGCATCATCTAACTACCGTTGGAGATTTTGAATTCAAAAACCCGAATTGCACGATACCCCCTCTCAGATATTATTCAATTTTCGAAACTCCCTCACCTAACCCACTCTGAACCGTTAATTCCCCACATCCACCGTTCTAAATCCTAGCACAAACCTCAGGAAATTTAAACCAAAACTCAACCCTAGATTATCGATCATAGAGGCGAGGATATAAAGAGATTACCGGGGAGAAAGAGGGGTCGGGTTCTGCACGTCGACGAGAGGAGGAACAAGAACGTGAGCGGCGAGCTCTAATTGCCAGCGAAGAGGGAGACGAAGCGCGCGCGGGAGAAGGAAGGCATTCACCTCTTCCTTTCTGCCGAGAGAATGAACGGAGTGGTTTTTGTTGAAGCCACTCTTGTTTCTTTTATTTATTTATTTTTATTTTTTAATTAATTAATAATAATAATAATAATTACTAATTACTATTTCGTACTCACACTTTAATCCATTAGTCAAACAGCTATTATGTCCGTTTCTGATCAGAATTCTAAAATTTTCTCCTCTGCATTAGCCTCGAAGTAATCTTTTATTTAGCAAGCTAAATTTTTCGCATGTAGTTCCAACTAAAACTCCGCCGCTCACCGCGTCGAAAATCAAAAAATCATTTGACGGAAATTTTGGGCGTTACAGAAACCTTATCTTCTTCTTCCACTTTCGCATATTTGAACATACTTTCAATTGTACGGACCTACTCCTCTACAGCTGTTGGATCCGATGTCTGACCTTCAAATGTCAGGGGTCGAAACCTCCTAAATCTCTTATCTGATTGGTCATGGCTAGAGCTAGAGTCTGCAATTCCTTGGAGTTCTAGATTTAGGAAAATCCCTAATTGCTGAGACTATTAATTCACCAACTCGATCGGCTGTCTAATTGTCATCGAATCATCTTCACTTCTTGAATTAGTTGTCTCTCTTGGCACTCTCGGACGTCCTGGTCATCTAGAAATTATGATTAATTTCCTGAACAAAGTTAACCACTCTCATAAACATCTAATAACTAAAGCTAAACTTAAACACTTACAGTTGTCGAAGCACATCATGCGGCGATCGGCGTTGTTTGGTAATCATTTGAACGGTTTGACTATTTGGCTCTGAGACCATCTCTGTAGCAACCCAAAAACCCACACGGTTTCTGGTATGCTCACTGCTACTACTCACTGCTCTGATACCATCTCTGTAGCGACCCGAAAAATCCTCACGGTTCCTGGTACACTCACTACTACTACTCACACACATACACTAGGGTAAAATTGTGTCAAAATTTAAAAATTTGTTTCGCGAATTATAACGACCTTTTTTAAAATGTTTAAAATCATCGCATAGGACAATGTCACACAACCCCACCTTCATTATCTTCTTACGTATTTTCTCTTTTCGTTCGTTTCATCACGTCCTACTATTTCACTTCGTAAAAACATGAAAATATATTTTCGTCTCGTTCTCCTAATTTAAAACAATGATGCACAACCATGAAAGTATAATGCAAAGTAAACACGCAATTCATTTTACTGAACTGTGATGTAGGCCAGAAGGCAAAACTCATACTACATTATTTACCTGGCGTTCTTAGCAACTCGTACACTATATACGGCTCGCTAACTGGAGAACTTATTAAACCACACATCTATTAGCTCTACTTTCCATTAAATTGTAAAACTCTAAAGGAAACAATAATTAAACCCCCCACTCAGCCTAAACTGAAATCCTAACTCAATTTCCAACTAACCTTCAAAATTTCATAACTGCTACAATACTTATCCGCTTCGGACGATTTGAAATGCTACGCATTTCTCATGACGTCTAGTTTCTAACGGTATAATTCAATCCCTAAATCAACACATTCCACTTGGCCGAACGTGGCCGAATGAAGACTGTTCCACAATTCGAGCATTCGGCTATCCCAACGCTCAATTTTTTGCCATAAAATCTCATACTCTATTCCTACTTCTAGCTTAAACACTAGCATACCAATAGAAATCACTATAATTTTCAAACCTCGTATCTCCCTCACAGGTTTTACCAAAACTAACCTATCCTCCCTCTACTTTAACTTTCGTCGCTCAAAACAACTAAAATATTATCTATCTACTAGGAACTAGCTAACACTTACCGTGGATTAAAGTTTGATAAAGGAAGATCGTCGCTTGAGAAGGAGTATTGTCGAGGAATGGTTTCACGCAGAAGAGGGAAGGAGAAAATAGGGGGGAGCTGCAGTGAAGAAGAGCAAACAATCGAGGGTGTTTTCTATATATATCTTTTTTTTATTATTATTATTTAATATAATTAATCCTAATTAATATTTTGCCCTTAACCATTAACCGTTTAATAAATCTGTTATAAATTCCGATTCCGGTTGAATTCTTAAAATTTCTCCATCATCATTAGTCCCAAAATAATCTTATACTTACGAGTATAAATTCTCCACTCTCAATTCTGAATAAAACTCCGCTGACTACAACTACGTAAATTCGAAAATTAGTTTAAGCGGAAAATTTCAGGTGTTACAACTTAAAAAGACATTTTTGAAAATATTTTGAATAACATTTCAGCGGAAAGCTCGATTAAAATTAGTTTGAACAAAACTTCATTTTATTAAAAATAAAAAAGAGACACCGGTCGACATCTGTAAGCATTAGACCACACTTGGGTTGTCTCGGGTTTTTCATCGGTCGACACTAGCAAACGATGGTCGTCACTACATTTCTCTCGGGTCTTTTTGTCGGTCGACACTGAGAACACCGGTCGACACTTCTAAGCTCATCTCAGAGAGTGGTCGACACCTGTTTTCACAAGTCGACACCTTAATCCTTTCTACTCGCACATGTCGACCCTCGCGGTCGACACTACTGCCATTTTTACATTATCGGTCGGCACCTACAACCATAGGTCGACACTTACTTTAGCTCTGCCCGCGTAGGTCAAACCTCGACGTCGACACTTGCAGTGTCTTGTCGACCACGAAGTCTATCGGTCGACAGTTCCTCCTCAGAACTCTGTTTAAAAAACCTTAAAAACTTCACAAAATCGATCAGAATTTGACTCAACGCTAATAATAATGCAACACACACTTTTCCATAAACTCGAATCATTATTTACATAAGGAAAATGACTACTCAAGTTTTAAATCCGTCTATACATTCATTCGACTCAAAACAACTTAACACCCTCTTAATTACACTCCCAAAATCTATACCTATGCCTACCTTAGTCAAAACGCCTAACAGGCGGCCAGATCGTCAACGTGCGTACTACTCCAACGCCTCTTAGTTGTGGGCATGCTCGGAGTACTCACCGGCTATGTTGTCGTCACCTACATCACAGAACTCAACTATTAGCCTAATGCTAAGTAAGTAATGCATAAAACTTAAAACTAAAAACAAATACATCATAACATATGTAGTTTTTACAGTTTCGTATGTACTTTCGTTTTCGTCTCTTTCTTACATCTTCTTCATCTTCTTAATACTAGATTTTTCTTTACATGCTATATCAAGGTGACACACCTCGCGGTCCACCTCTAGGGACAAGGCCAATCTCAATCTATCTAAATGACACAACTCGCGGTCCACCTATGCGGACAAGGCCATCACGTAAAGCGGAGGAATAGTGATACACCTCGCAGTCCACCTTTAGGGACAAGACCACTCAACCCCACATTTCTTATCTTCTTAAGTATCTTCTCATTTTGTTCGTCTCATCACATTCTACTGTTTCACTTCATAAAAAATGAAAATTCTTTTTTGTCTCGTTCTCCTAATTTAAAACAATGATGCACAACCATGAAAGCATAACATAAAGTAAACTTGCAATGCATACTACTGAACTGTGATGTAGGCCCGAAGGCAAAACTCCTACTACATTACTTACCTGGCGTCCTAGAAATTCTTCGCACTTCGTAACTTCACACACTAATTAGGAATACCTATAAAATCACATATTCATCAATTTTAACTCGTTCAATTCATAAATTCCTAACTTGAAAGTCATAACTCATACAAAACCAAAACTATCTACTAAACCTAAAATCCAACTCAATTTCTAACAAACTTCAGAAATTCATATCTTCACCAATACTCGTCCGAATTGGACGATCCCAAGTGCTATAGGCTCCACAGGTTGTCTAGTTTCTAATGGTTTCATCCATTTCCTAATTGGACATTGACAACTTGGCCGGATGTGGCTAAACAAAAACCGTTACACATTTGAAACGATTCCACCTCGAATGAGTCGTTTTTCACCCACAAACGAAAAGGAAAAACAAAAATGAGTACAAAATTGAATGCTGTTCGATGAGCCACCCTTTTCGGATTTTGACATAACGATATTTCGAAGGAAGACTGGAGCAAATGGAACCAGTTCCTGGCCACTCTTTTCGTGTATACTTCTCTGGAAAATAGTGGGAAGACGAGTGTAACGACGGCTATTCAAGCAACCTCGCGCTTGAAAGCTCAAGGAGATGCACTCCTTCTCGGTTCTTGACCGAACCGAGACTTACCGTTCACCAAGCTTCAAGCTACTTTGGCTGAACATAAAAGGGGTTATTTCTAATAGATTCAACAACCTTTACACATACCAATAGGCATGTATTTATAAACCTAGGGTGGCTGAAGGTTAGAATAAGCTTGGGCTTCGAAATGGGCCGCATGGTTGGCCATTCTTGGTACACTTGCACACCAGATCACTTTTCAGCTTTGGCTTATTTATTGCATCAGTGGGCTACTAAACTGCGGCCCAATTGTTGCTTCTAACCACCATCTAACTTAACATACATATAATCCTAATGGCTAAGAATGCATGCAATTATAAAACATTACATGAAGGCGAATGTTTGCCAACAAAAACATAAGGCGAATGCTTGCCGAATAAAATTCAATTACAAATTAATTTCGAGGGAGACAAATCCTTTCTTCATGTGCTTCCACTTTTAGCTCCACGAGCAAGTGCAAGGGTTGATCCTTGTCCTTTATGCTCAAGTCCCATTCCAAATCCGCGAATAGGCATTCAACACCTGTAATTCCTGCAAAAGAATTAAACTTGTTAGTGAACAGGTTGGATAAATCTCGTGCCTTGGTTTATGATCAAGTGACGGCCCTTTGGGACACATCATCCTCCCCAGGTATTTGAGCATTTGACCTCAAATCTATTAATGGGGTCGCTTCGATGTCATCATCGTTTCCTTTGTATGGTGAGAGATCTTGGACATTAAAGGTGGAGGAAATTCCGTAGTCACCGGATAGCTCTATCTTATAGGCGTTATTGTTGATTCTTTCTAACACCTTGAATGGTTCTTCTGCTCTAGGCATCAACTTGGATTTCTTTTTAGCAGGGAACCATTCTTTCCTTAGGTGTAACCAAACTAGGTTTCCTTCATTAAAAATAACTTCTCGTCGTCCTTTATTAGCGTGTTTGGCGACCTTGTCATTGCTCTTCTCGATGGCTTTACGTACAGTCTCATGCAATTCCTTAATTCGTTCCGCTTTGTCCACTCTTGATGTAGGGTGTGAATGTTAATAGTCAAGATTGATGTATAGTTGCATTTTTTAACTATTTGAAAGCGTTTAAATGTATGATTCAGGTTCCAATCGGTGTTTTTAATTCGGGGAAGTTTTCGTGTTTGGTTTATCTTGGAACTGCTGTTATTTTTAGGATGCTGGTTTAAAATGTCGACCGAAGTCCATAGATGTCGATCGGTCAGCGTAAATCGGAAGGTGAGTGTCAACCGAGGGATTCGACCGGTGCGGGCAGAATGAAATGAGGTGCCGACCGGAGACCGTGGGTGTCGATCGGTCAGTGTAAAGTCGGTGATAGTGTTGACCGTGGGGGTCGACCTGCGCGCAGAGAGGGTCAAAGTGTCGACCTGCGTAAGCAAGTGTCGACCAGTTGCCCAGCTGAACGTAGAAGTGTCGACCGATGATTCCTAGTGTCGACCAACGTGAAGACCCGAGGGGAACGCGGTGTTGACCGGCGTTTGCCAGTGTCGACCGATGGAAACCCAAGACGACTAAGGTGTCGACCGGCGTCTATAAATGTCGATCATTCGCTGTATTTCTATGTTTAAAAAGTGAAGTTTATTTAAACCAATTTTATAGTTTTCCGCTGCGACTTTCTTAAATATTTTTCGAGGGCGTCGTTTTGAGTCAAATAACTGAAAGTTTTAAATTTTATGAATTTTGTCGAGGTGAGAAGCGACCGTACGGTTGGCGACCCGGGTCTAGAGACAACTCAGGGGCGTCAAAGATGTTGTATTGTAGCAGTGAACGTACCGGAAACGAGTAGGTTTCTGAGGCGTTACAGAAACTCTTCACCTACACCATGGAACACACAACATAAGTATAACGCTCAATAAGTAGTGCATTATGAAACGTAAAATGACAATGCAATTCATTCATATGCAGCTCTACACTCAAGCTTATGTTGTCACTATTTCTGGATGCGTTGTGCAGCCGGGCCAAGATGAGGGTGAAGCTCGCTTCACGGTACACACTGACACATCGCAATCGTCCTGGACTCCCCAACCACGAGACCCACAAGCCACACAACCGTGCCCAGCGACGGCCCTGCCGACCCTCTCGCCGAGCAGGATTTGCGGTGCCACCGTCTATAGTTTCGCGACAGCCCAGCCGGCGCACTTCCAAACCAAAATGCGCTACTGGTGAGGCACCGGCCCATTCCCCGAGCAGAATCCACGCCGCCACTGCCCATCATTCTCACCGTCAACACATACACCCCACTTGACATCCCAACCAGCCCACTCCCTGAGCGGAATCCCTATTCCTTAAGCACCGACCCACTATCCGAGCCAAATCCGTGGTACCACCGCCACGCGTCTCACTACCACTTACTCAAATCAATACTCAGAACCATTTTCGTTCACTTTTCAAAACATGATGAATGACTGAACAAACATGGAAACCACACCACACCACCTTACCGTCCCATGGTGTAGGCCCGTAAGGGCAATGCACATGCGCACACTACCTACACTACTTACCTAGCGTCCTACCTCTCCGTGGTGCTCGTTTCACCTGAAACCTGTTCAACCTACAACAAAACCAGTTTTTCGTCAAAATTCATCCCATTACTTTACTTCTGCACTAAAATCACCATGCTAGCACAACACTTCACGAACTCTCCAAAATCGCTCACTAACCTATCTCGGCTCCAAATTCAACCTAACTTTCGACGCATATAACTTTTGCGTCAATTATCGGAATCATCGATACCAGTTGTCAAACGCTACAATCATAACCTAGTTTAACACACCAAAAGGGTTTTTGAACCCGACACTCGTAGCCTGAATGAAATTTCAAAGTCAGTTTCGTTTTAGATCTTAAAATTCCACATTCTCTATCTTTCGATAAAACTCAATAATTCCTTCATCACTAGTAAACCCAATAAATACTCTAACCCTAAAACCCTAAATCTCTATCGACCAATTTTTCCTCAAGCTCCAACATTAAACCAAAATTAAACTATAAACTACTTAAACTTACCTTGAACCGTTAAAATTGAGTAGAAAACTATGAACGATCGCCGGCTGAACATCGCGGGAAGGAGAGAATTCCAGGAGCTTACCCGGTGAGGGAGAAAAGAGAGGAGGAGAGGGTTTTCTATGAATCCCTCTCCTCTGATTATTTCTATTTATTTTTTTATTTTTTTATAAAATAATAATAATAATAACTAATTACTCTTTCGTCCTTACACTTTAATCTTTTAGTGAAACGGCTATTCAGTCCATTTCTTGTCAAATTACTAAAATTTTCTCTTCTGCATTAGTATCAAAATAATCTTTTATCCCATAGTACAAATTCTCCACTCTCGATTCTGACCAAAACTATGTCGTTTATTGCCCCCCGACAACCCGAAAATAAGTACCGCAAAAATACGTGGTGTTACAAAGATATAATTCAGACTTTTGTAATTTGAGCATATCTCACACTGCTATCCATAAAGATAGGGCCTGCAGATCTTTAGCGCGAACACAACCGCCACTAACTCCAAATCGTGAGTTGGATAATTTCGCTAATAGGGCTTTAATTGCCTTGAAGCATAAGCTATCATCTTTCAATTTTTCATCAAGATACAACCCAATCTGATCCTAGAAGCATCACAGTAAATGCTTAACTTCTCATCCATCACCGGAAGTGTCAATACTGGAGTTGTAGTCAATTTCTGCTTCAGTATCGGGAAATTGTGCTCACAATATTCCGACCACACATACTTGACTTACTTTCGCGTCATACGAGTCAGGGGTGCTGCAATGTTTGAAAACCCCTCAATAAACTTCCTGTAGTAACCAGCTAACCCTAGAAAGCTTTGAATTTCGCTGACATTCTTTGGTTGAGGCAATTCCTTGACCCACTTTATCTTAGCTGGATCCACCGATATCCCAACACAAGAAATCACATGTTCAAGGAAATGTACCTTATCCAACCAAAACTCGCACTTGGAGAATTTTGCATACAGCCAAATCTGCTTCAAAGTCTCCTGAACCATCTTCAAATGCTCTTTATGTTCTTGTTCATTATGCGAGTAAAACAACATATCATCGATAAATACAATGACGAATTTATCTAGATACTTTTGAAATACCTGATTCATCAGTTCCATGAAAACAGCTGGGGCGTTCCTCAGCCGAACGACGTTACTAAGAATTCATAGTGTCCGTATCTAGTCCGAAAGGCTGTATTCGGGATATACTGCGATCTGACCTTTAGCTTGTAGTACCCTGATCTCAAGTCTATCTTTGAGAAAATTCGAGCTCTTTGGAGTTGATCAAACAAGTCGTCTATACTCAACAGTGGATACTTATTTTTTATGGTTAACTTATTCAGCTCACTGTAGTCAATACACATTCAGAGTGATCTGTCTTTCTTTTTTACAAATAAGACTGTCGCACCCCATGGTGAAAAGCTCAGGCATATGAACCCCTTTTCCAACAGTTCTTCCAACAGTTTTTTCCACTTCTTCAATTCCGGAGGAGCCAACCTATAAGGGTTCTTTGATATTTGCTCTGCAACAGGATATGTGTCAATCACAAATTTGACTTCCCAGTCTGGGGTTAAATTGGGCAAATCGTCCAAGAATACATCGAGAAACTTACGAACTACCACAATATCCTGTGGTTTTATCTCCACGTGAAATTGAGTATCTAAAATTGTTTCAAGAAAGCAAAAATGCTCACCCATTAATAATCTTCGAGCCTTGATGGGTGCCATTACAGATAGCTTCTTCACATTCTTCTTAGCCTGCAACAAATGTTTGCACCATCTGGGGGTTTGAAATTAATAGTTTCAGCTATGCAATCAATTGTTGCATAGTGCCAAAACAACCAATCCATGCCCAATAACACGTCATACCCAGTTATCCCCATCACAATCAAATCAGCAGACATACTCCTAGTCCTCACTGATATGACATTGTCACGCACCACTTGATCAGAGTGCATGCGCTCACCAGATGGTAGCCTCACTTCATATGTACACCCAGTTGGTGTAGCCCATAAATTTACTTTCACCACAAAAGCCATAACAATAAAGAAGTGTGATGCTCCTGAATCTATCAAGTGAATGCAGGAACCGTATCAACTAATATCGTACCGAAAATAATAGTTGATCGATCTTCACTCTTAGGCTCTATCATGGCAAAGATCTTGGTCATTATCTTGGCTGAATCCTTTTTTGCTATCGGGCAATCCCTAGATATGTGACAAGTCTCGTTACAGGTGAAGCACCGTATTGACTCTCGGCTTTGTGCAGTTCCAAGAAATATGAACAGCTTCATTACAATTATAGCATCTGCCTGCAAACTGTCTGCATTTTCCCTAATGGTTCTTCAAGTACTTCGGACAATGCAGGTACCTATTCTTCATTTGTGGATTCTTTTCTCCCCTCAAATCACTTACAATGTGACCTGACCTCTTGGTTCCAGAAGAAGATCCTCCCCTGCTTGTCTTTCATTTGATCTCTTTAAAGAATCTTCTGGTGGCTTCTTCTTGCCTTATAAATTTGGCTTCCGCCCCCTTTACTGCAAATGCTTTGGCCACGACTCATGCATACAGTACTCTCTCGATCCCAGAGATTGTCACGCCCCTATATATCTCCGGCTTCAACCCTTGCACAAATTGTAGTACCTTTTCTTATTAGTTACTCACCAATTGGCTTGCAAACCTGGACAATGATTCAAACTGTCTGACGTATTTAGCTACTGGCCCTGTTTGCTTTAACTGTGAAAATTTCAACCTCTTTGCAGCTTGGACCGTTCGGTTGTAATACTTGTCAAGTCCTAGGCAGCTATGGTGGCCTTTACTGTCTGCTACCAACTCTAAGCATCGTTCGATAGGTCGAATGTCGCACATGTAACCATATTCCCTTCCTTCACATTGGCATACTTGAACATGTTTTCAATGGTGCGGATCCATCTTTCCGCAGCAGTCGGATCTGTTATCTGGCTCTTAAATGTCGGGGGCTTCAATCTTCTAAACCTTTCTTCACAAGAGCCCGCTCCATGGCTCCACTGTTCTTGATTCAATAGCATTTCCAATTGTTGGTACTGCTTGTCGACCTACTCGGTCAGTCGCCTGATCGAAGCCAAGTTGTCATCATTCTCTGATCCTACTGCCTCTCTCGGAAATCTAGGTTGTCTCAGTCGTCTATCCATCTCGACTAATTCCTGTATGAGATTAGCATAATCCAGTCTTAGTCATAATCTAACTAAACTAAACAAATACTTACCGTTTGTGTAGCACGTTGCATGGCGGCCGACAGTGTTAGTTAATTCTTTGAACGACGTGACCATTTTGACTCTGATAGCAACTCCTATAGCACCCCAAAAACTTACCCATTTTTGGTTTGCTCACTACTGTTATACCAACTCTTGTGCATCCCCTTTCCACCTTGGACCGGTTTGCTACTTACTCCCTATTCCACTCATATCGTAAAAATTCGTATAAAATTTAAAACTTTTATTCCTCGAACTAAAATGACATTTTTGAAAATATTTTAAACAGCATTGCAGCGGAAAACTCAATTAAAACAATTTTTGATAAAACTTCATTTTATGAAACGTAAAACAGAGACACCCGGTCGACAGCTGTAAGCGTCGGTCGACACTTAGGTTGTCTCGGATTTTTCATAGGTCGACACTTCAATTCTCTCTGTTTCCATCGGTCGACCTTTGCAGGCGACACCTCTACCATCCCTTCATTCCCGGTCGACACCTACAACCGTTGGTCGTGTAACACCCTGTATTTTCGCGGTACCAATTTTTTGATTGTCGGGACGATAAGCGGTGGGATTCGGCTCAGAATGGAAAGTGAAAAATTTGTAATGTTATGTGGGGAATTATTTCGAGTGTAATGGTGGGAAGAAAATTTTAGTAATCTGACCGCGGGCGGTTTGTATGGCTATTTGATTAAAAGATTAAAATCTGAGAGTAAAATAGTAATTAATTATTTTATTTATTCTTTTATAAAATGTTAATAGAGAGGGGGAGGGATTCGTAAAAACCCTCTCCCCTTCTCTATTATTTTCTCCCCCACTGCATGACTTTTCCCTTCCAATTTCTCTCCTTCCCGCATCGTTTGGCCAGCGGTTGCTTGTGGCTTCCTCCTCAATTTCAACGGTTAAAGGTAAGTTTGATTAGTTGTGATTCAATGTTGGTTTAGTGTTAGAGTTGAGGATAAATTTGGTGAATAGAGATTTGGGATTTTAGGGTTAGAGTGTTTATTGTGTAGGATATTGATTGTTATGGGTTATTAAGGATAAATGTGACGAATGGGTCAGGAAGTGGGCGAATTTGAGCGAGGAACTGAGAATGTAGGATTTTAAGCACTAATACAGAATTGGCTGTGAATTTTTAGCCTAACGACGAACGTTCATTTTAGAATTCCTTTTGGTGTGTTGAACTAGATTGTGATTGTAGCGTTAGGCTGCTGGAATCGAGTGATTTCGATAACCGACGCAAAAGTTATTCTCGTTGGAAGTTAGGCTGATTTTGAACCAAGTTGGGTTAGTGAGCGATTTGGGCGAGTTCGTGAATTGTTGAGCTAGTATGGTGGCTTTAGTGCGTGACTAGAATATTGGGATGAGTTTTGACAGAAAATGATTTCTGTTGTAGGTTAAGCAGGTTTTTGGTGAAACGAAAAACACGGAAAGGTAGGACACCAAGTAAGTAGTGTATGCATGTGTTTTGCTCAGGTGGTCCTACACTGAGGAATCATAGGTTTGTCTTGGTTGATTGTGATGTGCTTGTGTATTGTTTGGGATGTATCATGTTTTTGAAACGGGAACGAAAATAAATTTGAGGATGGTTTTATGAGCGAATGTGAAGTGCAATGTGTGGTGGTGAGGATGATATGGGTGTGGGCAGCTAGGCCTTGTTGCTGGAGGAACCAGGACGGTGGCGACGTGCCTGGTAGTGGTGTGGCAAGTGCATCCACCGTTACCTTGGGATTGCTGCTCCGATATGCGTGTGGTCGGGTGCAACTATGATCTCGTTACTATAGGAACCGAGACGATGGCGATCTGCTAGTGGGTGGTGTGACGAGTGCGTCTAGCCTCACCCTGAAAAGTTACTAAACTTGAGACAAAGGAGGTGGCTTGAGCTGGTTAAGGACTACAACCAAGAAATCAAGTATCATCAAGAAAAAGCAAACGTGGTAGCAGATGCCTTGAGCCGAGTGTCAACTTCGATGTCTGTTATGATTTTAGCAATGCCTACCGAGCGAAAGACTGAAGTGCGAGAGTTCAGCCTAGAAGTGGTTTCTAATTTTGCAGCTACACTGTCGGCGATGTCGTTGAGGCCGACCATCCTTGATAGAATTAAGCGGGCCCAAGAGAGTGACCCCGAGTGCAATGAACTAAAGGCAGTTATGCCAATGCTAGCACCGAGCTCAACTATTCGGAGGATGGGGTTCTGAAGTTTCAGGATAGGTGGTATATCTGGAAGAGTGAAGAGCTGAAAAGAGAAATATTGCCCGAGGCCCACTCGTCTCCCTTCTCTGTGCATCCTAGAAACACTAAGATGTACAGAGATTAAAAATAACACTATTGGTGGCCTAATATGAAGCGGGAGATAGCCAAGCACGTTGAGACTTGTGTAGTATACCAGTAGGTAAAGGCGGAACATCAGAGGCCGACGGGGAAGCTTCAACCACTACCTATACCTGAGTGGAAATGGTAGCGGGTCACTATGGATGTTGTGGTCGGACTGCCAAAGAATGCTAAGGGCCACGATGCAATTTGGGAGATTGTGTACAGACTAACAAAGTCGTCCACTTTTTACCGGTGAGAATGACTTACTCGATGTATCAGTTCGCTCAATTGTACGTGCAGTAAATAGTCAAACTCCATGGGGTCCCTTTGTTGATAGTGTAAGACAGAGACCACAGTTTTATGTCTAAGTTTTGGAGGAGTCTTCATAAGGCCATGGATAGGAATTCAGCACAGCCTTCCACCCTCAGACCGACGGGCAATCGGAGCGAACAATACAGATACTGGAAGATATGCTCAGAGCTTGTGTGTTGGAGTTCCAGGCGGCTTGGAGTAGGTTCTTGCCATTGGTGGAATTCTCATATAATAACAGTTACTAGTCTACCATTGGTATGACCACGTACGAGGCTTTGTATGGAAAAAAGTGCAGGTCGCCATTGTACAGGGATGAGGTTGGGAAAGCAATACTTATAGGCACAGAAATACTGCAACAGATGGTCGACAAGATTGCTATTATAAAGAAGTGGGTCGAGGCAGCTCAAAGTCGACAGAAGAGCTATGCCGATTGGAGGAGGCGGCAACTGGAATTTGCCGTGGGTGATGAGGTATTTGTGAAGATCTCCCCGTTCAAGAGAGTGGTCAGGTTTGGGAAGCGAGGAAAGCTCAACCCTCGTTTTGTGGGGCCATTCCCTATTGTGGAAAGGCTTGGGAGGACCGCCTACAAGCTTCAGCTGCTTTCCTCAATGGATGTCATACATAATGTCTTACATGTCTCCATGCTGAGGAAGTGCATGCGTAATCTTTCTCAGGTGGTTGCACAACAGGATATAGAGGTACAACCGACGCTATCTTACGAGAAGAAGTCAGTGGCCATACTAGGATCAGCGGTGAAAGTGTTGCGTAACAAGGAGATTCCTTTGTTCAAAGTTTTATGGCGCAATCACAGTGTCTAGGAGACTACTTGGGAAAGGTGGTAGAACATGAAGCAATAGTACCCCGAGCTATTCGGTACGTAAATTTTGGGGACAAAATTCTTTTAAAGTGGAGAGGATGTAACACCTTGTATTTTCGCGGTACCAATTTTTGGATTGTCGGGATGATAAATGGTGATATTCGGGTCGGAATGGAGAGTGAAAAATTTGTAAGGTTATGTGGAGAATTATTTAGAGGCTAATGGTGGGAAGAAAACTTTAGGAATCTGACCACGGGTGGTTTGAATGGCCATTGGATTAAAAGATTAAAATGTGATGGTAAAATAGTAATTAGTTATTATTATTATTTTATTTATTTTCTAATAAAATGTTAATAGAGAGGGGGAGGGATTCGCAGAAACCCTCTCCCTTTCTTTGTTATTTTCTCCCCCACAGCGCGACTTTTCCCTTCCGGTTTCTCCCCTTGCCGCGTCGTTCAGCCGGCGGTTGCTTGTGGTTTCCTCTTCCATTTCAACGGTTCAAGGTAAGTTTAATTAGTTACGGTTCAATGTTGGTTTAGTGTTGGAGTTAAGGAGAAATTTGGTGGATAGAGATTTGGGGTTTTAGGGTTAGAGTGTTTATTGCGTAGGATATCAATTGTTGTGGGTTATTGAGGATAAATGTGACGGATGGGTGAGGAAGTGGGTGAATTTGAGCGAGTAACCAAGAATGTAGGATTGTAAGCACTAATATGGAACTGGCTGTGAATTTTTGGCCTAACTACAAACGTTTGTTTTGGAAACCCTTTTGGTGTGTTGAACTAGATTGTGATTGGAGCGTTTGGCCGCTGGAATCGGGTGATTCCGATAACCGACGCAAACGTTATGCGCGTTGGAAGCTAGACTCATTTTGAGCCGAGTTGGCTTAGTGAGCGGTTTGGGTGAGTTCGTGAATTGTTGAGCTAGCATGGTGGTTTTAGTGCATGAGTAGAATATTGGGATGAGTTTTGAAAGAAAACGGTTTCTGTTGTACGTTAAGCAGGTTTTTGGTGAAACGAGCACCACGAAAAACTACGACGCCATGTAAGTAGTGTATGCATGTGTTTTGTCAAGGTGGGCCTACACCGAGCAACCCTAGGTTTGTGTTGGTTGATTGTAATGTGCGTGTGTATTGTTTGGCATGCATCATGTTTTTGAAACGGGAACAAAAATGAATTTGAGTATGGTTTTATGTGCGAATGTGAAGTGTGATGTGTGGTGGTGAGTACGATGTGTGTGTGGGCAGCTTGGTCCCGTTGCTGGAGGAATCGGGACATTGGCAACGTGTTTGGGGGTGTTGTGGCGAGTGCTTCCAGCTTAACCCGGGAATGGCTGCAGCGGTGTGCGTGTGGTGTGGTGCAACTATGGCCTCATTGCTGGAGAAACTGGGACGATGGCGACGTGTCAGGGGGTGGTGTGGTGAATGCGTATAGCCTCACCCTATAATGGTTACGGTGCGTAGAGTAACGCGTCAGTACGTTTTCAGGGTCTCGTGCTACCGAAAACGAGACGATGGTGACGTGCTAGGGTATGAGGTGGCGAGAGAGTACAGCGTCACCATGATGCAGCCGTATCACGCGGCACCGGTTGTGACAACATGAGCGAGAACGTAGAGACTGCATGTGATAGTATTGCATTGTTGTTTTACGTTTCGTATTGCACTACTTACTGAGCGTTTGGCTTATGTTGTCTGTTTCGTGGTGTAGATGCGGAGTTTTTAGCGGGTGAGTTGCGAGAGCCTACATAGGACGAGTAAGCAGTTGGCGGCATACTACCCTGTGTTTGGAGGTGGAGTTTGTCACGGCGACCCGACTCGTGGAGTGAAGCCGAGAGGTAGGTTTATGGAAGTTGTGTTTTGAGGGGTCTATGTCGAGTGTATAAGTTTTGAGCCATAGATGGGTGTTGATGTTGTTAGTCGGGATTGATGTATAGCTGCATTTTAAAACTATTTGAAAGAGTTTAATTAAATAATTCAGGTTTCGAATCGGTGGTTTTAAATCGCGAAACCTTGCGTGTCCTTTTTCTTTTGAACTGCGGTTATTTTTAGGCTCCTTGTGTGAAATGTCGACCGAAGTCCATAGTTGTCGACCGACCAGTATAAATTGGGATGTGAGTGTCGACCGCAGTGTTCGACCTGTGCGAGAAGAGAGCAATGAGGTGTCGACCAACGACCGTGGGCGTCGACCAGTTAGTGTAAAACCAGTGAGGGTGTCCATCGCAGAGTTCAACCTGCGTGAGCACAGAGGATCAAAGTGTCGACCTGTGAAAGGAGGGGTCGACTGCTCTCTGAGATGAGCGTAAAGGTGTCGACTGGCATTCGCTAGTGTCGACCAATGAAGAACCCGAGACAACCTAGGTGTCGATCGGCGTTTGCAAGTTTCGACTGGTGTCTTTATTTTTTTGTTTTAAGAAGTGAAGTTTATTTAAATCAATTTTTGACGAGTTTCCGCTGCGGCGTTCATATGTATTTCTTTTGGAAGTTGTTTTGAGTCGAGAAACCAAAAGTTTTAAATTTTATACGAATTATTTCGAAGTGAGAAGCGGGTGTACGGTTGACAACCCGGGTCTGGGGACGACTCGGGTATTAAAGATGTGGTGTCGGAGCAGTGAACAAAAAGAAAACATGTAGGTTTTCGGGGCATTACAGATCGACACTTTGATCCCCTCTGTCTGCGCAGGTCGATCTTTGCAGTCAACATCACTGCCATTTTTACACTGAATGGTTGACACCTATATCCATGGGTCGACACTTACTTCAGCTCTGCCTGCGCATATCAAACCCCGCGGTATACACTCACTTTCTATTTTACATTAACCGGTTGACACATATCAACTTCGGTCGACACCTTGCACTAGTATATATAAAAATAACACCACTTCAGGGAAAACACACGACGAACATTTGCACGATTAAATCCACGAAGTAAAACCTATATTTTTAAAACATAATCTCTACAAGTGATTTCAAAAAAAGATATAATCCTTACTGCAATCTTGACTATAACCGTACCACCCAACCTATATCTTAAAAAATCTATACATAGTTGTTAACACAAAACGCTTACAAAATTTCACCACCTATCCCACTATGGTCGTGTCGCCCCAACAAACTGCCTGCACGGGCATACGGCGTACTCCACCAACCACCATCCTAGGCATGCTTGTGACCTAACAACTTACGGAACGCTCATCTTCAACTACACCATGGAACACAAAACATAATCCTAATGCTTAGCAAGTATGTAGTATGAATTAATATTAATGCACAACTCAACCCCTAACACATTCAATTTTTATGCTCGGTTTCGTTTTTGTTTCGTTATCATCTTCCACTTTTCCCGTGTGAGTCAAGCAGGCACAATCCTATCACACTCAGAACGGCCAAACCATGACCCACGGAGCGAGATTAGAGGCACACATCGTGTTCACACACGGGACGGCCGTACAAAATCTCCTCCCAACATCGATCATAGAACCCTCTAGTGCTTTCTCACTAGCACGTTAACAACGAGGCGTTCACAAACCGTGTCATCTTACTTACTTTCATCCATGGGAACCCCTTAGTGCTTTCTCACTAACACGTTAACGACGAGGCGTTCTCATGCGTGTCATCTTTTCTTATCTGATTACATTTCATATGCACAATTCAAAACATGCTCAAAACCCGTCTTTCGTAGTTCAAAACCATGATGCATGACAACACAGATGCACAACTAATTGACCAAACAACAAAACAAACAATCAAAAGAAACAAACAATGCTACCATTCTATGGTGTAGGCCCGAAGGCAAATCACAAACAGTTCATCACTTACCTGGCATTCTTTAAATTCCTCGTACTTCGTAACTTTGTACGTTAACTTGGAATACCTCTAAAATCACACATTTATCAATTCTAACTCGTTCAAGTCATAAATTCCTAGCTTGAAAGTCATAACTCGTACCAAAACCAAAACTTTCCACTAAACTCGAAATCCAACTCAATTTCCAACCAACTTCAGAAATTTATAACCTCTATAATGCTCGTCCGAATTAGACGATCCAAAGTGCTACATATTCCTTAGGGCGTCTAGTTTCCTATGTTCCCATCCATTTCCTAATTGGACATCGACAACTTGGCCCAATGTGGCCGAATAGACACTGTTCTAAAATTCGTGCACTCGGCTATCCAACCACTAAAGTCTTCTCACAAAATCTCGTAATGTACTCATACTTCTAGCTTAAGCATCAACATGCGGATACAAATTGACTCTATATTCAATTCCCTGTATCTCCCTCCTCGGTTTTCACCAAATCACACAATACCCTCACTAACTTCGTTTTTGTCGCTAAAAACAACTAACACAATAACTATCTACTCAGAAGTAACTAAAACTTATCGAAATATGAAGAAACAGAGAAGAAATCGGTTGAGCGTTGCAGGAAGAGAATTGCTAATCTTCGCACGGGAGAGGAGAAGAAACGGGG
>CM039519.1:17211234-17238328 GCA_022433055.1 Begonia peltatifolia | reverse complement strand
GGGGGGGGGGGGTTGTTTCTTGGAAGGAGAACACCGACGGTGTTCTTCTTCCTTTTTTTTCTTTTTTTTATTATTTTTATCATAATAATACTTAATTACTAAACTTTCCTCAACTATTAACCGTTTAATAAATCTGTTATACAATCCAATTCCAGTTGTATTCTTAAATTTTTCTCTGCTACATTAGCCTAAAAATAATCTTTTACTTAAGGGCAGAAATTCTCTGTTATCAATTCTGACCAAAACTCCACCAATTAAAATTACATAAATCCAAAATTAATTCAAAAAGAAAATTTTGCGGGTTACATTCCACCTTCCTTACAAAAATTTTGTTCTAAAAAATTTGCTACCTAAATAACTCAGGGTAACGATCCATCTTATCATGTTGTCTTTCTCACATTGCCTCTTCCACATTGTGGTTACGCCATAATACTTTCACCAGCAAAATATCCTTGTTCCGTAATGTCTTCATTGCATAATCTAAAATTTCCACCAATTTTTCTTCGTACGCTAAGGTTGGCTGTACTTCAATCTCCTTTTGAACCACAACGTGCGACGAATCTTTGCGACACTTTCTTAGCATCGACACGTGGAAAACATTGTGAACTCCTTCCATGGAAGCTGTTAGTTCTAGTTGGTACGCAACTCTTCTAATTTTTTTTGTGATCAGTAATGGTACAATGTATCTTGGTTTCAACTTACCCTTACTCCCAAACCTCATTACACCCTTGAACGGTGAAATTTTTAGGAAAACTTCATCTCGTACTTTGAATTCCAATTTTCTTCTTCTTCCATCGGCATAGCTATTTTGTCGACTTTGAGCTGTCAATATCCGCTGCCAAATAATCTTGATCTTTTTAGTCATCTGTTGCACGATTTCTGTACCGATCAAGCCGGCTTCACTGATTTCATCCTAATATAGGGGCGATCTGCACTTACTCCCGTATAATGTTTCATAGGGAGTCATACCTATCGTAGCCTGATAGCTGTTGTTGTACGAGAATTTCACCAAGGGCAACTACTTGCTCCACAAACCCTAGAACTCTAGTACACAAGCTCGTAGCACTTGGAATTACTCGATTCTGAGTTATATCGAGAAAGTTAGGAGTGTTTTAAATTGGACAAAAAACTTTCTTAAAAAAATCCAAAAGTTTCTTGTGTGTGTGTTAAGTGTTTGAATTTGATATTTTGTTAGGTTGTTTTATTTCCACGGTTAAAGCAAATGGACTCCAAGTTTAATTGCAATGGACCTGATGTAAGTATTCTTGATTTGCTTGGTTGTTTTGGCTTACACCACAAGGATTTCTGTTTTTGAGGATTTTATGATTTAGATTGTTTTATTGCAAATAATATGGGTAGTTAGGTTCTTTAAGTTATAGAATGTCTTTTAGGTTTCCATGTATTGTTTTTTATAAGTTTAAGCATTATGAATTGTTCATGCATCACGTTTTTTTTAACCACAGTTGCCACACACACACGTTTCGCGACAGCGCAGCCGGCCCACCCCTCGAGTAGGATCCGCGACTGATGAAGCACCGGCCCACACACTAGCGGGATCCGCGGTACCACCACTACACATCTCACCTCATACATCAAAACATGCTAAAAATCATTTTCGTTCACGTTTTTCTTTTAAAATACGATGCATGTCAAACAATACGCACGCATACCACAATCAATCACATAAACCCTAAAGTTCTACAGTGTAGGCCCACTTGGGCAAAACACATGCATACACTACTTACCTGGCGTTCTACGCTCGCTTAATGCACAGCTTCGCCAAAAATGTCTCAACCTAAAACACAAACAACCATTCATCAATATTTATCTCAAAATCCACCAAATAGCTAAAAATCACCTTTTAACTACACTCATGAAATTCCAACTAAAACGGTCCATGGGTTTGGTTTGGCCGAAAACCAGCGCAAAGTTCGGATGCGCATAACTTTTGCGTCCGTCAACGGAATCGAATGATTTAAGTGGCTAAATGTCTCCTTAGGAACGTAGTTTAACATACCAAGACGGATTTTAAAACGATAAGCCGCAAATAGGCGAAAAATGCCAAAAACCGAATCTGCCATTTTTTTATAAAATCTAAACCTTTGTTTTTCTTCAACCAAAACTCATTCAATTCAGCATTACGCACAAAAAAAACAGACATCCCACTATCACACGTCGAAATTCCATGAAAAACGCTCACTCATTTGACTTGGACCAAAATTTGGCATAAACTTCCGACACGCATAACTTTTGCGTCGGATACCCGAATCGAACGATTCCAGTGGCCGTACGTCTCTTTAATAACCTATTTTATCCCACAAAAACAGATTTGGAAATGATCAACCGAAGCAAGGGCAAAATGGCTAAAAACCGACATGCCCCTGCACCAACAATGATTGATTTTTGATTTCAAATTTCAATTTACGAACTTCCACACACAACTAGCCCTATTTCGTCCATATCTCTCAGCCAAGCTCACCGCAAATGCAAGGAGGCCGAGCACTAAGCTCGGCCAAAACAGGAAACCGACAGGGCTCACCTTCGGTTTCCTTAAACTCGCGGCATCACCCTCGCGCTACACTACAACTTCCAGCCAAATTCCATCAATGCCGAAAGCAGGTCGACCACTAAGCTCGGCCAACCCAAAAATAATGAGACGGGCAGCAAAAGGAAAGGACTTACCGTTGCGTTGCTGTGCGCTCAGTCGAAGGGAGGGCAATGCACAGCCGAACACTCAGTCCCGGTGGTCTCCCCCACTCTCACTCTCGTCGGCTGAAGAATCGGAGCTCGAGGATTTTCCTCCCCTCTCCCGCGTCTCTCTCTCGGCTCTCTCGGGAACTCGAGCTGCTGAAACTGAACGGCTTCGATTCGTCGGGACAGCAGCACCTCCTCGCAACTCGCACCTCGCACCTACGCTCGTCGGCTGTCGATCACAGTTCCGCACACGATCGCCTCCTCTCAGGACTCGGGTGCTCTGCAGAAATTGGCCGAATGGCTTCTTCCCAAAGCCATTCGGGTGATTTCATATCTTTTTTTTTTTTTATAAATTATAAAATTACAAAACTGTCCTCACGTGTTTTAATCTTCCGTGATTTCGTTAATTTCTCGACCTCACGACTTTAAATTTCGAAAACCATCGCAAAAGTAGGCTCCGAGTATTATAATTCAAATTTTTCCCGTTGAAATATTCCTCAAAACCCCAACCGAGATTAAATTAAAAATTCCAGAAATTAAAATGAAAATTCAAAATTTCTGGGTTATTGCATTAGGGTTTTGGGATTAGAGCGTTTATTGAGTATAATGTTGATTGTTGTGTGTTATTAAGGGTAAACGCAATCTATTGGTGAGGAATTGAGCGAATTTGAGCAATAAACCGAGAACGTAGAAATTTTAGCCCTAGAACGGAACGGACAGTGAATTTTTGGCCTAGCTACGGATGTCTATTTTAGAAACCACTTTTGGTGTGTCTAACTGGGTTGCGATAAGAGCATTTAGCCATTGGAATCGAGTGATTCTGATAACCGACGTAAAAATTGTGTGCATCAAAAATTAGGTTTGCTTTGAGCCGAGATAGGTTGGGGAGCGATTTTGGCGAGTTTGTGGAGTGTTGTGCTATTATGGTGATTTTAGTGCGTAAGTACAATAGTGGGATGAGTTTTGATGGGAAGATGGTTTTTGTTGTAAGTTGAGAAGGTTTTGGGTGAGACAAGCACTACGAAAAGCTAGTACGCCAGGTAAATAGTGTATGTATGTTATTTGCCCAGGTGGGCCTACGCTGTGAAACGTTAGGTTTGTGATGGTTGATTGTCGTGTGTGTGCGTACTGTTTGACATGCATCATGTTTTTGAAACGAGAACGAAAATGAATTTATGCATGGATTTATGTGCGAGTATGAAGTGCGAGGTGTGGCGAGGACGACGGGTGTGTGGGTAGATAGGCCCCGTTGCTGGAGAAATCGATACAGTGGCGACGTGCTAGGGTGCGGTGTGGCGAGTGCGTCCAACCTCACCCTAGGCTAGCTGCCATAGTTTGCGTGTGGTGGTATGCAACTATGACCTCGTTACTGCAGGAATCGGGACGATGGCGACGTTCCAGGGGGTGGTGTGGTGTGTGTGTCCAACCTCAAACTGAAATGGTTGCGGTGCGTAGAGTGACGCATGGGTACAGATTGAGGGCCTCGTTGCTAGAGAAACAAGGACGATGGCGACGTGCTAGGATGTGAGGTGGCGAGAGAGTCAAGCCTCACCATGGTGTGGCCGTACCACGCGGCACCGGTTGTGACAACGTGAGCGAGAACGTAGAAACTGCAAGTGATAGGATTGCAGTGTTGTTTTACGATTCATATTGCACTATTTATTGAGCGTTACGCTTATGTTGTGTGTTCCGTGGTGTAGGTGCAGAGATCCTTGGAGGTGAGTTGGCCGATCCTAGACAAGATGAGTAGGCGGTTGGCGACCTACTATCGTGTGCCGGCAGGTATAGCTTGTCGCGACAGTCTGATCCGTGGGTGAAGCCGGGAGGTAGGTTTATAGAAGTTGTGTTTTTTAGAGGTCTATGTCGAGGGTGTACGTTTTGAGTCATAGATGGGTGTCAATTTTAATAGTTGGAATTGATGTATAGGTGCATTTTTTAACTATTTGAAAGAGTTTAAACGTATGATTCAGGTTACAATCGGTAATTTTAATTTGGGGAAGTTTTCGTGTCCGTTTTATCTTGGAACTGCTGTTATTTTTGGGTTGCTGGTGTGAATTTTCGACTGAAGTTCATAGGTGTCGACTGGTCAGTGTAAATAGGAGGGTGAGTGTCGACCGCGGGGCTCGATCGACGCGGGCAGAGAGGAACTAGGTGTCAACCAGCGACCATAGTTGACTATCGATCATTGCAAATTCAGCGAGAGTGTCAACCGTGGGGGTTGACCTGCGTGTGCAGAGACTGTCAAAGTGTCGACCTGTGTAAGCAACTGTCGACCACTCGCCGAGCTGAACGTAGAAGTGTCGACCGGTGATTCATAGTGTCGATTGGCGTGAAGACCCGAAGGGAACGCTGTGTCGACCAGCGTTCACCAGTGTCCACCGATGGAAACCCGAGACGATTTAGCTGTCGACCGGCGTCTACAAGTGTCGACCGGTCCCTGTATTTCTATGTTAAAAAAGGTGAAGTTTATTTAAACTGAATTTAAATGAGTTTTTCGCTGCTATTTTCTTAAATAATTTTTGAGGGCGTCGTTTTGAGTCAAAGAACCGAAAGTTTTAAATTATATACGATTTTGTTGGGGTGAGAAGCGAACGTACGGTTGGTGACCCGGGTCCGAGGACGACTCGGGGGCATTAAAGATGTGGTATTAGAGCAGTGAACGTACCTAAAACGGGTAGGTTTTCGGGGCGTTACAACGGGCCTATAACTTGGCTTTTCTCCTATGATACAAATTCTCCCATTAAATCAAGGTTGAAGTTGACCAATGCCTTCCATTCATGCGAAGTTCCAATTTGTTCCTTCTTGTGGTACAGGATTACAAAATACAATAAATTTAACCTCCTTAGGAATAAATATTCTAAGTAGGAAACTAAAGACATAATTTCGTCATTCGTTTTCCTTTTGAACTGGTGTTTTCCTTATGCTACTGGTGTAAGGTGTCGACTTGTATGCGTAGGTGTCGACCGAACTAAACAAATGTCGACCAACATTTACAAGTGTCAATTGGTCCCTTTTTCTTTTATGTTTTAAAAATTGAAGTTTTATTTAAACTGATTTTAGTCGAATCTTTCGTTGCGACGTTTTTAAACATTTTCAAATATCGTTTTAAGTCGAGAAACCAAAGTTCTAATATTTTGTAAGAAATTTATCAAGGAAATGAGTAATTGTACGGTTGGCGACTCAGGTCCAGTGACAACTCGGTGGCGCTACAGAGGTGGTGACAGAGCAGAACGAGTCTGAAAACCGCGTGGGTTTCTTGGACGCTACAGTTATGGTATCAAAGATTTTTACCCAACTGCAAGTGTGGACGACAAGGATGTCCGGCACCTTGGAGGAGGGGTGAGATTGTGAAGGCAAAAGGGCCTGTCACAATTCCCACACCGATTGGGGGAAAGGTAAAGAAGATGGTTAATAGGTGGGTAGAGGGTATGCTACGAATGTCCGAGTCACGACGTCGACGTCATTCGTTGGATCTTCTAATACTACCACCCGCTGCATGGGAGTTCTCCACCAACTGTTAGTATTTCTTATAACCCTAGTAGTTTTGTTTAAACTTATTAAATGTTGTGTTGTACAGGATTAACATCATGGTTAGAGAGACGCGTAGAGCGGTGGGCGATATGGATGACATTATTAGGCAACTTACAGAGTTAGTGAACCGCCAGTATCAACAACTGTAGCGGTTTATGAGTATGGAGGACAAAGGCAAGTCTAGTGCCCAGACTTTGACGGATCGTGAGGGTGATAGGTTGCACAGGCTCAAACCCCAAGTGTTTGACGGATCATCTTCGGACCCTGTAACACCCCGTATTTTCGTGGTTTCAATTTCTGCATTGTCGGGGTGATAAGCGGCAGGGTTTGGGTCAGAATGTAGAGGAAAAAATTGGTAAGGTTAGCTGGGGGATTAATTTGAGGCTAATTGGCAATAAACGTTTGTAGAATTATGACCGAACGCGACTCGAATGATAATGTAACTGAACGGTTAAAGCGTGAGGTCAAAATGGTAATTTAAAATAATTATATTAATAATATAATTATTATAAGGGAAGGAACGGAGAAGAAGATATCTTCCCCTTCTTTGTTCGTTCACCGAGAGGAAGAGAAAGGAAAGGAACCCCTTCTGCGACGATCTCCCTTTCCAACGACGTTCGACCAATGCCGATCTTAGTTTTCCACTCTATTTCAATGGTAAGGTAGATTTTTAGTGGTTTATAGTTTAATTTTGGTTAATGGAAGAGTTTGATGAGAATTTATTGGATAGGGAATTAGGGTTTTAGGGTTGGAGAGTTCGTTTGAGTTATTATCGATCGTTGTAGAATTGTTAACGATAAATGTGATAAATTGATGAGGAATGTGCTAAGTTTTGCTGAAAGTCCAAGGAGGGGGAATTTTAGACCCTAAGGACTATTCTGTTTTTGGATTTTCACCTTACCTACATTTAATAGTTTCAAATTCTGTTTTGGTATGTCAAACTAGGTTATGATTGAAACGTTTGGCCATTGTAATCAAGTGATTCTGATGACGGATGCAAAACTTATGCGCATTGGAAGTTTAAGCTGACTTTGAGCTGAGTTGGGTTAGTGAGCGATTTTTACGAGTTCGTGAATTGTTAAGCTAGTATGGTGGTTTTAGTGCATGAGTAGAGTATCGGGATGAGTTTTGATGGAAAACGGTTTTGTTGTAGGTTGAGGAGGTTTCTAGTGAAATGAGCATCACAGAAAGATAGGATGCCAATTAAGTAGTGTTTGCATGTGCATTGCCTTTACGAGCCTAAACCAAGGGATGGTAGGGTGGTATTGTGTGTTTTGCATGTTTTTTTGTTCATTCATGTATCATGTTTTGAAAAATGAACGAAAATGGTTTATTAGCATTGTTTTGAGTAAGTTGTAGTGAGACGCGTGGCGGTGGTACCACAGATCCTGCTCGGGAAGTGGGCTGGTGCGTAACCAACCGTGGATTCCGCTCAGGGAGTTGGCCAGTTAGTCCGTCACACGGCGTGTCTGTGTTGACGGTGAGGATAATGAACAGTGGCGCCGCCGATCCTGCTCGGGGAGTGGGACGATGCCTCATCAGTCGCGGATTTTGCTCGAGGAGTGGGCCGGCTGGGCTATTGCGAAATGATAGACGGTGCCGTCGTGGATCCTGCTCAGGGAGTAGGCCGGTGCTTCACCAGTCGTGGATTCCGCTCTAGGAGTGTGTCGGCTAGACTATCGCAAAATGATGGATCGTACCACAATGGATCCTGCTCGGGGAGTGGGCCAGTGCATCACTAGCGTGAATTCTGCTCGGGGAGTGGGCCGGCTGGGCCGTCGCAGGCCACGGTTGTGTGGCCTGTGGACCTTGTTGTTAGGGAGCCCGGGACGATGGCGACGTGTCAGGGTGTAGTGTGACGTGAGGTTCACCCTCATCCTAGCCCGGCTGCACAACGTGTCTCGTAATGGTGGCAACATGAGTTTGAGTGTAGAGACTGAATGTGATAGGATTACGTTGTCGATTTTACGTTTTATATTGCATTACTTACTTGGCGTTATGCTTATGTTGTGTGTTCCGTGGTGTAGGTGCAGAGGTTTCTGCGAGTGAGTTACGGGAGCCTAGGCAGGATGAGTAGACGGTTGGTGGCGTGCTACCGTGTGCCAACAGGTGGAGTTCCTCAAGGCGACTCGACCCATGGAGCAAGGCTAGATCGTGGTTCTTTTGGGTTGTATTTTGCAATGTATAAGTCAAGTGTATAGATTTTGAGGATATAGGTTTGTATGGCACGATTATAGTCAGGATTTGTGTAGGTTGTGTTTTTGAAATTATTTGAGATAATTTTGTCTTAAAAATACAGGTCTTTACTTCATGGTTTTAAATCGTGGAAGATTTTGCCACTCGTTTTCTTCTAAACTGCTGTTATTTTTATACTGCTGGTGCATAGTGCCGACCGAAGTCGATAGGTGTCGATTGGTTAGTGTAAAATGGAATGTAACTGTCGACCGCGAGGTTCGACCTGTGCAGACAGAGAGAAAAATAGGTGTCGACCGGTGACTGTGAGTGTCGACAAGTTAGTGTAAATCAGTGAGAGTGTCGAACGTGAAGTTCGACCTGTGCGAGCAAAGAGAAATGAAGTATCGACCGGTGATTGTGGGTGTCGACCACGAAGATCGACAGGGGAGGGCAAAGAGAATTAAGGTGTCGATCGGCCTTAACAAGTGTCGACTAGTTTGTTTATTTTTATGTTTTAAAAAGTGTAGTTTCTTTAAAATAATTTTAATTTAGTTTTGCACTGCAGCGTTATTAAAGATTTTTCTAGGATGTCGTTTTTAGTCGAATAACAAAAAATTTTATATTTGGTAAGAAATTTATCGAGGAAACAAGTAAGTGTACGGTTGGCAACCCGGGTACGGAGACGACTCAGGGGCGTTGCAGATGTGGTGTCAGAGCAGTGAATGAACGGGAAACGGGTAAGTTTTTGGGGCGTTATAGTTATGATATCATAGCTTTTATCCAACTGGATTGTGGCCGACGACAATGTTGGGCCCCTCAGAGGAGGGGTGAGATTGTGAATGCAAGAGGGGTTGTGACAATTCCCACATTGATTAGGGGAAACGTAAAGGGGACGGTTAACAGGAGAGAAGAGGGTATGGTACGAGTGTCAGAGCCACGGAGTTGACGTCGTTCGCTGGATCTCCTAATACCACCAGCCGCTGCATGGGAGTGCTCCACCAACTGCAAGTTTTTCTTAGAGCCCTCGTAGTTTTCGTTTATACTCACTATATGTTGTGGTGTACAGGTTTAGCATTATGGTTATAGAGACGCGTAGAGCTGTAGACGATATGGATGACGCCGTTCAACAGCTTACCGAGTTGGTCAACCACCAGTCACAGCAGCTGGAGCAGTTTATGAGTAGGGAGGACCAGGGCCAGTTTAGTGCCCAAACTTCGACGGATCGTGTGGGTGATAGGTTGCACAGGCTCACACCCCAAGTGTTCGATGGATCATCTTCGGACTCACTCAGTGCTAAGCAGTGGATTCGAAGTATGGAAGACATGTTGAACTATGCCAAGGTGGATGATTAGGACAGGGTTTCCACTGCGGCATTTCACCTGGCCAAGGATGCCTGCTATTGGTGGGATACGGTGAGAGCCACGAGAGATGTGAAGGTCATGACCTGGGAAGAATTTAATGCGATATTCTTTAGTAAGTATTTCAGCCACTCGTTCAGTACACGGAAAATGGTTGATTTTGCCTAGTTGAGACAAACGGGTACTGTGGCCGAGTATGTGTGTAATGGCCCAAAAACCTAACCGTTTCTGGTACGTTCACCACTCCGATACCACATCTATAACGCTCCCGAGTGGTCCCCCTACCCAGGTCTCCAACCATACGCTCGATTCCCAATTCGACAATTTCGTATATAATTTAAAACTTTTGGTTTCTCGACTCAAAATGTATCTTCGAAGATTATTTACGAAAATCCGCAGTGGAAAAGTCATTTAAAATCGGTTTAAATAGACTTCACCAGTTTAAACACAGAAATACAGAGAACGGTTGACACTTGTAAACGCCGGTTGACACTTGGGTCGTATTGGATTTCCATTGGTCGACACTGGCAAAGGCTAGTCAACACTGTGTTCCTCTCGGGTCTTCACGTCGGTCGACACTTCTACACTCAGCTAGGAGAGTGGTCGACACTTGCTTTTGCATGTCGACACTTTGACCCTCTCTACCCGCGCAGGTCGACACCCGCGGTCGACACTATAACTGATTTCACACTGACCGGTCGACAACCACGGTCACCAATCGACACCTCATTTCCTTCCGCAGGCCCCGATCGAACCCTGCGGTCGACACTTGTCCTCCAATTTACACTGACCGGTCGACACCTATGGATTTCGGTCGACACTTCACACTAGCAAGCTAAAAAAAAATAACAGCAGTTCTACGGAAGAAGGACAGGAAAGCTTCTCTGAATTAAAACAACCGATTGCAAACCTGAATTATTCATTCAATCATTTCCAACAATTCCAAAATTCACCTATACATCAATTTCAATTACGGACTCCCAAACCCATCTATGCCTTAAAACCTATACACTCGACATAGCCATCACCAAAACACTACTCCCAGAAATCTACCTCCCTGCGTTACTCCACGGGTCAAGCAGTCGTGACAATCTCCACCTGCCGGCACACGGAAGTACGCTGCCAACTGCTTACTCATTCTTCCTAGGCTCTGACAACTCACCTTTAGAGATCTCTTCACCTATACCACAGAAAACACAACATAAGGCTAACGATCAGTAAGCAGTACAATATGAATTGTAAAACAACAATGCAATCCTATCACATGCAGTTTCTACGTTCTTGCTCATGTTGTCACAACCCGCGCCGCGTGGCACGGCTGCACCATGGTGAGGCTGTACTCTCTTGCTACCTCATGCCCTGACACATAGCTATCATCCCGGTTTCTCTAGCAACGAAGCCCTAAATCCGTACCCACGCGTCACTCTGAACACCACAACCATTCTAGGGTGAGGCTGGACGCACTCGCCACACCACCCCCTGGCACGTCGCCATCGTCCCGGTTTCTCCAGCAACGAATCCAAAGTTGCACACCACCACGCGCACACTGCGACAGCCATACCAGAGTGAGGCTAGATGCACTCGCGACACCACACCCAAGCACTTCGCCACCGTCTCGATTTCTCTAGCAATGGGGCCTAGCTACCCACACACCCATCGTCCTCGCTACAGCTCGCACTTCACACTTAAAAAAAAAAAAAAAAAAAATGATGCATGTCAAACAATACACACGCACATTACAATCAACCCACACAACCTAACATTCCTTGATGTAGGCCCACCTGGGCAAAATGCATATATACACTACTTACCTGTGTCCTAGTTTTACGTGGTGCTTGTCTCATCAAAAACCTGCTCAACCTACAACAAAACCATCTTTCCGTCAAAACTCATTCCACTACTCTACTTATGCACTAAAATCAACACACTAGCTCAACACTTCGCACACTCTCAAAAATCGCTCAATAACCTATTCAGATCAGAAATCCACCTAACTTTTGACGCCCATAACTTTTGTTCGGTTATCGAAATCACATGATTACAGCGATTAAACGCCCCAATCGTAACCTAGTTTAACCTACCATAACATAATCTAAAACTGTTAAGCGTAGCTAAGGTGGAACGTAAGAAATTAAAGAGATTTGGTGCAACAGTGTAGCATAGTCTACAACAAGTTTGCGAACAATAAGATTTTTGGACGAATCAATGTGAGAAAGCAAAAAGAGTGTTCAGAAATGATTTAAGTAAAAAAAAAAAAGCTTAGAATGGTTCAAGTATGAAGCCTGTAGTGATGATTGGGGTAAGGAAGTTAGCCGAGGGAGGCTAGATGTTGAGTTAGAATGGAAGCCTTAGAGAAGTTGGATTATAACTGGTTAAATTAATGAACAGTTGAGTGTAAAGTACATAATTGATTTGTGGAATCGGATAGTGCTTGATACATAGTCAAGCATGTAAATAGTTAGATTGAAAAGAGCAAACGCAATCATGGGCCCAGAGTTGGAATTTAATTAAGGTACTGAAGTATTTGTGAAGAACTCCCCGTCTGAGAGAGTTGTTAGGTTAGGGGTTTTAGAGGAGGTGTTTTGAACGATTTTTGTGACGTGTGTATATAGGCCATATATATGAGCCTCACATTGCTCTATGCTGTGGATTTTCGACATTATTCATTGATGGATTTATTTGTATACAAATTATGATCTAGAGAACAAGGAGATTGAAATCTTAATGGAGAAATCGCTAAAGTTTTGAAATATAGATAGGAACCCGGAAGTAATTAAATGGGATGAACTTGAGGATATGTAAGATCATCACTAGGTGAAGAATGAAGTTAAACGCGAAGATGTGAAAGAACTAAGCACTCAAAGTAGATTTGACGTTGCTCGGAGAGAGAGCCTAAATACAAGATGGTAGATTTTGTGGTGTCGATGTCGGGAAACTATCATTGCGCAAATTTTGGGGACAAAATTTCTTTTAAGAAATGGAGGATGTAACACCCCGTATTTTCATGATATCGATTTCGGCATTGTCGGGGCAATAAGCGGGGGGGTTCGGGTCAGAATGGAGAGCAGAAAATTTGTAAGGTTAGGTGAGAGATTAATTCGATGCTAATGGGCAATAAAAGTTTGTAGAATTCTGGCCGACCGCAACTTGATTGATAGTGTAATTGAAAGGTTAAAGTGTGAGGTCAAATTGGTAATTTGAATTAATTATATTAATAATATATTTATTATAAGGGAAGGAAAGGGGAAGAAGAAATCTTCCCCTTCTTTATTTGTTCACCGAGAGGAAAAGAAAGCAAGGCAACCCCATCTGCGGTGATCTCCCCTTATGTTGTGTGTTCCGTGGTGTAGGTGCAGAGATTCCAACGGTTGAGTTACGAGAGCCCAGGCAGGATGAGTAGGTGGTTGGAGGCGTGCTACCATGTGCTGGTAGGTGGAACTCGTCAAGGTTACCCGACATGTGGAGTGAGGCTAGATGGTGGTTCTTTTGGTTTGTATTTTGCGAGGTATAAGTCAAGTGTATAGATTTTGAGGATATAGGTTTGTATGGCACTATTATAGTCGGGATTGGTGTAAGGTTGTGTTTTTTATACTTCTTGAGGAAATTTTGTCATAAAAATACAGTTCTTTACTTCATGGTTTTAAATCGTGGAAGATTTTGCCGTCCATTTTCTTTCGAACTGGTGTTATTTCTATACTGTTGGTACAAAGTGTCGACCGAAATCGATAGGTGTCAACTAGTCAGTGTAAAATGAAATGTGAGTGTTGACTGCGGGGTTCGACCTGTGTGGGCAGAGATAAATAAGGTGTCGATCGGCAATTGTGGGTGTCGACCAATTAGTGTAAAATAAGTGAAAGTGTCGAATGCAGGTTTCGACCTGTGCGGGCAGAGAGAAATAAAGTGTCGACCGGTGATTGTGGGTGTCGACCAGTTGGTGTAAAATCAGTGGGAGTGTCGACCGCAAAGATCGACCGGGGAGGGCAGAGAGAATTAGGGTGTCGACTGACATTTACTGGTGTCGACCGATTTCTTTATTTTTATGTTTTAAAAAGTTAAGTTTATTTAAACTCATTTTAATTGAGTTTTTCGCTGCAGCGTTCTTAAAGATTTTTCTAGGATGTCTTTTTGTGTCGAGGAACCTAAAGTTTTAAATTTTGTAAGAAATTTATCGAGGAAACAAGTAAGTGTACGGTTGGCAACCCAGGTCCGGGGACGACTTAGGGGCATTACAGATGTAGTGTCAGAGCAGTGAACAAATCGGAAACGGCTAGGTTTTTAGAGCGTTACAAACCCACTCAGTGTTGATGAGTGGATTTGAAGTATGGAAGAAATGATGGATTACGCCAAGGTCGACGATCAAGAAAAGGTATCTAGTGCAGCATTCCACCTTGCCATGGATGCCCGATTTTGGTGGAATTTAGTTAAGGCGACCACCGATGTGAAGGCCATGACATGGGAAGAGTTTAAGACGGTGTTCTTTGGCATGTATTTTAGCCACTCGGTCAGGACCTGAAAGATGGTGGAGTTCGCCTTGTTGAGACAGATGGGTACCATGGCTGAATACGTGAGGCAATTTGAGGCACTGTCTCAATTTGCTAGGCACCTGGTGAGCCTGCACAAGAACAAGGTACACCAATTTGTACAGTGCCTGAAGTAAGACGTATACATGGGCATGCGGATAGCTGGAACACGAGGGGTGCCTTACGAGGACGTGGTGGCGAAGGGCTTAGACATTGAGGAGGCCAAGATGAAGCTTCCCAGTTATCGAGAGCTGCCTAAGAAGCAAACCAGGACATATTTCAAAGAATTGTTGCCACAATCAAGCGGAGAACAGTCGTCTCAGCGAAAGGGTCTGAAGAGCGCTAGTGCCAGCTTTAGTAGCCATTGGAGCAACAAGTTGCCTTAGGGAACGGGGCAGTTTCCAGTGTGCCCTAAATGTCAGAGGAGGCATCCTGGTGAGTGCAGTGTAGGTACGAGGTGATGCTACAATTGTGGTGAGACGGGTCACATGTCCAAAGATTGTCTGAAGCCACGACAGAATTAGTGCTTCTAATGCAATAAAGTGGGGCATTTTGCTAGAAGTTGCCCGAATTTGAGCAAAACCCCAGCGTGGGTGGCACCAAGAGTCTTCGCCCTCATTAAGCAAGATGCTGCCGGCAACCATCTGTGATCTCAGGTAAGTATTCTTATTTCGGGAAGGCGGCTTATACTATAGTTGATACGGGTGCTACGCATTCATTTCTGTGTATTGCCTTCGTGGTCAAGGTAAATCTAGTGTCCAGCTATCTTGGGAAGTTGTATGATATGTTGTTGCCACCGGGGGAGTGTCTATGCTCAGATCAAGTGGTACAAGGTGATATTATGACAGTGGGAGAAAATAGGTTGTACGCTGATATGATCATATTCGACATGAAAAGGGTAAGAGGCTATTTTGGGAATAGATTGGCTGTCTAGACATTATGCCACGATAGATTGCAGGACCAGAGAGATCCACTTTCAGCCCCCGAGTAGATAGTTGTTCCTTCTGGGCGGTAAAGGGTTTGAGTAGAATTTAAGCAATGTCCTCTATGAGAGCCCAACAGTTTTTACGAGGTGGATTCATGGGCTTCTTGGCTAGTGTCATGGACACACAGTTCCAGGGCAAAGTTCAACTCCAGAACATCCCCATTGTACAGGACTTTTCGGGGATATTTCTTGAGTATTTGCCAGGTTTACCGCCTGATAGGGAAATTGAGTTTGTTATCAACGTGTACCTTGGGGCTGGACAAGTGTGCAAGAACCTATACAGGCTGGTGCCTACCGAGTTGAAAGAGTTAAAGGTGCAATTAGAGGAGTTAATGGATAAGGGCTTCATACGCCCTAGTTTCTCGCCGTCAGGTGCGCCGATGCTCTTCGTTAAAAAGAAGGACGGATCCTTATGCATGTGTGTTGACTACAGGGAATTGAATACGATGACAGTGAAAAATAACTACCCGTTGCCAAGGTTAGACGATTTGTTTGATCAAGCTCAAGGTGCATGAGGGTTCTCTAAAATTGATTAGAGGTCCGGTTACTATTAGTTGAAGGTTAGGGAGGAAGATGTCCTGAAGACAACTTTTCGGATGCGGTACGGGCACTATGCGTTTTTAGTGATGTCGTTTGGACTAACTAATCTCCCAGCCGCCTTTATAGACCTGAGAAACCGAGCATTCGGGGAGTACTTGGATACATTCGTGATTGTAACACCCGGGATTTCTGTAAATTGATTTTCAAAAATTCGTATTGGTAAACGGTAAAGTTTCTGTCGGAATCGATAACGAAGAATTTATACTAGTTGATAAAAGATTATTTGGAAACTAATGCATAAGATAAAATTTTAGAAATTTGAATTGAAATGGACTGAATAGCTGTTCGCCTAAAATATTTAAGTGTGATAGCAATATAGTAATTAAGTTATTATTATTATTATTATAAAAATAAAATAAAATAAATAAAGTCATAAAGAGGGATAACATGGAGGGGAGAAGATGGTGAAATCCTCTCCCTCTCTATATCTCCTCCTCCTCGCCCGCGTGAAGGAAAGATGAGATAGCCTCCTCTCGGCGATCAGACGTTCGACCAAAGATTTCTACTCAGTTCTCTACTCCATTTCAACAGTAAGGTAAATTCTAAGTAGTTAATGGTTTAGCTTTGGTTAGTGGTAGAGTTTGATGAGAAATTTGATGGATAAAGATTTAGGATTTTAGGCTTGGAGTGTTCATTGGATTTATTATTGATTGTTGTGGGTTATTTACAATAAATATGATGGATTGGTGAGTAATTTGTAGACTTTTGCTGAAAGACCAAGAATGTAGGATTTTAGGCCTCAAAACCTACTTTGTTTCAAATTTCCGCCCTAGGTACGGTTCATTATTTTAAGTTTCATTTTGGTATGTTAAACTATGTTATGAGTGAAGCGTTTAGCCTTTGAAATCAAGTGATTCCGACAACCGATGTAAAAGTTATGCTTGTTGGAATTTAGGTTGATTTTTGGACGGAATTCGGATTAACGAGCCATTTCAGTTTAGCTTTGGTGGATTGAGTTAGTAGCCGTAGTTGATAGTGTGTAGAATGAGTCCTGAGATGAATTACTGTGAATTGGTTATGTGATAGGTTTAGCCTGAAAAAGTGATAGAAACGAGCACCACATAAGCTAAGGACGCCAGGAAAGTAGTGTGTGCATGTTCATTGCCCTTACTGGCCTACATCATGGGACGATGAGGTGCTATTGTGTGCTTTGTATGTTTTTGTTCAGTCATGCATAATGTTTTGAAAAGCGTAACGAATATAAATTTTAGCATGGTTTTATTTGCGAATATGAAGTGTGATGTGCGTCGGTGAAAACGATGTCTGTGTGGGCAGCTTTGGCCCCGTTGCCCAACAAACCGGGACGGTGGCGACGTGTTAGGGGTGGCGTGGCGAGTGCGTTCCACCTCACCCTTGGATGGCTGCTGCGATGTGCGTGTGGTGGGCAACTATGGCTCTGTTGCTGAAGGAACCGGGAAAGTGGCGACGTGCCAGAGGGTGGTGTGGCGATTGCGTCCAGCCTCCCCCTGAAATTGCTGCGGTATGTGGAGTGACGTGTGTGTACGGTTTGAGAGCCTCGTTGCAGAAGCAACCAAGACGATGGCGACGTGCTAGAGTGCGAGGTGGCGAGAGAGGACAACCTCACCATGGTGCGGCTATACCATGCGGCACCGGTTGTGATCACAAGAGTGAGAATGTACAGACTGCATGTAATAGTATTCCATTTGTAACACCCGAGAATTCTGTAATTTAAATTTCAGAAATTCAGATTGGTAAACGGCGGAGTTTTTGTCAGAATTAAGAAAGGAGAATTTATATTAATAGGTAAAAGATTATTTCGAGTCTAATGGAGAAAAGAAAATTTTAGAAATTCGACCGAAAATGGACTGAATAGCTATTTGGCTAAAGGATTAAATTGTTAGGGTAAAATAGTAACTAGTATATTATTATTATTATTATTAATTTAAAATAAAAAAGGGGGAAAGAACATCAGTTTTTAAACTGATGATCGGGGGTTTCTCGCAAGAAACGACCATTGTTTGTTTCTCTCCCGCGAGAGAGAGAATCGCAATTCGGCGATCGAAGTTCGCCACTCCTCGCGTTCTCTTCTTCCGTCCACGTATAGAGCACAGTCCCTCTTTGTCTCAGATAATCTCTTCCTCTCCTCCCCTCTGTTGATCGGTAATCTAGGGTTGAGTTTTTGTTTAAATTTCTGTAGTTTTGTGCTAGGATTTAAAACGCTTAATGTGAGAATTAACGGTTCGGAACGGGCGAGGTGAAAGGTTCTGAAAATTGAAAAATGTCCGAGAGGGGGGGTTACCGTGCAATTCGGGTTTCTGAATTCGAAATCTTCAACGGTAGTTAGATTATGCTTAATAGGTTGGAGTGTGATAGATTGGTGAGTAATTGAGTGAGTGTTGTTAAGAGAACCGAGAATGGGAGTTTTGGGCGTTTTAATGTGAAATTTGGTTATGTTTTTGTGAGTTTTAACCTAGCTGCAGGTAATGGATTTAAATTCTGTTTTGGTATGTTAAACTAGGTTATGATTGAAGCGTTTGGCCACTAGAATCGAGTGATTTCGATAACCAACGCGAAAATTATACGCGTTAGAAGCTAGATTGATTTTGGTAGAAATTTGGTTTAGCGAGCCATCTTAGTTGGGCTTTGGTGGAGTGAATGAGTAGACATAATTTTAGTACGTGAAACGAGTTGTGAGATGAGTTTTTAATATGGATTGTTATGTGATAGGTTGAGCCCGATGAGGTGATAGAAACGAGCACCACGGAAAGTGAGGACGCAAGGTAAGTGATGGATTGTTTGTGATTTTCCTTCGGGCCTACAACATGGAATGGCATGATTATTTGTTTGCTTTGATTGTTGTTTTGTTGTTTGGTCAGTTGGTCGTGCATATGTGTTGTCATGCATCATGATTTTGAACTACGAAATAACGAGTTTTGAGCATGTTTTGAATTGTACATATAAAATGTAATCAGATAAGAAAAGATGTCACGCATGGGTAACGCCTCATCGTTAACGTGCTAGTGATGAAACACTAGAAAGTTCCCAGGGACGAAAGTGCGTAAGATGACACGGATTATAAACGCCTCATTGTTAACGTGCTAATGAGAAAGCAGTATAGGGTTCGGTGTTGGGAGGAGATTATGTTTGGCCGTCCCTGTGTGAACATGATTTGTGCCTCTAATCTCGCTCCATGGTTCATGGTTTTGCCAAACTGAGTGTGATAGGATGGGTGCCTACTTGACTCGCACGTGAAAGTAGAAGATGATAACAATGAAAACGAAACGAAAACGAATCCAAGCATAGAAACTGCATGTGTTAGGGGTTGAGTTGTGCATTGATTTTAATTCATGCTCCATACTTGTTAAGCATTAATATTACGTTTTGTGTTCCGTGTTTTAGGGGCAAAGATTTCCGCAAGTAAGTTACAAGAAACTAGTTAGGATTAGTAGGTGGTTGGCGGCGTGCTACCGTGTGCGGGCAAGTGGAGTTCGTCAAGATGACCCGACCGTTGAGCAAGGCTAGGTGGTGGGTCTTTTGGGTTGAATTTTGCGAGATATAAGTCAAGTGTATAGATTTTTGAGAATATAGGTTTATTAGGAACGATTATAGTTGGGATCGGTATTAGGTTGTGTTTTCAAAGTTTCTTGAGAGATTATGTCTTATAAACACAAGTCTTTACCTCATTGTTTTATTTCGGGGAAGTTTTCGTGTCCGTTTTCTTTTGAACTACTGTTATTCTTATTTTTATACTGCTGGTGCAAAGTGTCGACCGACTTTCATAGGACTCGACCGGTCAGTGTAAATTTGAAAGTGAGTATCGACCGTGGGGTTCAGAGAAGTGAGGTGTCGACCGGCGATCGTGGGTGTCGACCGGTTAGTGTAAAATCAGGGAGAGTGTCGACCTTGGAGTTCTAACTACTCGGGTAGAGAGGATGAAGGTGTCGATTTGTGAAAGCAGGTATCGATCGCTCTATGAGATGAGTGTAGAAGTGTCAACTGGTGTCCTCGGTGTCGACCGACGAAAAGACCCGAGAGAAACGTAGTGTCGCCTAGCGTTCGCCAGTGTCCACTGATGAAAAACCCGAAACAACTCAAGTGTCGACCAACATTTGCAGGTGTCGACCGGTCTCTTTATTTTTATGTTTTAAAAAGTAAAGTTTATTTAAACCAGTTTTAAATTGACTTTTCCACTGCGGCGTTCTTAAATAGTTTTCAAAGAGTACTGATTTAAGTGGAAGAACTTAAGTTTCAAATTTTATACGAATTTTTTCGAGGTGAGAAGTAAGTGCACAGTTGGCAACCCGTGTCTGGCGACAACTCGGGGCGTTACAGATGTGGTTTTGGGGCAGTGAACGAACCAGAAACGGGTAGGTTTTCGGGGCGTTACAGAGTTGATATCACAACTTTTAACCAACCAGAAGTGTAGCCGATGAGTATGTCGGGCCACTCGGAGGAGGGGTGAGATTGTGAAGGCGAGAGGGTGTGTCACAATTCCCACTCCGTTTTGGGGGAATGGTAGAGGGGACGGTTAATAGGTGGGGAGAGGGCATGTTACCAGTGTAAGAGCCACCGGGTCGACGTTGTTTGATAGATCTTCTAATACCACCAGCCGATGCATGGAAATGCTACACCAACTGTAAGTATTTCTTAGAGCACTCATAGTTTTATGTAGGCTCACTAGATGTTGTGGTGTACAGGTTCAGCGTTATGGTTAGAGAGACGCGTAGAGGTGTAGGCGATATGGATGATGCCATTAGACAGCTTACCGAATTGGTCAACCACCAGGCACAACATCTGGAGAGGTTTATGAGTAGAAAGCAATAGGGCTATTCTAGTGCGCAGACTTCGACGGATCATGGGGGTGATAGGTTGCACAGGCTTATACTCTAGTGTTCGACGGATCATCTTCGGACCCACTCAATTGTGAGGAGTGGATTCAAAGTATGGAAGACATGTTGGATTATGCCAACATGGATGATCAGAACAGGGTTCTAGTGCGACATTTCACCTAGCCAAGGATGCCCGATTTTGGTGGGATTCGGTGAAGGTAACCACCAATGTGAAAGTCATGACCTGGGAAGAGTTTAAGTCGATATTCTTTGGTAAATATTTCAGCCACTCGGTCAGGACACAAAAAATGGTTGAGTTTGCCTAGTTGAGACAGACGGGTACTGTGGTCTAGTATTTGAGATAGTTTGAGGCATTGTCTCGGTTTGCCAGACATTTGGTGAGCCTAGATGAGAACAACATACACCAGTTCATGCAGGGATTAAAGCCAGACGTATACATGGGCATGCGAGTAGCAGGATCGCGAGGGGTGCCTTATTAAGGTGTTGTGGCTAAGGCATTGGACATCGAGGAAGCGGAAGTGAAGCTTCCCAGTTACAGAGAACCGCTTAATGAGCGGCCTCGATGATTGTTCAGTGAGTTACTGCCTCAGCTGAGTGAGGAGGAATCGTCCCAATAGAAGGACTTGAAGAGGGCCAACGATAGCTCGGACAGCCGAGGGAGAATATGAAACCTGATTTTTAGCAAGATATTTGGAGTGTTGGGGTTGTTGTGAGTAAAAAGAAAGCGCAATGTGAGGATGGATAGGACGAGCTGCTAGCTCTTAGGTACGAGATATCTATTCTAATCATTCTAGATATATAACGCAGTTTATTGTGAATAATGGAATTCATGTACCTAATAGCAATTGGCCACGAGATGTATGTTGTTAGAAGGGTTAAGTAGAGTATCGGTTGGATAGTTAGAAGTTTGAGTTAAACAGAGGTGCCATATGTGTGGATAAAGTCAATCAATGAGAAGTTAAGGAAATGGAGAATACTGGAGTATGGCGTATGACGTTGTTCAGAAGTTTGAACACTATATTTCAACGATCATTCGGTTACGTAATACTTGGAGATGTAAACTATATTAGATAATAGTTCAGGGCTTTAAGGGATCAATGAGAGATTAAGAAAAATTATGTGTGGAGTTATATTTGGCGGCCGACTTAAATAGTAGAAGTGTCAAGTACGTGGTGTTGCTTTATCAAGGAGTATGGGAGTTGATTCAAAACATGTTGAGATATCTAGATACAAGATATAATGATCGTAAGTGAAGTAGCATAGCTAAACACAAAGAAGATTTGGGACTGGAATTGAAATTCTGTATGCTAGTGTGTAAGTTGAGAAAATGAAATATATGTGACTTTATTGGGAGATTTAAATTAGTTGCAACATGATCGAAAAATGGAATGAGTTGTGAGTTCGAGTGCATAGATTCTAATACTCTTGGACGAAGGTGTACGTATTAAATGATAATTGTTTGAGCCTCTAATTGAGGAGAATTCTAAAGAACTACATCGATGAGATAGTGGACTACCAACAAGATTTTGTAGGGATTTTGTTTATCGATGAAAATTAAGAACTTCGATTTTTTTTTTTATGGATGAAATTTCGTTGAGATTGATGTAGGGAAGAGATCCAGTTAGGTGATTTCGGATACTGAGGTTACAGCTAATTGAATAGAATCGCTAGTGGATTGGACCTGAGACGTAAGAATTTGAAAAGATTTGGAGCAACAGTGTAGCCTAGTCTACAACAAGGTTGCAAACAATAAGATTCTTGGACGAATCAATGTGAGGAAACGGAAATAGTATTCAGAAACAGTTTAAGTTTAAAGAGAATAGCTTAGAATGGTTCAAATATGAAGTTTGTAGTGATGATTGTGGTAGGAAAGTTAGGTTTTGAGGGAATTATAGCCAATGGAGGTTAGGTATGGAATTAGAATAGAGAACATAGAGCAATTGGTCTATAACTGGTAAAATTAATGAACAGTTGAGTGTAACGTACATAATTGATTTGTGGAATTAGATAGTGCTTGATGCATAGCCAAGCATGTAAATAGTTAGATTGAAGATAGCAAACGCAATCATGGGACCAGAGTTGGAATTTAATGAATGTAGTAAAGAAGTATTTTAAAGATCTCCCCATCTGAGGGAGTTGTCAGGTTTGGGGTTTTGGATAAGGTGTTTTGAACGATTTTGGTGGCGTGCGTATATAGGCCATATATATGAGTCTCACATTGCTCTATGTTGTGGATCTCTGTCGTTCTTCATTGATGGATTTAGTATTATACAAATTATGATCTAGAGAACCATGAGATTGAGATCTTAATGAAGGAACCAATAAAGTTTTAGAATATAGATAGGAACCCGGAAGTAATTGAATGAAATAAACTTGAGGATATGTAAGATGACCACTAAGGGAACAATAAAGTCAAAAGCGGGAACGTTAAAGACCTAAAGGCTCAAGGTAAGTTTGACATTGCTCGGAGAAAGAGCCTAAATGCAAGATGATGGATTTTGTTGTGTCGATGTCTGGAAGTGATCGTTACGCAAATTTTGAGAACAAAATTTTTGTAAGGAGGGTAGAAATGTAACACTCGGGATTTCAGTGATTTAACTTTCAGAAATTCGTATTGGCAAACGGCAGAGTTTTATTCGGAATCGAGAGCGTAGAATTTGTATTGGTAGATAAAAGATTATTTCGAGAATAATGTAGAAAAGAAAATTTTAGGAATCCGACCAGAAACGATTGAATAGCTGTTTGGCTAAAGGATTAAATTGTGAGAGCGAAAGAATAATTAGCTTATTATTATTAATTTTAAAAAAAAAAAAAAGGAGAAACAACATCAGTTTTTAAACTGATGATCGGGGGTTTCTCGCAAGAAACCCCCTTTGTTTGTTTCTCTCTCGCGAGAGAGAGAATCGCAATTCGGCGATTGAAGTTTGCCACTTCTCGCGTTCTCTTCTTCCATCCACGTAAAGAGTGTGGTCCCTCTTTCTCTCAAGTAATCTCTTCCTCTCCCCCACTCTTTTGATCGGTAATCTAGGGTTGAGTTTTCGTTTAAATTTCTAGAGGTTTGTGAAAGGATTTAGAACGGTCGATGTGGGAATTGACAGTTCGGAGCAGGTAAGGTGAGGGAGTTCTGAAAATTTAAGAATGTCCGAGAGAGGGGTACTGTGCAATTCGGGTTTTTGAATTCAAAATCTCCAACGCTAGTTAGATTATGCTTAATAGGTTGGAGTATGATAGATTGGTGAGTAATTGAGTGAGTGTTGTTGAGAGAACCGAGAATGGAAGTTTTGTGCGTTTTAGTGTTAAATTTGGTTCTCTTTTTGGAGTTTTAACCTATTTGCAGTTAATGGATTTAAATTCGATTTAGGTATGTTAAACTAGATTATGATTGGAGCGTTTGGCCACTAGAATCGAGTGATTCCGATAACCGACGCAAAAGTTATACGCGTTGGAAGTTAGGTTGTTTTTGGCCGAAATTCGAATTAACGAGCGATCTTAGTTGGGCTTTGGTGGAGTGAGTTAGTAGACGTAATTTTAGTACGTGGAACGAGTTGTGAGATGAGTTTTTAATGTCGATTGTTATGTGATAGATTGAGCCCGAGGAAGTGATAAAAACGAGCACCACGAAAAGGTACGACGTTAGGTAAGTGATGGATTGTTTGTAGTTTTCCTTCGGGCCTACATCATGGAATAGTAGCATTGTTTGTTTGCTTTGATTTGTTGTTTTGTTGTTTGGTCAGTTGGTCATGCATATTTGTTGTCATGCATCATGGTTTTGAACTACGAAATAACGAGTTTTGAGTATGTTTTGAATTGTCCATATGAAATGTAATCAGATAAGAAAAGATGCCACGCATGGGCAACACCTCGTCGTTAACGTGCTAGTGAGGAAGCACTAGGGGGTTCCCATGGATGAAAGTACATAAGATGACACGGTTTGTTAATGCCTCGTCGTTAACGTGCTAATGAGAAAGGAGTAGAGGGTTCTATGATCGCTGTTGGGAGGAGATTATGTATGGACGTCCCGTGTGTGAACATGATGTGTGTCTATAATCTCGCTCCGTGGGTCATGGTTTGGCCGTCCTGAGTGTGATAGGATGGGTGCCTACTTGACTCCCAGATGAAAGTGTAAAATGATAACAATGAAAGCGAAACGAAAACGAAACTGTAGCCCCAAAAACTTATCCGTTCCCGGTACGTTTACTATTTTGATACCACATCTTTGACGCCGCCGAGTCGTCCTTGGACTCGGGTCACAACTCATATGCTCGCTTCTCTCTCTGACAAAATTCGTATAAAATTTAAAATTTTCGGTTCTTTGACTCAGAACGACGCCCTCAAAAATATTGAAAAAAAAATCCCAGCGTAAAACCCATTTAAATTCGGTTAAAATAAAATTCACCTTTTTAACATAGAAATACAAGGAGCGGTCGACACTTGAAATCGCCGGTCGACACTTGAGTCGTCTCGTGTTTCCATCGGTCGACACTGCGTTCCCCTTGGGTCTTCATGTCGGTCGACACTAGAAGTCACCAGTCGATACTTCAACGTTCAGCTTGGCGAGTGGTCGACACTTGCTTACGCAGGTCGACACTTTGACCCTCTCTGCTCGTGCAGGTCGACCCCCGTGGTCGACACTCTCGCTCAATTTGCACTAACCTGTCGACACCCACGGTCGCCGGTCGACACCTAGTTCCTCTCTGCCCGCGTCGGTTGGACCCCACGCTCGACACTCACCATCCCATTTACACTGACCAGTCAACACCTATAGATTTCGGTCGACACTTCGCACCACCAACCCAAAAATAACAGTTGTTTTACGGAAGAAATACACGAAAACTTCTCCGAATTTAAAACAACCGATTGCAAACCTGAATCATTCATTCAATCATTTCCAACAATTCAAAAAAGCACCTATACATCGACCCCAATTATCGACACCCACATCCATCTATGCCTCAAAATCTTATACACTCGACATAGACCCCTCTAAACTTACTACAAAGGACCGCCATCTCACCTTGTCCCACGGGTCGAATCGCCTTGACGAACTCCACCTGCCGGCACACGGTAATATGCCGCCAACTGCCTACTCGTCCTGTCTAGGCTCCGGTAACTCACATTCAGGAAACTCTGCACCTACACCACGAAACACACAACATAAGTCTAACGCTCAGTAACCAGTGCAATATGAAATGTAAAACGACAAAGCAATCCTATCACATGGAGTCTCTACATTCTCGCTCATGTTGTCACAACCCGTGCCGCGTGGTACGGCTGGACCATGGTGAGGCTGGACTCTCTCGCCACCTCACACCCCGGCACGTCGCCATTGTCCTGGTTTCTCCAGCAACGACACCTTCAATCTATACCCACAAGTCACTCTACGCATCGCAACCATTCTAGGGTGAGGCTGGAGGCACTCGCCACACCACCCCCTGGCACGTTGCAATCGTCCCAGTTCCTCCAGCAATGAGGCCATAGTTGTACACCACCACACGCACAACGCGGCAGCCATCCCAGGGTGAGGCTGGATGCACTCGCCACACTGCACTCCAACACGTGGCGACCGTCCCGGTTTCTCCAGCAACGGGGCCTAGCTACCCACACACCCGTCGTCCTCGCCACACCTCGCATTTCACACTCACAAATAAATCCATGCACAAATTTATTTTCATTCTCGTTTCAAGAACATGATGCATGTCACACAAAAACACACGCACATCACAATCAACCAACTCAAATCAATCGTTCCTCGGTGTAAGCCCACCTGGGCAAAACACATGCACACACTACTTACCTGGCGTCCTACCTTTTCCGTGCTGCTCATCTTACCCAAAACTTGATCAACCTACAAAAAACCATCTTCTTGTCAATATTCATCCTACTACTCTACTTACGCACAAAAATACCACACTAGCTTAACACTTCGCGTACTCACCAAAATCGCTCACTAACCTATTCGGCTCTGAAACCAACCTAACTTCCGATGCGTATAAATTTTGCGTCGGTTATCAAAATCACACGATTCCAGTGGCTAAATGCTCCAATCATGTCCTAGTTTAAACTACCAAAAAAAATGTTTCTTAAACGAACGTCCGTAGTTAGGCCAAAAATCCACAGCCAGTTCCGTTCTAGGGAATAAATCTCGACGCTCTTGGTTTTTCACTCAAATTCGCTCATTTCCTCACCATTCCTTCTCCTTTACCCTCAACAACCCGCAATAATCAATATTCAACTCAATACACACTCTAACCTTAAAACCCTATCTCCCTATCCATCAAATATCTCCTCAACTCCAACACTAACCCAACATCAAACTATAGACTACTTAATCTTACCTTGAATTGTTGAAATGGAGTAGAAAAATCACAACAATCGCCGGCGTAAATGCTGCGGGAAGGAGAGAAATCGAAGAAATTCGCG
>CM039519.1:17184038-17210834 GCA_022433055.1 Begonia peltatifolia | reverse complement strand
GGGAGGGGTTTGCTTCGGCCGATCCTCTCCCTTCCTTAATATAAAAAAATTAAAATAATAATCAAATTAATTACCTTTTTGCCCCCACACTTTCATCTTTCAATGTAACGGTCATTAAATCTGTTTCGGTCGGATTCTTAAAATTTTCTCCCCATCATTAACCTCAAAATAATCTTTTACCTAAAAATGTCAATTTTTCGTTCTCGATTCAGACCAAAACTCAACCGTTTATCTCCCCGACCACCCAAAAATCAATACCGTGAAAATACGTGGTGTTATAGAAATCGAGCAATGAAAAATGCACGTGTTATGGGTTGAGTTGTGCATTGATTTTAATTGACGCTCCGTACTTGCTAAGAATTATCCTTACGTTTTGTGTTCCGTTGTGTAGAAGCAGAGATTTCTTCAAGTGAGTTACAAGAACCCAGTTAGGATGAGTAGGTGGTTGGTAGCGTGCTACCATATGTCGGCAGGTCGAGTTCGTCAATACGACGCAACCGTGGAGCGAGGCTAGGTGGTGGGTCTTTTGGATTGAACTTTCTGAGGTATAAGTCAAGTGTATAGATTTTGAGAATATAGATTTATTTGGAACGATTATAGTTGGGATTGGTGTTAGGTTGTGTTTTTGAAATTTCTTGAGAGATTGTCTTAAAAACACAGGTCTTTACGTCATAGTTTTATTTCGGGGAAGTTTTCGTGTCTGTTTTCTTTTGAACTACTATTATTCTTATTTTTATACTACTGGTGCAAAGTGTCAACGAAAGTCAATAGGTGTCGACCAGTCAGTATAAATTTAAAAGTGAGTGTCGACCGCGCGGTTCAACCGTTGCTGGCAGAGAAAAATGAGGTGTCGACCGGTGACCGTGGGTGTCAACCGGTTAGTGTAAAATAAATGAGAGTGACGACCGTAGCAGGCAGAGAGGATCAAGGTGTCGACCGCTCTCTGAGATGAGTGTAGAAGTGTCGATTGGTGTCCTCAGAATCAACCGACGAAAAGAGCTGAGAAAAACGTAGTGTCGTTCAGCGTTCGCCAGTGTCTACCGATGAAAAACCCAAGACAGCTCAAGTGTCGATCGGTGTTTGCAGGTGTTGACCGATCTCTTTATTTTTATGTTTTAAAAAGTGAAGTTTATTTAAATCAATTTTAAATTGAGTTTTCCACTGCGGCGTTATTAAATAGTTTTCAAATAGTACTGATTTAAGTCGAGGAACATAAGTTTCAAATTTTATATGAATTCTGTCGAGTAGAGAAGTAAGTGCACAGTTGGCGACTCGGGTCCGGGGACGACTCGGGGGCGTTACAGATGTGGTTTTGAGGTAGTGAACGAACTGGTAAAAGGTAGGTTTTCTGGGCATTACAACATTGTTGGTTTTTACGTTTCATATTGCACTACTTACTGAGCGTTAGACTTATGTTGTGTGTTCTGTGGTGTAGCTGGAAAGATTTTTTCTAGTGAGTTACGAGAGTCCAGGCAGCACAAGTAGGCGGTTGGTGGCATGCTACCATGTGACGGGAGGTGGAGTTCATTAAGGCCGCCCGACCCATGTAGTGTGGCGAGTGCCTTCAGCCTTACTCTTGGATAGCTACTCCGGTGTGTGTGTGGTGGTAGACAACTATGGCTCTGTTGTTGTAGGAACCGGGATGGTGGCGACGTGGCAGGGGGTGGTGTGGCGAGTGCGTCTAGCCTCCCCTGGAATCGATTTTATTTCTCTCGCCATTTGTTTAGTTCGGTCGACACTTACGCATGCCAGTCAACACTTTCATCGCATTTTACACTAATCAGTCGGCACCTAATGACACTGATCAACACCTTGCACCAACAGCCTAAAGAAAACACCAGTTCAAAAGGAAGACAAACGGCGAAAACTTTCACTATCAAACCATAAAGAAAAGTTCTGTAATTTTGAGACAAAGTTTCCCCAGAGAGTTTTGAAACACAACTATACACCAATCTCGACTATAAATGTTCAAACCTTCTTATGCCTCAAAATGTAGAGGTCCAGTGACAACTCTAGTAGCCAGGGGAGTAACAAGTGATCTCAAGGAACAGTACAGTTTCTTGTATGCCCTAAGTGTCAAAGGAGTACCCCGGTGAATGCAGGTTGGGTGCAGGGCAATGCTACAATTATGGCGAGGCGGGCCACGTGTCCAGAGATTGTCAGAAGGCGCGACAGAATCGGTGCTTCGACTGCAATGATGTGGGGCATTTTGCTAAGAGTTGCCTGAATTTGAGCAAGGCCCTAGCGATAGTGACACCCAGAGTTTTCGCCCTCATTGAGCTAGACGATGCCGGCCAACCCTCGATGATTTCAGATAGTATTCTTATTTCGGCCATGGCGACTTATACCCTTGTTGATACGGGTGCTATTCGCTTGTTTGCCTCCATTGCCTTCGTGGTCAAGGCAAACTTGGTGACCAGCTACTCTAGGTAGTTCTATGATGTATTGTTGCCATCAGAATAGCACCTATACTCAAATCAAGTGGTACAAGGTGATGTCGTGACAGTGGGAGAAAAACGGTTGTACGCTGATCTGATCATACTCGACATGAAGGGGTAGGGGGCTATTTTAGGGATGGATTGGCTGATGAGTTTTTAGTGATGTCGTTCGGACTAACTAATGCCCCAGCTGCCTTTATGGATTTGATGAACCGAGTATTCAGGGAGCAACTGGATAGATTAATGATAGTATTCACTGATAACATCCTGATATACTCTCGGAGTGAAGATGAGCACAAAGAGGACTTGAGGATCGTGCTGACGAATCTGGGGCAGCACCGACTACATACTAAGTTCTCCAAGTGCGAATTTTGGATGGATAGGATCAAATTATTGGGGCACGTTATCTCTCGTGATGGCATTTTCGTGGACCCGGCAAGGGTTTAGTCGGTGAAAGAATGGCCACGACCGACCAGTGCCAGCGAGATACGCAGTTTTCTAGTGCTGGCAGGATATTACCGGAGGTTGATTGAGGAATTTTCTAAGATCACAGCCTCTTTGACTCGATTGACTAGGAAGAACATGATGTACAGCTGGTTCGATGAGTGCGAGTACAGCTTCCAGTCATTGAAGCAGAGGTTGACTATAGCCCGTTTGCTAATACTGCTGGTAGAGAGGGAAAAGTTCAGCATTTATTGCGACGCCTGCAGAGTAGGCTTGGTTTGCGTGCTGATGAATGGAAGGGTGATTACCTATGTGTCAAGCCAACTGAAGCCCTACGAGCATAATTATCCTACGCATGACTTGGAGTTGGCAGCGGTGGTCTTTGCACTTAAGATTTGGAGACATTATTTCTATGGATAACAATGCGAAATCTTTTCAGACCACCAAAGTTTGAAGTAAATCTTCACGCAGAAGGGGCTAAGCTTGAGACAAAGGAGATGACTTGAGCTGGTTAAAGACTAAAACTTGGAAATCAAGCATCATCCAGGAAAAGCAAACGTGGTGGCGGACGCCTTGAGCCGAGTGTCAACTTCGATGTCTGCTATGATTTTAGCAATGCCTACCGAGCTAAAGACTAAAGTGTAAGAGTTCAGCCTAGAAGTGGTTTCTGATTTGGCAACCACACTGTCGGCGATGTCGTTGAGGCTGACAATCCGTGACACAATTAAGTGGGCCCAAGAGACTGACCCCGAGTGCAATGAACTGAAGGCAAGAATGGAGCCCAATGCTAGCACTGAGCTCAGCTATTCGGAGGATGGGATTCTGAAGTTTCGGAATAGGTGGTATATCCCGAAGAGTGAAGAGTTGAAAAGAGAAATATTGTCCGAGGCTCACTCGTTTCCTTTCTCTGTGCATCTTGGAAACACTAAGATGTACAGAGATTTGAAATAACACTATTTGTGGCCCAATATGAAGCTGGAGATAGCCAAGCATGTTGCGACTTGTGTAGTATGCCAGCAGGTAACGACGGAGCATTAGGGTCCATCGAGGATGCTTCAACCACTACCTATACTTGAGTTGAAATGGGAGCGGGTCACTATAGATTTTGTGGTCAGACTGCCAAAGACTGCTAAGGGCCACGATGCAATTTGAGTGATTGTGTACAGACTAACAAAGTCGTCTAAATTTTTACCGGTGATAATGACTTACTCGATGTATCAGTTCGCTCAATTGTACATGCAGGAAATAGTCAGACTCCATGGGGACCCTGTGTCGATATTGTTAGACCGAGACCCCAGGTTTATGTCTAAGTTTTGGAGGAGTCTGCATAAGGCCATGGGTACCAAGTTGGAATTCAGCACGGCCTTCCACCCTCAGACCGATGGACAATCGAAGCGAACCATACAGATACTTGAAGATATGCTCAGAGGCTTTGTGTTGGAGTTCCAAACGGCTTGGAGCAGGTTCTTGCCATTGGTTGAATTCTCATAGAATAATAGTTACCAGTCTACCATTGGCATGGCAACATACTAGGCTTTGTATGGAAAAAAGTGCAGGTCGCCATTGTACTGAGACGACGTTGGGGAAGCAAGACTTATAGGCCTAGAAATACTGCAACAGATGGTCGACAAGATTGCTATTATAAAGAAGAGGGTCGAGGCACCTCAAAATCAGCAGAAGAGCTATGCCGATCAGAGGAGGCAGGAACTGGAGTTTGGCGTGGATGATGAGGTATTCCTGAAGATCTCCCCGTTCAAGTGAGTGGTCAGGTTCGGGAAGCGAGAAAAGCTCAACCCTCATTTTGTGGGGCCATTCCCTATTGTAGAAAGGATTGGATGAACTGCCTACAAGCTTCAACTGCCTTCCTCAATGGATGCCATACATAATGTCTTTCATGTCTCCATGCTGAGGAAGTGAATGTATGATCCTTATCAGGTGGTTGAACAACAGGATATAGAGGTACAGCCAACTCTATCTTACGTGTATAAGGTAGTGGCCATACTAGGATCAGTGGTGAAAGTGTTGCTTAATATGAGATTCCCTTGGTCAAAGTTTTATGGCGCAATCACAATGTCAAGGAGACCACTTGGGAAAGGCGACAGGACATGGAGCAACAGTATCTAGAGCTATATGGTACGTAAATTTTGGGAACAAAATTCTTTTAAGGACGAGAGGATGTAACACCCCGTATTTGGTACCGATTTTCAGATTATTGGGACGATTAACGACAGGATCGGGTCGGAATGCAGAGTGAAAAATTTGTAATGTTAGATGGGAAATTAATTCGAGCCTAATGGTGGGGAGAAAATTTTATTTATCTGACCGGTGGCAGTTTGCATGGCCGTTGGATTAAAATATTAAAATATGAGGGTGAAATAGTAATTAGTTATTATTATTAATTTTTTTTTTATAAAATGTTAAAAGAGAGGGGAAGCGATTCGCAGAAACCCCCTCCCCTTCTCTGTTATTTTCTCCACCACCACGCGACTTTTCCTTTCTGGTTTCTCTCCTTCCCGCGTCGTTCAGCTAGTGGTTGCTAGTGGTTTTCTCCTCCATTTCAACTGTTCAAGGTAAGTTTAATTAGTTATGGTTCAATGTTGGTTTAGTGTTGGAGTTTGGGGTTTTAGGATTAGACTGTTTATTGCGTAGAATATCGATTGTTGTGGGTTATTGAGGATAAATGTGATAGATGGGTGAGGAAGTGGGCAAATTTGAGCGAGGAATCGAGAATGTAGGATTTTAAGCACTAATACGGAACTAGCTGTGAATTTTCAGCCTAACTACGGACGTTCGTTTTATAAACTGTTTTGTTATGTTAAACTAGATTATGATTGAAGCATTTTGCCGCTGGAATCGGGTGATTCCGATCTGACGTAAAAGTTATGCACGTTGGAAGTTACGCTGATTTTGAACCGAGTTGGGTTAGTGAACGATTTGGGCGAGTTCATGAAGTGTTGAGCTAGTATGGTGGTTCTAGAGGATGAGTAGAATATTGGGATGAGTTTTGATAGAAAAAGGTTTCTACTGTAGGTTGAGCAAGTTTTTGGTGAAACGAGCACCACGGAAAGCTAGGACGCTAGCTAAATAGTGTATGCATATGTTTTGACCAGGTGGGCCTATACCGAGAAACCTTAGGTTTGTGTTGGTTGATTGTGATGTGCGTGTGTATTGTTTGGCATGCATCATGTTTTTGAAACGGGAAGGAAAATCAATTTGAGCATGGTTTTATGTGCGAATGTGAAATGCAAGCTGTGGTCGTGAGGACGATGTGTGTGTGGGCAGATAGGCCCCATTCCTTGAGGAAACGGGATTGTGGCGACGTTCTTGGGGGTGGTGTGGCAAGTGCGTCAACCCTCACCCTTGGATGGCTGCTGCGGTGTGCGTGTGGTGGGGTGAAACTATGGCCTCGTTGCTGGAGGAACCGAGACGATGGCGATGTTCCAGGGGGTGGTGTGGCGAGTGCGTCCAGCCTCACCCTTGAATGGTTGCGGTGCGTAGAGTAACGCGTGGGTACGGTTTGAGGGCCTCATTGCTATAGAAACCTAAACGATGGCGACGTGCCAGGGTGTGAGATGGCGAGAGAGCCCAACCTGATGTGCCCCATAGGTCCGTCACACGATCTCAAGTCCAAGCACACATTTTAATTAACCTACATTCTCACACATTTTATTATTGTGCAGGTTATGATTCAATGGAGCCGGAAGTTGCAAGCTTAAGGTGGGAAGTGGAGGCTCAAGACATGGAGCAACCGAGACACATCATTGCATGGGAAGCCACCCTTGAAGATCATGAAGCTCTTAAGGGAATTTGTCTTCCCGAGCCAACTTTTATGTAATGTTTTATTTTGAACTTATTGGGCAAACATTGGCCTTCTTGTTTAACTATTTATTATGTGCATGCATTAGGCATTTAGGAGTAGATTGAATGGTTAGGATAGATGATGGAATGGGCTTCGGGCTTGGCTTAAATTGAAGATGCATTCGGGCATGCAAGGCATGCCACTCTCGGCCGCAAATGCACCAAGGAGAAAGTGCCGCAAGTGGTGCCCCATTTTACCCGATTTGGCCACACCATTGGGCTGCCATTTGAGATGCTTGTCCCCTTTACCTTTTGTGGAAGAAACATGGATCCATGGCATGACATTCAGCAAGCCATTGATCGACCACTTGGCTGCCATTATCTCGGCCGCACACTACAACACTTGGAGCCGATTACAAACTCCTTTGCACCAAGTTTTTGAAGACCAAAGCACAGCCCTAAAACCCTCCATCCTAGGCCTATATAAGCATAGCATTGGTGTTTGTATTTTGGTTGGCAAAGTTAATGAGCATCGGCATGTTTTCTAAGAGGAAACCGAGAGAGTTTTCCCACCACCATTCAAGGTAAGTGCTCGGTTCCATGAACCGATTAGGAGTAGCCTCCTAGCTTGGCAACTCCAGGTTGTTGCTCGAGCTTGTGTTCCCCTTTTCTCGCCTCCCTTTCAAGGGAAGGAAACAAGAAGGAAGTGGCCAAAACCGATTCCCCAAGTTGAGAGCCTTTCCATGGAAAGGTTGTGATTGCCGAGAACATAATATTGTCTCTTCAGCCGACTTGCGGGTTTGCTTGCACAAGTTTGTCATTTCTAATCAATCTGGACCATGACCACCACCATCACACACCTCACTCACTCCACTAATCTCACACCAAATTTCATTTCATTTAAAGCACATTTGGTTGTTCATTTTGTTGTTTTTCTCAAGGGTTTCTCGGCTTGGCCGAGATCCGAGGGCCTAACAGATCCTTTCATGCATTTTAGTGACCGAGCAGGGGCTTGGCTATAACACAACCTCACCATGGTGCGTTCGTACCACGCGGCACTTGTTGTGACAACATGTGCGAGAACATAGAGACTGCATGTGATAGGATTGCCCTGTCGTTTTACGTTTCATATGGCACTAGTTACTGATCGTTAGACTTATGTTGTGTGTTCCGTGGTGTAAGTGCAGAGTTTTCAGTGGGTGAGTTGCCAGAGCCTAGACAAGACTAGTAGGCGGTTGGCGACGTACTACCGTGTGCCGGCAGTTGGAGTTTGTCGTGGCGACCCGACCTGTGGAGTGAAGTTTGGAGGTAGGTTTATGGGAGTTGTGTTTTGAGAGTTATATGTCGAGTGTATAGGTTTTAAGTCATAGATGGGTATGGATGTTGTTAGTCGGGATTGATATATAGGTGTATTTTTAAAGTATTTGAAAGAGTTTAATTGAATGATTCAGGTTTCGAATCGGTGGTTTTAAATCGTGGAAGCTTTTGTGTCATTTTTTTCTTTTGAACTGCGGTTATTTTTAGGCTGCTGGTGTGAAGTGTCAACAGAATTACATAGGTGTCGACTGACCAGTGTAAATTGGGATGTGAGTGTCAACCGCGTGGTTCGACCTGTGCAGGTAGAGAGCAATGAGGTGTCAACCGGTGATCATAGGTGTCGACCGGTTAGTGTAAAGCTAGTGAGAGTGTCGACCTCAGGTTTCGACCTGCACGGGCAGAGAGTATCAAAGTGTCGACCTGTGAAAGCAGGGGTCGACCGCTATTTGAGATGAGCGTAGAGGTGTCGACCGGCGTTCGCCAGTGTCGACCAATGATAAACTCGAGACAATCTAGGTGTCGACCAGCGTTTGCAGGTGCCGATCAGTCTCTCTATTTTTATTATTTAAGAAGGGAAGTTTATTTAAATTGATTTTTAACGAGTTTCAAATGCAGCGTTCTTATGTATTTCTTTTGGAAGTCGTTTTGAGTCGAGAAACAAAAAGTTTTAAATTTTATACGAATTATGTTGAAGTGAGAAGTGGGTGTACGGTTGACGACCCCGGTTCGGGGACGACTCGGGCATTAAAGATGTGGTGTCGGAGCAGTGAACAAACCGAAAATGGGTAGGTTTTTGGGGTGTTACAAAAACTTTTCAAGTTTAAGGAGATCATACCCCAGATGAGCAGAGCAGGATCTTCTTCACAGCCACAAGGAACTAAAAGATCAGGAGGTAACTTGGAAGATCAAAGAGGAGGAAAGGGATCACAACGACGGGGGAAGTACCCGCAATGCCAGAAATATTTGAAGGACCATTAAGGAGAATGCGGATAGTTTGCAGGTAAATGCTATAACTGCTTTGAAGTTTGTCATCTTTCACGGGACTGCCCAAAGCCAGTGGTCAACAGGTGCTTCCACTGTAACGAGACCGGTCATATGGCTAAAGACTGCCCTGCAGCAACGAAGGGTACAACCAAGGTGACACCCCAGGATTTTGCTATGATTTAGTCGGAAGGTGAAGATCGACTAGCTATTATTTCAGGTACAGTACTAGTTAACATCGTACCTACTTTTATGTTGATAGATTTAGGTGCTTCACATTACTTTGTTGCAACGGCCTTCGTAGTAAAACTAAATTTGTGCCCTGAGCCCGCTGGATGTGTGTATAAGGTGCGGCTGTCATCTGGTGTACGTATGCATTCTGACAAAATGGTGCGCAGCAGTGTAATATCAGTAGGAGCTAAGAGCTTGCCTGCCGATTCGATTGTAATGGGGATAACGGGGTATGATGTGATATTGGGAATGTACTGTCTATTCTGACACTATGCAACAATTGACTGCAAGGTAGGGAATGTTAATTTTCAACCCCAGGATGGTGCGAAGCATTCGTTGCAGCCTTGAAAAATATGAAGAAGCCATCTGCAATGGCAGCCATCGGTGCGTGGAAATCTTATATGGGTGAGCATCTTTGCTTTCTTGTAATAATTTTAGATGCTCAATTTCAAGTAGAAACAAAACCTCAGGATATTTTAGTAGTTCGTGATTTTCTCGACGAATTTCTGGATGATTTGCCTTGTTTACCCTCAGACCGAGAAATTGAATTCGTGATTGACAGATATCCCGGATCAGAATCAATATCGAAAAACCCTTATAGGTTGGCTTCGCCGGAATTAAAGGAATTGACAAAGCTATTGGAATAACTTGTGGATAAGGGATTCATACGCCCTAGTTTTTCACTATGGGGTGCATCGGTCCTAATTCTGAAGAAGAAAAACGGGTCGCTCTGAATGTGTATTGACTACAGGGAGTTAATAAGCTGACCATTAAGAACAAGTATCCACTTCCAAGGATAGACGACTTATTCGATCAACTCCAGGGAGCTCGAATTTTCTCGAAGATAGACTTGAGGTCAGCGTATTATCAGCTGAAAATCAGATCGCAGGATATTCCAAAGATAGTTTTTCAAACGACATACGGGCACTATGAATTTTGGTAATATCGTTGGGACTGACAAATGCTCCAGCCGCTTTTATGGACCTGATGAATCGGGTATTCCGAGAGCATCTCGATAATTGCCATTGTATTTATTGACGATATATTAGTCTACTCCTATACCAATAACGAACATAGGGAGCATTTGAAGATTGTTTTAGAGACTTTGAAGCAACATCAACTATATGCAAAGGACTCAACCAAAAAATGTCAACGAGATTCGAAGTTTTCTAGGGTTAGTTGGTTACTATAGAAATTTATTTAGTGATTTTCAAAGATTGTAATACCCTTGACTCAGTTGACTTGAAAGGATTTCAAGTATATATAGTCAGAGCATTGTGAGCACAGTTTTCAAGTGTTGAAGTAGAAGTTGACAACAACTACTGTATTGACACTTCCGATGACGGATGAGAAGTTCAGTATCTACTGTGATGCATCTAGAGTTGGATTGGGTTGCGTATTGATGCAGAACAGAAAGGTGATTGCCTACGCTTCAAAGCAATTAAAGTCTTATGAGAAAAATTATCCAACCCACAATGTAGAGTTAGCGGCGGTAGTGTTTGCTCAAAAGATCTGAAGACACTATCTTTATAGAGAACAGTGTGAGATATATTTAGATCACAAAAGTTTGAAATATATATTCACTCAAAAGGAGCTGAATATGAGACAGTGGCGGTGGTTATGGTTCATGAAGGACTACGACTTAGAAATCAAGTACCACCTCGGCAAAACTAGTGTAGTGGCAGACGCATTGAGCCGAGTTTCAACCTCAGTTTCAGCAATGAGTTCTACGATGTCTACGGCATTAAGTACAGAATTCCAGAGGTTCAATTTGGAGCTGGTTTCAAATGTAGCAGCAATGTTATCAGCCTTACCACTGAAACCTATAATTTTTTAAAAAATTAAAGAAGCCCAACAGGAATACCCAGCATGTGATAAATTCAAATTGAGTTTGGTGTCTAATGACATAACTGAGTTTAGCTATTCAGATGATGGAATTTTGAAGTTTCAGAATAGATGGTATGTTCCAAAGAATGACGAACTTCGGAATAAAATTTTATCTAAATAGATGGAATTTTGGTCTGATGAGTACGAGGACATCTTCTAGGCGCTGAAACAGAGGTTGACTACAGCCCATTTGTTGGTACTGCCGGTTGAGGGGGAGAAGTTCTGCATTTATTGTGATGCCTCTTGGGTAGGCATGGGTTGTGTGTTGATGCATAGTGGAAGGGTTATTGCCTATGCATCCAAATAATTGAATCCATACGAGCAGAATTATCCCACGCATGACTTGGAGTTGGCGATCGTGGTCTTTGCACTTAAGATCTAGAGGCATTATTTGTATGGACAACAATGTGAGATCTTCTCGGACCACTAGAGTTTGAAGTATATCTTCACGCAGAAGGAGCTAAACTTGAGACAAAGGAGGTGGCTCGAGCTGATTAAGGACTATGACCAAGAAATCAAGTATCATCCGAGAAAAGCAAACGTGGTAGTAGATGCCCTGAGCCGAGTGTCAACTTTAATGTTTGCTATGATTCCATCGATGCCTACCGAGCTAAGGATTGAGATGCAAGAGTACGGTATAGAAGTGGTTTCTGATTTGGCTGCCACACTTTCGGCGATGTAACTAAGGTCGACCATCTTAGATAGAATTAAGCAGGATCAGGAGACTTACTCTGAGTGTCAGAAGCTGAAGGCGGATATGGAAGCCAATGCTAGCACTGAACTCTGTTATTCAGGGGATAGGGTTCTGAAGTTTCGGGATAGGTGGTACGTCCCAAAAAATAGGGCGCTAAAGAAGGAAATACTATCAGAAGCTCACTCTTCCTCTTTCGTTGTACATCCAAGCAGTACCAAGAGGTACAGGTACTTGAATTTTGGTGACAAAATTTATTTTAACTAGAGTGGAATCTAACACTCGTGATTTTTGTACTTTAATTTACGGGAATTCGTATAAGTAAATGGCGGAGTGTAATTGGAATCGAGAGCGGAGAATTTGCATTAGTAGATAAAAAATTATTTCGAGGCTAATGGGGAAGAGAAAGTTTTAAGAGTCCGACCAGAAATGGACTGAATGACGGTTAACAAATGGATTAAAGGGTGAGGGTAGAAAGGTAATTAGGATTAATTATATTAAAAAATATAATTAATTAAATTTTATTAAAATAAGAAGGGAGAGGGAGAGAAGAAACCTCCTCGGTGATTTTCCTCTCCCTTCTTCCCCCGCAAAGAAAACCCTCCCCTCCCCACGTGAGAATTCTCCCTTCGAAGACTTTTTCTCCGTCAACGCAACGCCATCCCTTCGTTTTACCCTCCACTACAAAGGTTTAAGGTAGGTTTAAATATTTTGTAGTTTAGTTTTGACTTAGAATTAGAGTTTGATAAAATTGGTTGATAGAGATTTACGGTTTTAGAGTTGAAGTGATTTGTGGGAAATATTATTGGTTGTTGTGAGGTTATTGATGATAAAAGTGATGGATTGAAGAGAAAATTGTTGAGTTTTGCTGAAAGACCGAGAATGTAGGAGTTTAGGACTAAAACTCATTCTATTTTCAGATTTTTGGCGCAGCTACGATTCGTTTTAGATTCTCTTTTGATATGTTAAACTAGGTTATGAAGTGATTCCGACAATTGACGCAAAAGTTATGTACGTTGGAAGTTAGGTTTATTTTTGGCCGAAATTCAGGTTAACGAGCTGTCTTAGTTGGGCTTTTGGCAGATTGAGTTATTAGTTGTAATTTTAATACGTGGGATGTGCGGTGAGATGAGTTTTGATGTGAATTGGTATGTGACAAGTTGAGCCTGAAGAAATGATAGAAGCGAGCACCACAGAAAGCTAAGATGCCAGATAAGTAGTGTTTGCATGTGCATTGCCCTTACTGGCCTACACCATGGGACGGTAGGGTGGTATTGTGTGTTTTCCATGTTTTTGTTCAGTCATGCATTATGTTTTGAAACACGTAACGAAAATGAATTTGAGCACAGTTTTACGTGCGAATGTGAAGAGTGACGCGTGGTGGTGAGAATGATGTGGGCGTGGGCAGCTCTGGCCCCGTTGCTCGAGAAATCGAGACGGTGGCCACGTGCCAGAGGCGTGGTGTGGCGAGTGCGTCAAGTCTCACCTTGGGATGGTGATGTGCCCAAGAGGGCCGTCACTCGATCACAAACCAAGGCACAAACTTTATCCAACTTGTTAACTAACAACTTCAATTCTTTTGTAGGAATTACAATTGTCGAATGCCTTTTAGCGGATTTGAAACGGGACCCGAGCACAAATGACAAGGATCAACCCTTGCACTTGCTATCGTGGGAGCTAAAGGTGGAAGCACATGAAGAAGGGATTTGTCTCCCTCGAAATTAATTTGTAATTGAATTTTATTCGGCAAACATTCGCCTTATGTTTTTATTGGCAAACATTCGCCTTCCTGTAATGTTTTATAATTGCATGCATCCTTAGGCATTAGGATTAGATATATGTTAAGTTAGATGGTGGTTAGAAGCAACAATTAGGCTGGAGTTTAGCAGCCCACTGATGCAACAAATGGGCCAAATCTTGAAGAGTGATCTGGTGTGCAAGTGGACTAAGAATGGCCAACCATGTGGCCCATTTCGAAGCCCAAGCCCATTCTAACCTTCAGCCACCCTAGGTCTATAAATATATGGCTATTGGTGTGTGTAAAGGTTGTTGAATATATGAGAAATAGCCCTTTTGTGTTCAGCCGAAGTAGTTGAAGCTTGGTGAACAGTAAGGCTCGGTTCGGTCAAGAACCGAGAAGGAGCTCATCTCCTTGAGCTTTCAAGCCCGAGGTTGCTTGAATAGCCATCGTTCCACTCGTGTTCCCTATCTTTTGTAGAGAAGGATACACGAAGAGAGTGGCCAGAAACCGGTCCCGTTTGCTGCCGTCTTCCTTCGGAAGATCATTATACCGAGAGCCTAAAAGGTTGCTCATCGGACAGCATTCGGTTTTCTGCTTATATTTTGTTTTTCTGTTTCATTTGTGCGTAAAACTCGACTCATTCGAGGTGAAATCGTGTCAGATGGCTGCTACGGTGTGTATGCGGTGGTGGGCAACTCTGCTCTTATTACTGGAGGAACCAGCACAATGGCGAGTTGCCAGTGTGTGAGGTGGCGATAGAGTCCAGCCTCACTATGGTGCGACTGTACTAAGCGGCTCCGATTGTGACAACATGAGCGAGAATGTAGAGATTGCATTGTTAGCTTTTACGCTTCATATTGCACTAGTCACTGAGCGTTAGGCTTATGTTGTGTGTTCTGTGGTGTAGGTGAAGAGATTATTGCTGGTGAGTTACGAGAGTTCAGGCAGGAGGAGTAGGCCGTTGCAGCGTGCTACCATGTGCCGGCAGGGGGAGTTGATCTTGGCAGTCTGACCCGTGGAGTGAAACCAGATGCTAGGTTTTGAGAGTTGTGTTTTGTAGAGCCTATGTCGATTGTATAGATTTTGAGGCATAGGCGGGTTGAACATTTATAGTCAGGATTGGTGTATAGTCGTGTTTTGAAAGTACTTGTAGAAATTTTGTCTCAAAAATAAAGGGTTTTACTTTGTGGTTTTAATGGTGGACTTTTTCACTGTTTGTTTTCTTTTTGAACGGGTGTTTTCTTTATGCTGCTAGTGCAAGGTGTTGACCAGTATGCATAGGTGTCGACCGAACTAAATAAATGTCGACTGCAAGGGTCGACCAACAGGGGACATAGAGAAAGAAATTGTTGACCGATTAGTGTAAAAATGGTGAAAGTATCGATTGTGGGGTTCGACCGGGGGCAGACAAAGAGAAATGAAGTGTCGACCGGTGCTTTTAGGTGTCGATTGGTTAGTACAAAATGGTGAGAGTGTCGACATAGAGAAATATAGTCTCGACTGATGAATACAGGTGTCGACTGCTCTGTGTAATGAGCATACAGGCGTTGACTGCGAGCTTCGACCGGGGGTTGGCAGAGAAAATTAAAGTCTCGACTGGCGTTTACAGGTGTCGACCAGTTTCTTTTTCTTTAGTGTTCTAAAAAATGAAGTATTATTTAAACTGATTTTAGTCGAGTTTTCTGCTGCGACATTTTTAAACATTTTCAAAGATGTCATTTTAAGTGGAGCAACCAAAGTTCTAAAATTTTGTAAGACATTTATCGAGAAATTGAGTAAGTATACAGTTGGCGACCCAGGTCAGGGGATGACTCGGGGGCGCTACAGAGATGGTGACAGAGCAGAACGAGTCAGAAACCACGTGGGTTTCTTGTGCATTACAATAACCGTCAGGTACGCTTCAGCCACTCTCCTTACCGGAGTGGAGGTGGGAGCATGTTACTATGGACTTTGTGGTTGGGTTACCTAGGACTCCCAAAGGCCACAATGCGAGCTAGGTAGTTGTGGATAGGTTGACAAAGTCATCTCAATTTTATCCTATGAGGATGACTTATTCTATGGAATAGTTCGCTCAGAAGTGCAATTAGGAGATAGTCAGGCTGCATGGGATCCCGGTGTCAATCGTATCAGTCTGAGACCCCAGGTTTACGTCCAAGTTTTAGAGTAGTCTGCATAAGGCTTTGGGCATCCAGTTGGACTTCAGTACGGTCTTTCATCCAGAGATCAACGGGCAGTCGTAGAGAACTATACAAATTTTAGAGGATATGCTCAGAGCCTACGTATTGGAGTTTCAAGCAGCTTGGATTAGGTTCTTTCCTTTGGTGGAATTTTTGTATAATAGCAGCTATCAGTCTACAATTGGTATGGCACCGTACGATGCTATGTATGCGAGAAAGTGCAGGTCGCCATTATACTGGGAGGAGGTTTGAGAGGCAAGGCTCATAGGCCCAGATATACTGCAGTAAACTGTCGACAAGGTTGCTATTATAAGGAAGAGGATTGAGACATCTTAGAGCCGGCAGAAAAGTTACACAGACCAGAGGCAGCGAGAGTTTGAATTCGAGGAAGGCGATGAGGTGTTTTTGAAGATATCCCCGTTCAAGGTAGTGGTTAGGTTCGAGAAGTGAGGAAAGCTCAACCCTCGTTATGTTGGACCGTTCCCTATTGTGGAAAGGATTTGGAAGACCGCCTACAAGCTTTAGCTGCCTTCCTCGATGAATACTATACATAATGTCTTCCATGTCTCCATGCTGAGGAAGTGTACGCGTGATCCTTCTCAGATGGTTGCACAGCAGGATGTAGTGATATATACGATGCTATCTTACAAGGAGAAGCCAGTGAGCATACTGGGATCAGCTTTGAAAGTTTTGCGTAACAAGGAGATTCCCTTGGTCAAAGTTTTGTGACACAATCATAATGTGGAGGAGACCACTTGGGAAAGATGAAAGAACATGCAAGAACATTACCCAGAGCTATTCAGTATGTAAATTTTGGGAAAAAAATTATTTTTAAAGAGGGTGGAATTTAACACCTGGGATTTCTGTAATTTAATTTTTGGGAATTCATATTGGTAAACGGCGGAGTTGTGGCCATAATCGAGAATGTAGAATTTGAAATAGTAGATAAAAGATAATTTCGAGGCTAATGGGAAAGAGAAAATTTTAAGAGTACAACTAGAAACGGACTGAATGACAGTTTAAGAGAAAACCCTCCCCTTCCCACGCGAGAATTTTCCCTTCAGCGATCGTCACTCCGTCGACGTAACGCCATGCCTCTATTTTACCCTCCACTACAACAATTTAAGAGAGGTTTGACTATTTTGTGGTTTAGTTTTGTGTTAGGATTAGAATTTGATAAAAATTGGTGGATAAAGATTTAGAATTTAGAGTTGTAGTGTTTATGGGAATTGTTATTTATTGTTGTGAGGTTATGGATGATAAAAGTGATGGATTGGCGAGGAAATTGTTGAGTTTTGCTGAAAGACAGAGAATGTAGGAATTTAGGCCTAGAACCTACTCTGTTTTTGGATTTCTGCCCTAGTTGCGGTAGATCGTTTTAGATTCTCTTTTGTATACGTTAAAATAGGTTATGAGTGGAGCGTTTAGTTGCTGGAATCGAGTGATTCTAACAACCGACATAAAAGTTATGCGAGACGGAAGTTAGGTTGATTTTTTGGCAAAATTCGGGTTCGTGAGCCGTCTTAGTTGGACTTTTGGTGAATTGAGTTATAAGTCGTAATTTTAATGCGTGGAATGTGTGGTGAGACGAGTTTTGATATGAACTGGGATGTGATAGGTTGAGGCTGAAGAAGTGATACAAGCGAGCACCACAGAAAGTTAGGACGCCAGATAAGTAGTGTTTGCATATACGTTGCCCTTACATGGCTACACCATGGGACGGTAGGGTAGTATTGTGTGTTTTCCATATTTTTGTTCAGTCATGCATCGTGTTTTGAAACACGTAACGAAAATGAATTTGAGCATGATTTTATATGCGAATGTGAAGAGTGATGTGTGGTGGTGAGAATGATGTGTGTGTGGGATGCTTTGGCCCAGTTGCTGGAGAAACTGAGATGGTGGCGACGTGTCAGAGGGGTAGTGTGGCTAGTGCGTCCAGTCTCACATTGGGATGGCTGCTGCGGTGTGTGAATGGTGGTAGGCAACTCTGGCCTTGTTGCTGGAGGAACCGGGTCGGTGGCGACGTGCAGGGGGTGGTGTGGTGTTTTCGTCCAGCCTCACCCTGGAATGTTTGCGGTGTGTGGGGTGATGCATGTGAATGGTTTCATGGGGTGATGCGTTGCTGGACGAACCAGAACGGTGGCGATGTGCCAAGGGGTGATGTGGCGAGTGCGTTCAGCCTCAACCTAGAATGGTTACGGTGGGTAGGGTGATGAGTTTTGTCGTGAATTGGTATATGATAGGTTAAGCGCGAGAAAGTGATAGAAACGAGCACCACGGAAAGCTATTACGCCAGGTAAGTAGTGTTTGCTTATGCATTGCCTATACAAGCCTACACCATTGGACGGTAGGGTAGTATTGTGTGTTTTGCATGTTTTTGATCTGTTATGCATCATGTTTTGAAAAACGTAACGAAAATGAATTTGAGCATGATTTTTTGTGCGAACATGAAGTGTGACGTGTAGTGGTGAGAATGATGTGTGTGTGGCCAGCTTTGGCCCCGTTCCTAGAGAAACCGGAACGGTGCCAACGTGCCAGAAGGGTGGTGTGGCGAGTGCGTCCAGCCTCACCCTGAGATGGCTCTTATGTTGTATGTGTGTGGGTGGTAGTGGGCAACTCTAGCACCGTTGTTGGAGGAACTGGGATGGTGGCGACGTGCCAGCGGGTGGTGTGGCTAGTGCGTCCAGGCTCACCCTAGAATGGTTGCGGTGTGTCCGGTGATGTGTGTGTACAGTTTGAGGGACTCATTGCTGGACGAACCGAGACGATGGCTACTTGCCATGGTGTGAGGTGGCGAGAGAGTCCAGCCTCACCATGGTGCGACTGTACCACGCGGCACCGATTGTGACAACACGAGCGAGAATGTAGATACTGCATGTGATAGGATTGCATTGTTCGTTTTTACGTTTCATATCGCACTATTTACTGAGTGTTAGGCTTATGTTGTGTGTTCTATGGTGTAGGTGCGGAGATTTCTACTGATACGTTACGATAGTACAGGCAGGATGAGTAGGCGATTGGCGGCGTGCCACCATGTACCTGTAGGTGGAGTTCATCAACGCGGTCCAACCCGTGGAGTAAAGCTGATATCGAGTGTATAGATTTTTAGGCATAGGCGGGTTTGAGCTTTATCGTTGGGATGGGTGTATAGTCGTGTTTTAAAAATACTTATGGAAATTTTGTCTAAAAAATACAGGTAGTTACTTTCTGGTTTTAATAGTAGAAGTTTTCGCCGTTCGTTTTCCTTTCGAACTGAGGTTTTCCTCATGCTGTTGGTGCAAGGTGTCGACCGGTATGCGTAGGTGTCAACCAAACTAAACAAATGTCGATCGCGAGGGTCGACCTATAAGCGACAGAGAGAAAGAAAGTGTCGACCGGTGTCTTTAGATGTCGATCGATTAGTATAAAAATGGTGAGAGTGTCGACCGCGGGGTTCGACCGGGGGTGGATAGAGAGAAATAAAGTGTCGATCAGTGCCTTTAACTGTCGACCAGTTTGTGTAAAATGATGAGAGTGTCGACCGCGGGGTTTGACTGGGGGCGGACAGAGAGAAATATAGTATCGACCAGTGAAGACAAGTGTCGACCACTCCGTGTAATGAGCGTAGAGATGTCAACTGCGAGGTTCGACGGGGGGCGAGCAGAGAGAATTAAAATGTTAACCGGCGTTTACAGGTGTCGACCAGTCCCTTTTTCTTTTGTGTTTTAAAAAGTGAAGTTTTATGTAAACTGATTTTAGTCGAGTCTTCCACTACGACGTTTTTAAATATTTTCAAAGATATAGATTTAAGTAAAGAAACCAAAGTTGTAATATTTTGTAAGAAATTTATCGAGAAAATGAGTAAGTATACGATTGGCGATCCAAGTCCGGGGATGACTCGGGAGCGCTACAGAGGTGGTGACAGAGTAGAACGAGTCAGAAACCGCGTGGGTACAGGGTGTTACAGTTGAGGGGAAAACTCTCAATTAAGTCCACTAGAGCAACTTCTTGTAAACATATTGACCAACAATAGTCAACACCAAATTTATCAAGCAATGATATAAGGTTCTAGAAATTAAATGTCAAATAATCAAACAAAACACTCCTAACAAATTTTTTTTATATAAAACTAAGGAACAATTAAGCAAAAAAACTTCAAATAACAGCAAGCTACTTAATGTTTAGGGAACATGCAAACATGTGGTAGAAAACACAAACAATCCAAAAGTGGTAGCTTTTTTTAGATTTTGCATTCTTACTTTTCTGTTTTAACAAAAACATCATGTGTTCGATTCCCAATCCACTTTAAACATCAAATAGCACATGTTTTAGGTTACTCAAACTTTATCCCAAGTCTAGACGGTGTAGTATGCATGATTCAACATTAAAAAATAGCAAAGAAATCTCAAGTAAACAAGTTATTCTCGATTATGTTACTTAACATGCAAACCATTTTCATCGCGGCTTCACTTCAGTTTTAACATGTATAATGGATATTAAATTTAAACATTATGAAAGCATGATTTAAATGGCATGATTTTATCCCTTTACTTTTAGTTGACATGTAAAAGAACCTAGAAAAAGTACTAAACAACAAAAGTAGATAGCTATTTTATTATTTGTACATGTTCATGCTAGGTTTGTCCATTTTTGGCAAAAATAGAAACATGTTCTTGTACAACTCAGATTTGCTCAGTTTTTTTTTTTTTAACTAAAGTTGATAAATTGGCTTGCAAATTAAGTCCACAAACTTTAGATGATAATGGTTAACAAACTGGTAAACAAAAACAACAACAAAACTTCATAAATTTCTTGTTCATTTCATTCTCTTCTCGATTTGTGCAAAAATAGAATACTCATTACATGAATCAACACAACAGCAAGTTAAATGCAAGATCTATGATGTTAAACTATCAAACTTAAGTTTTAACATGTTAACAAAGGCTTTGGAAAAGAAAGATAAGCATTACAATACAAAAACAACAGCAACACACAAGTAGCAAACAGAAAATTCTGAAAATAGCAACAACAAGTAGTAGAAAGGTGAAACGATTTTCAGCTATGAAAACATAAATGAAAATGCAAGCCAATATAGCCACTAGCATAATGGAAGCTACCTTAGCTCCTATATTACTTGACATGGTTATGCCTCTGAAAGAGACCGTGTTCCAACCCACAACAGATCGGCGCTCTTGGCGCTCGGCTAGGCCGAGAATCACCTTAGAATAAGCCCGAAGTTGAATAGACAAATGAATACCAAATTAAGTGAAATTTTATATGCAGCTTATAATATCAGTGACGTAAAGGCATATGAAATATTAAAGCAAAATAAACAAAAGATATGCAAACAAATACAATCGGGTAAACTATTGTGTTGGAATCTACTAGTTGGCTGAACTAGGCTCAACTTGCAGCATGCATAACTCCCACAAAATAAATTCAAAAGATTTTAAATTTAAAAGTATTATTTCCTGATAGATTGACAATGGACTCTAAAAATGGCAAAGAAAAAGACATGGATATGAAAAAGATATGCTAGAAAAAACCTTAAGTTGTCCAATGAGCAATGATTAGAGCTCTCAGCAATTTATTCCTTCCAAGAAAAGAAAATGTAGCTTTGGAGAAATAGTTTTGACCACCTTCTTCTATTTTTCTACTCTTGAACAAGAGGAAAGAAGGCTGCAACTATGACTCAACAAGTAACCTTGGACTTATAAGCAATAGGGGACGCAACTCCTCTTATTGCTAACAATCAAGGCTTACCTTCTTGGTAACAAAAACCCTCTCGGTTTTCTAAAGCAAAACATGATCACTTTCATCCATCAATAACCATTTACAAACACAGATAGCTATGTTTATATAGACCTAAGTGTGGCTGGAGGGTTTGGCATGGTTTTCATCTTCAACAGAGCCGTTGACAGTAAGGAGTGCTCGATCAAAGTGAAATGGTAGCACACTTGGGTGGATGCCCGAGATGTTGTCTGAATACTTTGATCGAATGGCTAGCTTTTGCCATGTCATCCATCCTTGTGTCTTGAGCAAGGGAAGCTCCAACAAGTACCCTCAAATGGCAGCAAGAATTTTGGCCAAAAAGGGAAAGTGGTCCTCTCCTTCCTTGGCACCCCTTCTTCCTCCTCCTTGGCACGGTCGAGCATGCATTCATGCATGGAATTTGCATGCTACTTTTATTTGTGTCCAATCTTTTCCAAGCTACCATCGAACCTATCATACATCTAATCCTAATTCCTAATTATGTATGTCATTCATTAAAATTACATTAACGCCAATGTTTGCTAACAAAATACAACTAATGCCAATGTTTGCCAAAAGAGCATAAAGCTAAGTACTTGGTTACATGTTACTTTTAGGGAAAACAAATTTCCTTTTCTTGAGATTGATATGTAATGGTTAGGATTTCCATTAAATAATTTTTGAATTTACATAGCACTGAAAGGCAAAGTTTTAGTAAGAATCGAGGGCAAAAAATTTATACCGTTAAGTAGAAGATTATTTTGAGGCTAATGGAGAAAATGAATTATAAGATTCCGACCAAAAATTGATTGATTGACCGTTTAACTAAACGATTAAACAATTAGGGCAAAAAGGTAATTAGGATTATATTATGTTATTAAAAAAATAATAAATAAAAGAAAGAGGGAGAAGAGGATCGTGAAACCCCCTCCCCCCTTCAGTTCTTCTTCTTCCCCACCGCATAAAATCCTTCCCGGCGTCCTGTCTTCCAGCGACGCCTAGCATCAGACGTTTTCTTTCTATTTTCTTCAGTTGTTTTTCAAATTTAGTATAAGTTTTTGGTAGATAGTTAGTCATTTAGTTGTTTTGAGCAGTAAAAGTGAAGTTATAGGTAGTATTGGGTAGTTATAGAAAAATCCTAGGAGGGTGATACGAATTTTGAAGTTATAGTCAATTTTTATTCGTGTATTTGTGTTTAAACTAGAAGTAAGTTTAGATTATATGTTTTATGGACAAGATTGGGCGTTGTATAATCGAAAAACTCGGGTTACGGAATGGTTTCAATTCGACCACGTTTTGCTAAGCTGTAGGTGTTGGATTGGGAAATGGATGAGATTGTTAGGAACTAAACGTCTTATGGGATCCGTAGCATTTTTAATCGTAAAAAATGAATGAGTATTGGTTTAGTTTTGAATTTCTGAAGGTTGATTGGAAATAGAGCCGAGTCGGGTTAGTGAGCCATTTTAGTCAGGCTTTGATGGATTGAGTTATTAGTGATAATTTTATTACGTGGAATGAGTTGTGAGATAGAATTTAATGTGAATTGGTTATGTAATAGGTTGACCCTTAGAATTTATAGACGCCGATCACCATAGAAGCTCAGGCGACAAGGTAAGTAGTGTATGCATATGCATTGCCCTTATGGGCCTACACCATAGGTCGGTAGGAATGACTGCGTGTGTTGTGTGTTTCGCATGTTTTGTTTTAGTCATGTATCATGTTTTGAATAGTATAACGAAAATGAATTTGAGCATGATTTTAAGTACAAACACGAGGTGTGATACGTAAATGGTGAGGAAAATGATTACGTAGCCTTGAAGGAAGTGATTCTCCTTTCGACACAGACAAAGAATCGACTTGAGAAACTTGATCCGCTTCCCAACTCTATAAGAGCATCCTTGACATGAGATGTGTGCAACTCTTGGGACGCATTGCTGGTTGAGCCAAGACGGTGGTGACGTAACAGGAATGGAGTGGCTTGAGGGTCAGCTTCCTAGGGCTATTATACGATGTAGTCTTGAAGGAAGTGATTCGCCCTTCGACACAGTTTAAAAATCGACTTGGAAAACCTGATCCGCTTTCCAACTCAGTATGAGGATCGTGCAATACGTGTTCTGGTGTGACAATATGAGTGAGAAAGTAGAGACTGTATATGTTAGGATTGCATTGATGGTTTTCATGATTCATTTTCTCACTACTTACTTAGCGTTAGACTTATGTTTTGTGTTTTGGAGTGTAGGTGCAGAGATTCCTACTAGTGAGTTCTGAGAGTGCAGCCAAGGCAAGTAGACAGTTGGCAGCGTGCTACTATGTACCAATGGGTGGAATTTGTTAGAGCAACCCTACCTGTGAAGAGTGTTTTGACGTATGGTGAGTTTTAAGATTTATTTAGGAGTCCATGTCAAGTGTATAGGAAACTCGTGTATAGATTTTAATGTATAAATGGATATTTTAAACGTTAGTAGATGAATTTTGAAACTACTTGGGAGAGTTTGATTTAAAATTGACGTTCTGCTTTGTGGTTTTAAATGGCGGGGTTGTCGTCATTTGTTTCTATGTTGAGTTATGAGTATAGTTTTAGGTTGTTAGTGCAAGGTGTCGACCGGTATGCCTAGGTGTCGACCGAACTAGGCAAATGTTGACCGTGAGGGTCGATCTATGGAGACAAAACCAAACTACACGTCGACCTGTGTCTTTAGGTGTCGACCGGTTAGTGTAAAAATGGTGAGAGTGCCGACCACGAGATTCGATTGGTGCAGGCAGAGAGGATTAAGGTGTCGACCTGTGAATACAGTTGTCGACCACTCTATGTGATTAACATAATATCGACCACGGGTTTCGACCGGTGTGGGTAGAGGGGATTAAGGTGTCGACCTGTGAAGACAGGTGTCGACCGCTCTGTGAGATGAACGTAAAAGTATCAACTGCGAGATTCGACTGGGACGGAGAGAGAGGATCAGGGGGTCGACCGCTGCAAGCAAGTGTCGACCTGTGCAAATAGAGGCGACCGAGATGCCCACCTATGTCTATAGGAGTCAACCCTTGGGTACAAAACGGGCCAGGTGTCGACTAGTGGTTACAAGGGTTGACCGGTTTTTTATTTTCTTCTATTTTAAAACTTAACGTAACAAAAATAATTTTGTTTTTTTTATGGTGAGTCCTCCGCGCAGATGTCGTTTTTGCAGCATAAGTCTTTATAAAATGTTTTCAAACAAAAAATTAAATTTTTATACAAATTAGGTAAGAGGAAGAGACGTGTTGTTCGATATGGTATCAGAGTGAACCAGAAACTAGAAGGGTTTTCAAGGCGTTGTTGTCGGGGTGTGACAGATATGGTATCAGAGCCTTTACCCAACCAGAAGTGTGGCCGACGAGGATGTCGGGCCCCTCGAAAAAAAGGTGAGATTGTGAAGGCAAGATGGTCTGTCACAATTCCTACGTCGCTTGGGGGAAGTAGAGGGGACGGTTAATAGGTGGGAAGAGGGGGATGCTACAAGTGACAAAGCCACGGGGTCGACGTCGTTCAGTGGATTACCTAACACCACCAACCGTTGCATGGGAGGGCTCCACTTACTTTAAGTCTTTTTAGAACCCTTGTCTTTTCATTTAGACTTATCAGATGTTGTTGTGTACAAGATTAGCGTTGTGGTTAGAGAACCAGGTAGGGCCACAGACGAGAGGGATAATGCCATTAGGCAACTTACCGAGTTGATCAACCGCTAGTCTCAACAACTATAGCAGTTTAAGAATAGAGAGGACCAGGGCCAATATAGTGCCCAGACTTTGATTGATCGTGGAGGTGATAGGTATCACAGGCTGAGACCCCCAGTATTCAACGGATCATCTGTAAATCCTCTCAGTGTTGAGGAGTGGATACGGAGCATTGAAGACATGATGGATTACGCTAAAGTCGACGATCAGAACAAGGTATCTAGTGCAGCATTCCACTTGGCCAAGGATGCCTGCTATTGGTGCGATACGGTGAAGCCCACGAGAGATCTAAAGATCATGACTTGGGAAGAGTTCAAGACGATATTCTTTGTTAAGTATTTCTGCCACTAAGTCAAGACCTGGAAAGTTTACCCAGTTGAGACAAACAGGTACTGTGGCTGAGTATGTGAGCTAGTTCGAGGCACTATCTCGGTTTGCCGAACATTTGGTGAGCCTAGATGAGAACCAAGTACATCAATTTGTGCAGGCTCTAAAACTGGATGTATATATGGACATGCGAATAACAAGAACGCAAGAGGTATGAAGATGTGGTGGCCAAGGCCTCGAGCAATCTGGGATGAAGGTTCCCAGCTACAGAGAGCCGCCTAAGGAGCAGCCCAGATGATTTTTCAAGGAGTTACTACCCCAGTAGAGTGAAGAAGGATCGTCCCAACGGAAGAGCCTGAAGAGAGAGAGCGATAGCTCGAGCAATTAGGGGAGTAACAAGCAGTCTCAGGGGTCGGAGCAATTTCTGGTATGCCCTAGATGACAGAAGAATCACCTCAGCGAGTGCTGGATAAGCGGGGCAATGATATAAGTGCAGCGAGGGGGTCTACATGCCCAGAGATTGTTAGAAGTCGTGACAGAATCAGTACTTCAACTGCAATGAAGTGGGACATTTTACTATGAGTTGCCTAAATTTGAACAAGGCTCCAGCGAGGGTAGCACCAAGGGTCTTTGCCATCATTGAGAACGCAAAGGTTAGATTATGGGGTTATAGTTGATCCAACTAAGATTGTGAGACGCAGGCGCAAGGCTTATATTCAAGGTAGCACATAGGGTAGCACTTATTATGGAACAACAAGGAGGAGCTGTAATTGGGAGATTTAATTTACTAATTTTGAGAACTTACGCCGTTAGAGTTAAGTTCACAAAGCTAAGTATAAAATTAGACTTCAAGATTTAATTTATAGACAAGCAAGGTCTGACAAAATGCGGTAATTGACCTCGGATAAGGAGTTACTAAAATATCAAGGGTATTTGAGCATTTAGGATACTAAAGTAAGAACTTTAGAACTAGAGTACAATTTTGTTCAAAGGGACATAGAAGCATAGTTAAATTAGATGATAAAACGATGATTGAGTGTGGAGAGGGGGTAGTTTAGAATTATTCAATTGGAGATATAAGAATTTAATGGTACCTTAAAAATAACTGACTAATATGCTGACTAAATTAAATCTTGATAAAATTAGAGGTACCATTAAATATTAGAAGTGTCATGTATTTGGTGTTGTTTGATCTAGGAGTATGAGAGTTGATTAAAAACATATAAACATAATTGAGATATTTGGATATTAGATAAAATGATCAGCAGTGGAGAAGAATAGCTAATTGCAAAGAAGTTAAGTGACTGGATCCGAAATTATGCA
>CM039519.1:17091460-17184028 GCA_022433055.1 Begonia peltatifolia | reverse complement strand
GGATCGAGAATTCTAAAACTAAGTTATGAGTTCAAGTGCATAATTTCTAATCATCATGGTTGAAGATGGACGGATTAAATAATATTTGTTTGAGGCTCTAATTAAGGAAAATTTTTAATAGCTGCACCGATGAGATGCTGGATTACCAAAAAAGACTTTGTAAGGGGTTTAGTTTACTAGTGAAAATCAAGGACTTATAAATTTTTTTAATTAAGATACTTGGTCGAAGCAAATGTTACTCAAGGAGATTCATAGTAGTATTTTATCAGCGGTGCTAAGTATGAGTTTAGACATTGAGAATTTTGATGAAATTTTGTTGAGAGGATATAGAGAAGAAATTCTGTTAGGTGGTGTCAGAGGTTGGGGTTATAGTGAATTGAATAAAATTACTATTGGGTTATACCTGAGTACTTAAGAATTCGAATAGATTTGGAACACTAGTGTAACTTAGTCTACAACATGTTTCCAAATAATAAAATTGTTGGACGAATCATTGTAAGGAAGAGAAAAGAATATTCAAAAACATTTTAAAATTAGAATGAATAGATTAGAACGGTTCAAGTATAAAGCCTTTAAGAGTGATCGGGGTAGAGAATTTAGGATTTAAGTAAATTCTAGACAAGGAACTTAGGTATGGAGTTAGAATGGAAGACTTGGAGAAATTAGATTATAAATGGTTAAACAAATGAGCAGTTGAGTGTGAAAGTGCATAATTGAGTTAGTAGAATTAGATACAAGGTTTTAGAAATTATGGTCTAGAGAACCATGAGATTGCAATCTTAGTGGGCGAACTACTAAAGTTTTATAATATAAATGGAAACAAGGAAATAATCGAATGGAAAAAACTTTAGGATATGTAAGACGATCACTGGTTGAAGAATGAAGTTAAACACAAGAACGTTAAAGAATTAAGAACTTAAGTTAGACTATACACTATTCGAAGTGAGGGTGGATTTGAGAAAGCAGATTTTGTGGTGTTAATGTCAGGAATTAATCGTTAAAGCGGATTAGTCGCAAATTTTGATGAAAATTTTTTTTTAAAGTAGGTTGGATGTAATGCCAGGGATTTCCATTAAACAATTTTTGTATTTATGTAGCGATAAACGGCGGAGTTTTAGTAGTAATCGAGGGCGAAAAATTTATATCGTTAAGTAAAAGATTATTTTGATGCTAATAGACAAGATGTATTTTTAAGATTCTGACCGGAAACAAACTGATTGACCATTTAACTAAACGATGAAGAATTGAGGGCCAAAAGGTAATTAGGAATATATTATTTTATAAACAAATAAATAAAAGAAAGAGGGAGAAGAGATTGTGAAACCCCCTCCCCCCTTCAGTTCTTCTTCCTCCCCACAGCGCGAAATTCCTTTTCTGTGTCCTCCTTTCTAGCGACCCCCAGCAGCTGACGTTTTCTCTCTGTTTTCTTCTGCTATTCTTCAAATTTAATGTAAGTTTTTATAGATAGTTAGTTCCATAGTTGTTTTGAGCGATAAAAGTAAAGTTAGAAGGATTACTGAGTAGTTTTGAAAAAAACCGTAGGAGAGAGATACAAATTTTGAGGTTATAGTCGATTTTTATTCTTGTATTGGTGTTTAAGCTGCAAGTAATTTTAGATTATAAGTTTTATGGAAAAGATTGGGCGTTGTATAACTGAAAAACTCGGGTTACGGATCGATTTCAATTCAGCCACATTCGACCAAGCTGTATGTGTTGGATTGGGAAATGGAGGAAATCGTTAGTAACTAGACGTCTTATAGGATCCGTAGCATTTTGATTCGTCAAAATCAGATGAGTATTGGTTGAAAAATACAGCAAAGTCGGGTTAGTAAGCACTTTTAGTCAGGCTTTGATGGATTGAGTTATGAGCCGTAATTTTAATACGTAGATTGAGTTGTGAGATGGAATTTAATTTGAATTTATTATGTTATAGGTTGAGCCCAAGAATTTATAGAGGTCGATCACCACAAAAGATCAGGCGGCCAAATAAGTAGTGTATGCATGTGCGTTGCCTTATGGGCCTACACCACAGGAGGGTAGGAATGACTATGAGTGTTGTGTGTTTCGCATGTTTTGTTTCAGTCATGAATCATGTTTTGAAAAGTGTAACAAAAATGAATTTGTGCATGGTTTTAAGTACGAACGCGAGATGTGATATGTAAATGGTGAGGAAAATGGTTACGTAGTCTCGAAGGAAGTGATTCCCCCTTCGACGCAAACAGAGAATTGACTTGAGAAACCTGATCCACTTCCCAACTCTGTAAGAGGATCCATGACATGTGCCGTGTGTGCGACTCTTTGGCCGCGTTGCTGGTTGAGCCAGGACGGTGGTGACGTGTTATGAATGGTGTGGCTTGAGGGTCAGCTTCCTGGGGCTGTTGTATGACGTAGCCTCGAAGGAAGTGATCCGCCCATCGACACAATATAAGAATCGACTTGGAAAACCTGATAAGTTTTTCAACTCAGCATGAGGGTCGTGCAATATGTGTTATGGTGTGACAACATGAGTGAGAAAGTAAAGACTGCATGTGTTAGGATTGTATTGATGGTTTTCATGATTCATTTTTGCACTACTTAGTGAGCGTTATGCTTATGTTTTGTGTTCTATGGTATAGGTGCAGAGATTCTTACTGGTGAGTTCCGAAAGCCCAGCCAATGCGAGTAGGCAGTTGGTAGCGTGCTACCATGTACCGACGGGTCGAGTTTGTTATGGTGACCCGACCCGTAAAGAGTGTTTTGGGGTATGGTGAGTTTTGAAGATTTATTGAGGAGTCCATATCAAATGTATAGGAAACTCGTGTATAGATTTCGATGTATAAACAGATATTTTAAACGTTAGTAGATGTATTTTGAAACTACTTATGATATTTTGATTGAAAATCCAGGTTTTACTTTGTGGTTTTAATGGCATGGGTTGTCGTCGTACGTTTCTATGTTGAGTACTGAGTATAGCTTTAGGCTGTTGGTGCAAGTTGTCGACTGGTATGCCTAGCTGATGACCAATGTAGGCAAATATTAACCACGAGGATCGACCTACAGGGACATAACCAAACTAGGCGTCATTCTGTGTCTTTAGCCGTCGACCAATTAGTGTAAAAATGGTTAGAGTTTTGAGCACGATGTTCGACCGGTGTAGGCAGAGAGGATTAAGGTGTCGACCGCTCTATGTGATAAATGTAGAAGTGTCGACCACGAGCTTCAACCGGTGCGGGTAGAGGGGATTAAGGTGTCGACTTGTGAAAATAGATGTTGATCACTCTGTGATATGAACGTGGAGGTGTGGACCGCGAGGTTTGACCGGGACGGACAGAGAGGATCAGGGTGTCGACCATTGCAACCAAGTGTCGTGTGCAAACAGAGGCGACCGAGGTGCCGACCTATGTATATAAGTGTCGACCCTTGGGTGCAGAACGGGTCAGGTGTTGATCGATGGTTACAGTGGTTGACCGGTTATCTAATTTTTTTTTTCTATTTTAAAACTTAACCCAACAAAAATAAATGTGTTTTTTTATGGTGAGTCCTCTGCACCAATGTCGTTTTCCACTGCGTAAGTCTTTATAAAACGTTTTCAAACAAAAACTTAAATTTTGATACAACTTGGGTAAGAGGGAGAGAGGGGTTATTCGGTATGGTATCAGAATGAACTGGAAACTAGAGGGGTTTTCGGGGCGTTGCTGTCGGGATGTGACATGATGAGTTTTCTCTCCTTGTCTTCCAAGCAAGCACATCCAATGGTTGAGCTTTGCCTTGTACATTTGGTCTATAATCTAAGCCTTCAAAGATAATATTTCCTACACATGATTTTAGCTTTGTTAGCAAATAAATTGGATAAAGTTTGGACCTTAATTGGGATAGTGTAATGCCACTAGTTATTTGAACCCAGTTTGTTATTCTGACTACTAACTGTACATGGATCCGAGTTGTCTAAACTCAAATTGGTACTAGATTACGCAAATTATACTTAGAAATTCGTGTAAAATTTTAAAATTTTATTCATAGATTCAAAACAACATTATTTAAAACATTTAAACACTCGCAACGGAAAACTAACTATGCTCGGAAATCTCGTCATTAAAACCAAAACATTTTTCTTTAAAAATTTAGGCAAATAACACTTATATCTTTTAAAACCAAAACGTTCTGCATATTCGAATCAACCAAAAACTACCATAAAAACAAATTCTCATACAGTTCCAAAAGCCGTATATACATCAAAAAGTGAAAACTAGAACATTTGAAAATCTAGCTATACACCAAAATGTCTCAAAATCTATACATACACTTCATGGTTAAACCACCCTAACAGATTGCTAGATCGTCGCATGAACGTACTTCTCTAACTACCTTTTAGTCCTGTATATGGTCTATGAAATCACTAGCTATCTACTCGTCACCTACATCACAAAATTCATCTATTAGCTTAATACTAAATAAGTAGATCAATAAATGAAATGAAAACGATACATAAATTCTACATATGTAGTTTCTACATTCATATTTCGTTGTCGTTTCCATTCTCGTTTCGTTATATAATCTGATCCTCATACTAGATGGAAAACAGATTACTTTTCCCAAATAATCAATTCTCATGTTCATTTGAGTGGTGAAATACTTCCCTCAAAGAATCTACTGTAGGTGTAACCAAACTAAATCTCCTTCATTGAATATGACTTCCTTGCGTCCTTTATTCGCTTGTTTGGCATAGCCTTATTATTTCTTCTCAATGGCATTACACATTGTTTCATGCAACTTCTTAATTTTTGTTGCCTTGTTGGCTCCTATAGGGTTCATTACGTTCTTAATAGGTAGGGCACAACATCTAAGGTTGTGGAAGGGTTGAATATATAAGCAATCTCGAAGGATGTTTGTTGAGTAGTGGAATGGACATTGCGATTGTAGGAAAATTTTAAGGTTGGTAAGAGTATATACCAATCCAATAATTTCTTTTCTACAATACTCATTAGAAGGGTACCAAAGGTCTTATTAACCACTTTTGATTTTTCATCGATTTGTGAATGAAAGAACGTGCTAAAGCATAGCTTTGTTCCTATCTTCTTCCATAAAGTTGTGAAAAAAGTTCTTAAGAATTTAATGTCTCTATCCAATGCTATAGAATGAGGTATATCATACAATCAGACAATCGCTTTAAAAAATAAGTCAGCTGTAAGAATGGAATTATCAATTTTGGCACATGCAATGAACTGCGCCATCTTGGAAAATTTGTCCACGATAACAATAACAAAATCCTTACTCTTAGCAATTCTTGGTAACTTGATGTGCCCCATAAGGCCGTCACACGATCTCAAGTCCAAGCACACACTTTAACTAACTAACAGTCTCGCACACTTGTCTTCTGTGCAGGTAATGATTCACAAGAAAGAATGTAGCTTGAAATTGAAAGCTTAAAGTAAGAAGTGGAGACTCGAGATATGTAGCAACGAAGGCATGTCCTTGCTTGGGAAGCCACCATCGAAGACCTTGATGCTCTTAAGGGAATCTGTCTTCCCGAGCAAAATTCTATGTAATGTTTTATTTTGAACTTATTATGCAAACATTGGCCTTCCTTTCAAACTTATTATTGTATGCATGCATTAAACATTTAGGACTAGATTGAATGGCTAGGTTAGATGATGGAATAGTTATGGGGTTGGCTTATTTGAAAGCACCAACCGAGCATGCATGGCATGCAATTCTTGGCCCCACGCGCCCCATGGAGGAAACCCGCACGATGGAGCCCATTTCTTACCCGATTTGGCCACACCTTTGGCTACCCTTGGAGATGCTTGTCCCCTTTACCTTTTTGGGCAGAAACGTGGATCCATGTCTTGGCATTTAGCTAGCCCTTGATTCCATTTGGGCTTCCACCATCTCGGTCGCACAATGGTCCAACTTTGAGCCAGTTAAACGCCACCTCTCTCCAAGTTTTGAAGACCAAAATTTCAGCCTTAAACCACTCAACATAGCATTGGTGTTTGTATTTTGGTTGGCGAATTGAATGAGCATGGACATGTTTCTCTGGAGAAAACCGAAGGTGTTTTCCACCACAATCGAGGTATGTATTCAGTTTCTTGAAACCGATTAGGAGAAGCCTCCTAGCTTGACAACTCAAGGTTGTTGCTCAAGCTTGTGTTCCACTTTTCTTTCCTCCCTTTCAAGGGAAGGAAGCAAGGAGAGAGTGGCCAAAACCGGTTCCCCAAGTTGAGAATCTTTCCATGGAAAGATTGTTATTGCCGAAAGCATCATCTTGACTTATCGGCTAACTTGCGGGTTTTGGTGCATAAGTTTTTCATTTTTAATCAACTTGGACCACGACCACCACCATCACACACCTCACTCACTCCACTAATCTCTCACCAAATTTCGTTTCATTCCAAGCACATTTGGCTGTTCATTTTTCATTTTTCTTGAGGGTTTCTCAGCTTGGCCGAGATCCGAGGGCCTAATCGATCTTTGAGTGTTCTAGTGACCGTAGAAGGGATAAGCCTCAACATTTGGTATCATAGCATAGGAATGCCCCTTGGAGTGCTAGAAGCGGAGTTAGTTTGGTTTTCCAAACTCATTTGGATGGCTACGCTTTAAAGTTTAGAACCGGGTTTTCATTGCTCACCTAATCGGTTTGTTGTTTGCTTGCGGTTCCTTTGCTTTATTTCCGATTTTTTTAAGCAAAAATCATCTCCAGCATGTTTCTTGAGTTGTTAATCATCTAAGCTTGAAGAAATATCAGCCCATAGACTCCATTTTTGTGGCTGCAAATTCCTTCCCATTTTGGTTAAACAATTGCTAGCTACTTTTGTACTTGTTGTCTCCTTGCTATTTCGGGTAACAACACCTTTTCTTGCTGTTTATTAACACTTCCAGCACCTCACATGGTTTGTTAAGTATCTAAGCATGAATGTTTAGTTTTAAAATCGTATGGTTAGCTTGATGGTTTCATCGGTTTAATATGTTTAGTGCTCTTTGATTGAAAATTGCATAACCTAAAGTTTGTTGCTTCTTTTGATTACCGGTTTGTGTGCACTTAAATCCGAAACATGCAGCTCAATTTAAATGAATATTTTTCTTTATGTTGCTGCTTATATTCACTGCTAAGAATGAGTGCTAAGGTTGTCAAATGTTACATGTTATTTGGTTTAAAGTTTGCCTGAAAACCCGAGACACAAAACATAAAAATTTTCGTTTTTGACATTGCCGAGAATAGCTTAATAATTTGAGTTGTTGTGAGCTGATTTTCTGGATAAGTCCGAGCCTATAACTCATTAGACTTAAGTTAATATATTAAGTATTTGAAGCATGTGTTCTTTTTTGTATTGATTTGGTTTAAAATTCAAATAGTTGCTGTTTTTGATAAGGAAAACATACATTTGAAAAGAAAACAGTTTTGTGTGCACAAAAATGGCAAAGTTGATGCTGATAGTTGGGGACCACTTTATGCATGGCTGAAAGTTGTCCCAAGGCAAAAAAATTTTGCTGAATATTAATCCTAATTTAATGTCTTATGTTGCTCATTTATTGCTAAATTACTTGGAGCAAACCGGGGTCAAAACTATTGAAAATTTTTAATTATCACATGAACTTTCCACAAATCTGATTGTTAGTTGAGCAGTGTTTTATCCTTTATAGTTTAATGTAATTGCATGTTCCCAAGAGTCTAAAGGAGTAAATTCCCTTCCTTTTGCTCATTAGTAATTGTTTTGCTCTACTATTATTGTTAAAAAAAAATGAAATAAACGAAACCTTAAAAGGAGATTAAGTCAATTACCTTAGTTAGGTCACCATTCATAATGCTCTAAGAGTTAAGGTTTAAACATAATTAAAGTCCCTTTTGCTAAGACTTGAACATGAAAACAAGAAGTGGAAACCAAATTGGCCCAAACCCAAATATGGGCTAAGAATCCAATCCACTAAACCGAGGCAAGGACATTCCCCAAAACGAGACTCACATCCATCAAGAGGGAGAGTCAAGTATGCAAGGTCAACTAAATGGTTTAAGTGGAATAGTTGGAACACGAAGTAAACAACTTCATGATATGAACCTAAAGTTTGAACAAGTTATGAGTTGATGTCGTCATAACCACCGTAGAGATTCCTCCCAAGACACTATGCCTATGAGACGAAATGACAACCTTAGGAGACGAGTTAGAGACTAAGAGCCCTTAGACGATGAAACTGAGATTGAGTATTCTTGGGATAGGCACCCTAACAACGATTACGATGAGGATGATGAGTGTACCTTGGATAAAGAAGAAAACTTCTGTTCACTAATCCATAGGAATCATGATGAGCATAGACGAGACCGAAATAGAGATCGTGATGACCTTCGAAATGTCAAGATATAAATTCCCCCTTTAATAGAGCATGCGACTGGACAACATTTTTAGAATGGTTAAAGAAGGTTGAGAGGATTTTCGATTGTTATAACTACTCCGACAAAGTTAAGATCCAGTTGGTTTCTGTAGAGTTTACAAGCTATGCATTACTCTGGTGGTCTAATGTGAGAACGCAAAGAGCACGAACTGGATTTAACTCTGTTGATATTTGGAGAAAGATGAAATCTATCATGACGAAGAGATTTGTCCCTAGTCATTACAACAAAGAGCTGATCATGCAAATACATAGCCTCAAACAAGGAAGTTTAACTATTAAGGAGTACCTCACAGAGTTCGAGACACTCAAAATTCAAGGAGAACTAGAAGAACCCGAAGAGCAAACCATAGCTAGGTTCATCCATGACTTGAATTATGACATTGCTGATGCCGTAGAATTGCACCCATTAGAATCCATTGACATGGTAGTCAAGATGGCCCTGAAAGTCAAGCGTCAACTCAAGAGGAAGACAAAAGCTACCCAATCATTTAAGACTAACCAACTCCCCAAATACACCCCTAAGCCACTTGAGGCTAACAAATCAGTGACCAAGGCTGCATGGAAAAAGCCTTTCTAGAGACATTGGCCTCCCAAAGAATTAAGTAGTAAACCGATAAATTCTAAAGGATCAGAAGTCAATACTACGAAATACAACCCAACTTGATAGAGAGCACGCGACCTCAAGTGTTACAAGTGTCACAGCATAGGTTATTTCATGGCCCAATGCCCAAACCGTCATGTCATGAATAGAAACCCTTGAGAAAAATAGAAAAATGAACAGCCAAATGTTCTTGGAATGAAACGAAATTTGGTGAGAGATTAGTGGAGGGAGTGAGGTGTGTGATGGTGGTGGTTGTGGTTCAAGTTTATTAGAAATGAAAAACGTATGTACACAAACCCGCAAGTTGGCTGATAAGTCAATGTAATGCTTTCGGCAATCACAATCTTTCTATGGAAAGATTCTCAACTTGGGGAACCGGTTTAGCCACTCTCTTCTTGTTTCCTTCCCTTGAAAGGGAGGAGGGAAAAGTGGAACACAAGCTCGAGCAACAACCTTGAGTTGCCAAGCTAGGAGGCTTCTCCTAATCAGTTCAAGGAGCCAAGCACATACCTTGAAAAGGTGGTGGAAAACTCCTTCGGTTTTCTCTCGGAAAACATGCCGATGCTCATTCACTTTGCCAACCAAAATACAAACACCAATGCTATGTTTATATAGGCCTATGATGGAGGGGTTTAGGGCTTTGCTTTTGGTCTTCAAAACTTGGAGAATGTGGCTTGTAACTGGCTCCAAAGTGATGCATTGTGCGGCCGAGATGGGGGCAGCCAAGATGTGATCAATGGCTTTCTGAATGCCATGTCATGGATCCATGTTTCTTCCACAAAAGGTAAAGGGGACAAGCATCTCAAATGGTAGCCCAAAGGTGTGGCAGAATCGGGTAAGGTTGGCCACCATTGTGCAGCTCTCGTCCTTGGCGCGCGGGCGACCGAGAATGGCATGCCATGCATGCTGGTTGGTGCTTCAAATTAAGCCAACTTCCATCATCTATCCTAACCATTCAATCTAGTCTTAAATGCCTAATGCATGCACATAATAATAAGTTAAACAAGAAGGCCAATGTTTACCCAATATGTTCAAAATAAACATTACATAGAATTTTGCTCGGGAAGACAAATTCCCTTAAGAGCATCATGATCTTCAATGGCGGCTTCCCATGCAAGGATGTGTCTTGGTTGCTCCATGTCTTGACTCTCTACTTTCCACTTTAAGCTTTCAATTTTTGACTCTATTGAATCATTACCTGCACAAGGGACAAACGTGTGAGAATGTAAGTTAATTAAAGTGTGTGCTTTGACTTGAGATCGGGTGACGAGCCTATGGGGCACATCATCCTCCCCAGGTGACTGTTGATTGGACCTCAAATACAATAAGTTCGGGTCCTAGAATTGACCTTCATCACCTTTATAGGGTGACAAGTCTTGGACGTTGAAAGTCACGGATACTCCATATTCACCGGGCAATTTGATTTTGTAGTCATTATCGTTGATCCTCTCAAGTACTTTAAATGGTCCGTCTGCAAGAGGTAGAAGCTTAGCCTTTCTCTTATCAGGAAATCTTTCTTTCTGTAGGTGCAACCATACCAAGTCTCCTTCTTGAAAAATGACTGCTTTGCGACCTTTGTTCACGTGCTTAGCCACACTATCATTTTTCTTTTCAATAGCCTTTCGCACCGTTTCGTGTAACTTCTTAATTTGTTCGGCCTTATTTGCACCTGATGGGTTGACTAAGTCCTTAGTAGGTAAAGGGACAAGGTCCAACGGTGTAAATGGATTAAACCCATAGGCAAGCTCAAAGGGAGATTTTTGAGTAGTGGAATGAAGGGTGCGGTAGTAGGAAAATTCCAAACCTTGAAGTATGATGTCCCAGTTAGACAATTTCTTGCCTATAACACTGGGTAAGAGGGTGCCTAGAGTCCTATTGACAACTTCTGTTTGTCCATTAGCTTGGGGATGAAAAGAAATGTTGAAACACAACTTAATCTCTAACCTTCTCCATAAAGTGGTCCAGAAGGCGCTTAAAAACTTAGTGTCTCTGTCTAACACTATTGGGTGTGGAATGCCATGCAGGCGAACAATCTGTTTGAAAAATAGGTCGGCAGTTAAAGTAGAGTCATCTGTTATGGTACAAGGAATAAAGTGTGTCATTTTGGAAAACCTATCCACAACTACCATGATCGAATCCTTAGCTCGGGCGGTCCGTGGTAATCCTAATACAAAGTCCGTACTAACTGGAATTTAGGGGTGAGAAGGGACGGGTAAGGGCATGTATAAGCCTTGAGGTAGAACTCTACTTTTGGCTTTCTTGCAAACTATGCATATCTGTACTAGGCGATGCACATCTTTCATCATGTGATGCCAGAAGAAGTGTTCCTTTAGCATATCAAGGGTTTTCTTTTCCCCAAAATGATTGGCTAAGCCCCCACACGGAGCTTCTTTCACAAGGCATCGTCTTAAGCTTCCTTGAGGGATGCACAATTTTCTCATTTTGACCAAATAACCATCCATGAGGTAATAATCTCCTTCAACCTCGTCTAGCCATCGGGCATAATGAGGTCCAAAGTCGGGGTCATAAGCGTAGCTATCCTTAATCCATTCAAATCCAAAAAATATTACTCCTAACTCGGTGAAAAGGATGCGCTTCCTAGATATGGCGTCTGCTACTACATTATTTTCTCCCTTGAGATACTTTAGGGTATATGGAAACCTCTCTAGAAATTCTACCCATTTTGCATGCCTTTTGTTTAGCTTATGTTGACTCTTAATGTGTCGTAAGGCTTGATGATCAGTGTTGATGACGAATTCTCTTGACAAGAGATAGTGTTGCCAATGCTCTAATGCTCGTATAACTGCATAAAACTTCTTATCATTAGTAGAATAATTGGGCACGACTCCTTTCATCTTCTCACTGAAATATGCGATGGGTCGTTGGTCTTGCATGAGTACTGCTCCTATTCCAACTCCTGATGCATGACTTTTAACTTCGAATATCTTGTTGATGTCAGGAAGAGCAAGTACGAGGGAGCGACATAATTTTTTCTTAATTAACTCAAAGCTCTTTTGACAAATAGGGGTCCAAGTAAACTCTTTCCCTTTCTTGGTGCAGTCTGTAAGGGGTGCAGCTATTGTGCTAAAGTTTTAGATAAATCTCCTATAAAATGAGGTTAGCCCGTGGAAACTTTGTACTTCCGATATAGAATTGGGTGTGGGCTAGTCCTTAATGACTTTGATTTTATCCTCGTCAGCTTCCATACCATTCTTGGAGATTATAAAGCCTAAGAAATAAACTTTGTCTTGTGCGAAGGAGCACTTGCTAAGGTTCCCAAATAACTTTGCTTTCCTAAGGGTATGGAAAAGGGTACTAAGATGGTTAAGGTGTTGTGGAAGGTCAATGCTATACACTAATATGTCGTCAAAGTAGACAGCAATGAACTTACCAAGATATTCTTTGAGTACATGGTGTATGAGTTGCATAAATGTGTTTAGGGCGTTAGAAAGCCCGAAGGGCATGATCATCCATTCAAATAAGCCATACTTGGTTTTCAATGCTGTCTTCCACTCATCTCCTTCCTTCATGCGTATCTGATGGTAACCACTCTTAAGATCCACTTTGGAAAAGATTGAGGCTCCACTGAGCTCATCTAACATGTCCTCGAGCCTAGGGATGGAAAATTTATATTTGACTGTGATGTGGTTCACGGCTTGGCTATCGACACACATCCTCAATGTGCCGTCTTTCTTAGGAACTAATAGTGAGGGAACTGCACAGGGGCTTATGGACTCTCTTATGTAACCTTTATGTAATAATTCTTGCACCTGCTCTTGCAGTTTTTTAGTCTCCTCGTGTTCATTCGGTAGGCCGGTCGATTGGGTAGGGCAGCTCCGGGTTGAAGATCAATTTGCTGTTCTATGCCACGTAGGGGTGGCAAACCTTTTGGTAAATCTTCGGGAAACACGTCTTCGAATTGATGTAGTAAGTTCTTAACGGGGGTAGGTACGTCTCCTAGTTCCATTACTCTATCCCGGAATAGTATCAAAATCATGGGATCCCCTCTAAGCACCGATGCTTCTAATTCAGCCTTAGTCATGAAGCGACTCGCTTAATTCTTTTCTTCTCGTTTAATAGCTTCATCCTTAGCTATTTGCTCAGGGGTCATGGGTGCTAACTTAAAAGCCTTGCCTTCAAATTTGATGGAATAGTAGTTGGAATGTCCATTGTGGTTCACTTTTCTGTCAAATTGCCACGGTCGTCCTAAAAGCAAATGACTTGCACTCATAGGCACAACATCGCAAAGAACTGCGTCCTTATACATGCCTAAAGCAAACTCAACTCTCACTTGTTTAGTAACTTTAACATCATCTCGATCATTTAACCATTTAAGCTTATATGGGTGGGGGTGAGCACTAGTCTCTAATCCTAACTTAGTCACTAAGTCTTTGGAGGCCACGTTCGCACAACTTCCTCCATCAATAATGAGAGAACACAACTTATCCTTGATGAGGCACTTACTATGGAAGATGTTCTCATACTGGCAATCCTCTCCTGAACTCTTGGTTATGAGAACTCGTCTTCTCACCATAAGCAAAGGGCCATCAGGGGCATGAATAACTTCTTCTACCGAATCACTTTCGCCCTCATCCTCTCCTACTTCTTCTACTTCCTCTTCAAACTCGTCTTCACTTACGAACTCTCCGGTGTCTTCCTTAATGATCATGACACGACGGTTCGGGCATGGAGCCATGAAATGAACTATGCCGTGACACTTGTAGCACTTGAGGTCGCGTGCTCTCTTTCAAGTGGGGTTGTCTTTCGTAGGCTTGACCTCTGATTCTTTAGGGTTTATTGGTTTACTAGTTGATTCTTTGGGAGGCCAATGTCTCTGAAAAGGCTTTTTTCCAATCCGCCTTGGTCACTGGTTTGTTAGCCTAAGGTAACTTAAGGGTGTATTTGGGGAGTTGGTTAATCTTAAAGGACTGGGTGGTTTTCCTCTTCCTCTTGAGTTAGCGTTCGACTTTCATGGCCATGTAGACTACAATGTCCATGGATTCTATTGGGTGCAATTCTACGGCGTCAGCAATGTCATAATTCAAGCCATGGATAAACCTAGCTATGGTTTGCTCTTCGGGTTTTTCTAGTTCTCCTCGAATTTTGAGAGTCTCGAACTCTGTAAGGTACTCCTCAACAGTTAGATTTCCTTGTTTGAGACTATGTATTTGCATTATCAACTCTTGTTTGTAATGACTAGGGACAAATCTCTTCGTCATGATAGATTTCATCTTTCTCCAAGTATCAATAGAGTTAAATCTAGTCAGCGCTCTTTATGTTCTTACATTAGACCACCAAAGTAATGCATAGCTGGTAAATTCTACAAAAACCAACTGAATCTTGACTTTGTCGAAGTAGTTATAACAATAAAAAATCCTCTCAACCTTCTCTAACCATTCAAAAAATGTCGTCCCATCGCATGTTCCATTAAAGGGGGGAATTTTGATCTTAACGTTTCGAAGGTGATCACGGTCTCTATGTTGGTCTCGTCTAAACTCATCATGATTCCTATGGCTTGGTGGACGAAAGTTTTCTTCTTCATCCAAGGTCCACTCAACATCCTCATCGTAATCATAGTTAGGGTGCCTATCCCTACAATATTCAATCTCAGCTTCATCATCTAAAGGCTCTTGGTCTCTAACTCGTCTCCTAAGATTGTCATTTCGTCTCCTAGGTATAGTGTCATGGGAGGAATCTCTACGGTGGGTATGATGACGTCCGCTCATAACTTGTTCAAACTTTAGCTTCATGTATGAAGTTGTTTACTTAGTGTTTCAACCATTCCACTTAAACCATTTAGTTGACCTTGCATACTTGACTCTCCCTCTTGATGAGTGTGAGTCTCGTTTTGGAGAATGTCCTTGCCCCGGTTCAGTGGATTGGGTTCTTGGGCCATATTTGGGTTTTGGCCAATTTAGATTCCACTTCTTGTTTTCATGTTCAAGTCTTAAGAAAAATGGATTTTAATCATATTTAAACCTTAAGTCTTAGGCATTATAAATGGTGACCTAACTAAGGTAATTAACTTAATCTCCCTTAAGTTTTCATTTCTTTCTTTTTGTTTCGTTTTGTTTTGTTTCTCCTTTTTATTTTTTAACAATACTAGTAAAGCAAAAAAAATACTAATGAGCAAAAGAAAAAGAATTTATCACTTTGGTAACATGCAAATAGATTAAACTAACAAAGATAAGACAAAGCTCACTAACTCTCAGATGTGTGAAAAGTTCACTAAAATTAGGCACTAGTTTTAATCTCGGTTTGCTCCAAGAATTTTAACAATAAAAGAGCAACATAAAACATCAAATTAAGATTAACATGCAGCAAAATTTTCGTGCCTTGGAACAACTTTCAGCAATGCACAAAGTGGTCCCAACTATCAACATCAACCTTGCCATTTTTTTACACATAAAACTGTTTTTGTAAAAGCATGTTTTTCCTAAACAAAAACAGCATCTATTTGAATTTTAAACCATAACAAACCGAAAAAAATCACATGCTTCAGCTACCTAATATGTTAACTTAAGTCTAAAGAGTTATAGGCTGGGTCTTGTGCTGGAAAACAGGTCACAACAACTCAAAACAATATGCTATTCTCGGCAATGTCAAAAACATAAATTTTATGCTTTTGTATCTCGGTTTTTAGGCAAACTCTAAACAAAATCACATGTAATATTTGACAAGCCTAACATTCATTCTTAGCAGATGATATAAGCAGCAATATGTAGAAAAATATTCATTTGAATCAAGCTGCAAGTTTTGGATATAAGCACACACAAACCGGTCATCAAAAGAAACAACAAACTTTGGATTATGCGGTTTTCAAACAAAAGCACTAAACATATTAAACCGATGCAACCATCAAGCTAGCCATATGATTTTAAAACTAAACATACATGCTTAAGTACTTAACAAGCCATGTGGGGTGCTGGAAGTGTTAAAACAAAGCAAGAAAAAATGTTGTTCCCGATATAGAAAAGAAGACAACAAGTACCAAAGTAGCTAGCATTTGTTTAACCAAAAGGGGAAGGAATTTGCAGCCACAAAAATGGAGTCTAAGGGCTGATATTTCTTCATGCTTAGATGAATAACAACTAAAGAAACATGCTGGACATGATTTTAGCTCAAAAGAAATTGAAAATAAAACAAAGAAACCGCAAGCAAACAACAACCCGAATAGGTGAGCAATGAAACCCAGTTTTAGTCTTTAAAGTTCAGCCATCCAAGTGAGTTTTGAAAACCAAACTAACTCGGTTTCTAGCACTTCAAGGGGCCTTGCTATGCTTTGATACAAAATGTTAGGGTCTAGCCCTTGCTCGGTAACTAGAACACACAATAGATCGGTTAGACCCTCGGATCTCGGCCAAGCCGAGAAACCCGTGACAAAAACAGAAAAATGAATAGCCAAATGTGCTTGGAATGAAACGAAATTTGGTGACAGATTAGTGGAGGGCGTGAGGTGTATGATGTTGGTGGTCGTGGTCTAAGTTGATTAGAAATGAAAAACTTATGCACACAAACTCGCAAGTTGGCCGATAAGTCAATGTAATGCTTTCGGCAATCACAATCTTCCATGGAAAGATTCTCAACTTGGGGAACCGGTTTGGCCACTCTCTTCTTGTTTCCTTCCCTTGAAAGGGAGGAAAGAAAAGTGGAACACAAGCTTGAGCAACAACCTTGAGTTGCCAAGCTACGAGGCTTCTCCTAATCGGTTCAAGGAACAGAGCACATACCTTGAAAAGGTGGTGGAAAACTCCTTCGGTTTTCTCTAAGAAAACATGCCGATGCTCATTCACTTTGCAAACCAAAATACAAACACCAATGCTATGTTTATATAGGCCTAGGATGGATGGGTTTAGGGCTGTGCTTTTGGTCTTTGAAACTTGGAGAATGTGGCTTGTAACCGAATCCAAAGTGATGCATTGTGCGGCCGAGATGGGGGTAGCCAAGATGTGATCAATGGCTTGCTGAATGTCATGTCATGGATCCATGTTTCTCCCACAAAAGGTAAAGGGGACAAGCATCTCAAATGGCAGCCCAAACGTGTGGCCAAATCGAGTAAGGTTGGCCACCATTGTGCGGCTCTCCTCTTGGCATGCGCGCGGCCGAGAATGGCATGCCATGCATGCTCGGTTGGTGCTTCAAATTAAGCCAACTCCGAAACCCTTTCCATTATCTATTCTAACAATTCAATCTAGTCCTAAACGCCTAGTGCATGCACATAATAATAAGTTTAACAAGAAGGCCAATGTTTACCTAATAAGTTCAAAATAAACATTACATAGAATTTTGCTCGGGAAGACAAATTCCCTTAAGAGCATCATGATCTTCAATGGCGGCTTCCCATGCAAGGATGTGTCTTGGTTGCTCCATGTCTTGAGTCTCCACTTCCCACTTTAAGCTTTCAGTTTCCTGCTCCATTGAATCATTACCTGCACAATAGACAAACATGTGAGAATGTAAGTTAATTAAAGTGTGTGCTTGGACTTGAGATCGTGTGACGAGCCTATGGGGCATATCAGAAGACGAGTTTGAAGAGGAAGTGGAAGAAATAGGAGGGGATGAGTACAAAAGTGACTCGATAGAAGAAGTTATTCATGCCCCTGACGGACCTTTGCTTATGGTGAGAAGACGAGTTCTCATAAGCAAGTGTTCAGGAGAGGATTGCCAGTGTGAGAACATCTTCCACAGTAAGTGTCTCATCAATGATAAGTTGTGTTCTTTCATTATTGATGTAGGAAGTTGTGCGAACGTGGCCTCCAAAGGCTTAGTAACTAAGTTAGGATTAGAAACTAGTGCTCAACCCCACCCATATAAGCTTAAATGGTTATATGATAGAGATGATGTTAAAGTTACTAAACAAGTAAGGGCCGAGTTTGCTTTAGGCAAGTATAAGGATTTGGTTCTTTGCGATGTTGTGCATATGAGTGCAAGTTATTTGTTTTTAGTACGACCCTGGCAATTTGATCGAAAAGTGAACCATGACTGACATTCCAACCACTATTCCATCAAATTTGTAGGCAAAACTTTTAAGTTGGCACCCATGACCTTTGAGCAAATAGCTAATGACAAAGCTATTAAAAGAGAAGAAAAGAATAAAGCGAGTCTCTTCATGACTAAGACTGAACTAGAAGCATCTGTGCTTAGAGGGGATCCGATGATAATGATACTCTTCCGGGAAAGAGTGATGGAAGTAAGGGACATACCCACCTCCGTTAAGAACCTACTATATCAGTTCGAGTATGTGTTTCCTGATGATTTACCTAAAGGTTTGCCACCCCTACGTGGCATATAACATCAAATTGATCTCCAACCCAGGGCTGCATTACCCAACCGACCAGCCTACCGAATGAACCCAGAAGAGATCAAGAAATTGCAAGATCAAGTGCAACAATTATTGGCCAAGGGCTACATAAGAGAGTGCATGAGCCCCTGTACAGTTCTCTCACTATTAGTTCCTAAGAAAAATTGCACCATGAGGATGTGTGTCGATAGCTGAGCTGTCAACCACATCACAGTCAAATATAGATTTTCCATCCCTAGGCTAGAGGACATGTTAGACGAGCTCAGTGGAGTTTTAATCTTTTTCAAAGTGGATCTTAATAGTGGTTATCATCAGATACGCATGAAGGAAGCAGATGAATGGAAGACAGCGTTCCAAACCATGTTTGGCTTATTTGAATGGATGGTCATGCCCTTGAGGCTTTCTAATGCCCCAAGCACATTTATGCGACTCATGCAACATGTACTTAAAGATTACCCTCGTAAGTTAATTGTTGTCTACTTTGACAACATATTAGTTTATAGCATGGACTTTGCACAACATCTTAACCCACTTAGTACCATTTTCCATACCCTTAGGAAAACCGAGTTATTTGGGAACCTTAGCAAGTGCTCCTTCGCACAGGAGAAGGTTTATTTCTTAGACTTTATAATCTCCAAAAATAGTATAGAAGCTGACGAGGATAAAATCAAAGCCATTAAGGATTGGCCTATACCTAATTCAATATTGAAAGTACGGAGTTTCCACGGGCTAGCCTCATTTTATAGGAGGTTTATCCATAACTTTACCTCAATAGCTGCACCCCTTACAAACTGCACCAAGAAAGGGAAAAAGTTTACTTGGACCCCGATTTGTCAAAGAGCTTTGATTTAATTAAGGAAAAGTTATGTCACTACCCCGTGCTTGCTCTTCCTAACTTCAACAAGGTATTCGAAGTTAAAAGTGATGCGTTAGGAGTTGGAATAGTAGCAATACTTGTGCAAGATCATCGACCCATCACATATTTCAGTGATAAGATGAAAGAAGCCGTGCTTAATTATTCTACTTATGATAAGAAGTTTTACGCAGTCATACGAGCATTAAAACACTTTCAACACTGTCTCTTGTCGAGAGAATTCGTTATCAACACTGATCATCAAGCCTTACGGCATATTAAGAGTCAACATAACTGAACAAAAGGCATGCAAAATGGGTAGAATTTGTACAGAGGTTTCCATATACCCTAAAGTATCTAAAAGGAGAAAATAATGTAGTAGCAGACGGCCTATCTAGGAAGTGCATCCTTTTCACCGAGCTAGCAGTGACATTTTTTTTATTTGAATAGATTAAGGATAGTTATGCCTCTGACTCCGATTTTGGACCTGACTATGCCAGATGCCTAGACAAGGCTGAAGGAGATTGTTGCCTTATGGATGGTTATTTATCAAAATGGAAAAATTGTGCATCCCTCAAAAAAGCTTAAGACGATGTCTTGTGAAAGAAGCTCATTGTGGGGGCTTAGCCAATCATTTTAGGGAAAACAAGACCCTTGATATGCTCAAGGAACACTTTTTCTGGCCTCATATGATGAAAGATGTCCATCGCCTGGTAGAGACATGCATAGTTTGCAAGAAAGCCAAAAGCAGAGTTCCACCTCAAGGCTTATAGATGCCCTTACCCATCCCTTCTCAACCATGGATTGCAGTCAGTATAGACTTTGTATTTGGACTACCACGGATCACCCGAGCTAAGGATTCAATCATGGTGGTCGTGGATAGGTTTTCCAAGATGACACACTTTATTCCTTGTGCTAAGACAGATGACTCTACTTTAACTGCCGACCTATTTTTCAAAATGATTGTTCGACTGCATGGCATTCCACACTCAATAGTGTCATACAGAGACACTAAGTTTTTGAGCGCCTTCTGCACCACCTTATGGAGAAGGTTGGGGACTAAGTTGTGCTTTAGCACTTCTTTTCATCCCCAAACTGATGGGCAAACGAAAGGTGTTAACAGGGCTCTAGGCTCCCTCTTACGCAGTATTGTAGGTAAGAAATTGTCTAAGTAGGACATAGTACTTCCAGGTTTGGAATTTGCCTACAACCGCACCCTTCATTCCACTACTCAGAAATCGCCATTAGAGGTTGCCTATGGGTTTAATTCATTTACACCATTGAACCTTGTAATTTTACCCACTAAGAACTTAGTCAATCCATCAGGTGCAAATAAGGCTGAACAAATTAAGAAATTGGATGAAAAGTGTGCGAAAGGCAATTGAAAAGAAAAATGAGAGTGTGGCTAAGCACGTAAACAAAGGTCGCAAACAAATCATTTTCTGAGAATGAGACTTCGAATGGTTGCACCTACGAAAGAAAAGATTTCCTGATAAAAGAAAGTCTAAGCTTTTACCTCGTGTGGATTGACCATTTAATGTACTTGAGAGTATCAATGATAACGCCGACAAAAAAGAATTACCAGGTGAATATGTAGTATCAGCGACTTTCAACGTCCAAGACTTGTCACCCTATAAAGGCCTGAAGATCAGTTCCAAGAGCCAAACTTATTGGATTTGAGGGCAAATCCACAGTTATCTGGGGAGGATGATGTGCCCTATAGGGCCGTCACATGATCTCATGTCCAAGCACACACTCTAACTAACTTACATTATCACACAGTTGTCTCTTGTGCAAGTAATGATTCACGAGAAAGAATAGAGCTTGAAATTGAAAGTTTAAAATGGGAAGTGGAGACTCGAGACATGGAGCAACCAAGGCATGTCATTGCTTGGGAAGCCACCATCGAAGACCATGATGCTCTTAAGGGAATTTTTTGTCCCGAGCATAATTCTATATAATGTTTTATTTTGAACTTATTGGGCAAACATTGGTCTTCCTGTTAAACTTATTATTGTATACATGCACTAGGCATTTAGGACTAGATTTAATGGCTAGGTGATGATGGAACAGTTATGGGGTTGGCTTATTTGAAAGCACCAACCGAGCATGCATGGCATGCAATTCTCAGCCCCGCGAGCGCCAAGGAGGAGACCCGCACGATGGAGCCCATTTCTTACCCGATTTGGCCACACCTTTGGCTGCCCTTGCCGATGCTTGTCCCCTTTACCTTTTTGGAAAGAAACATGGACCCATGACTTGGCATTCAGTTAGCCCTTGATTCTAGTTTGTCTTCCACCATCTCAGCCGCACAATGCTCCAACTTTGAGCTGGTTACCGGCTACCTCTCTCCAAGTTTTGAAGACCAAAAGTTCAGCCCTAAACCACTCCCACCTAGGTCTATATAAACATAGCATTGGTGTTTGTATTTTGGTTGGTAAATTGAATGAGCATCGGCATGTTTCTCTAGAGAAAACCGAAGGTGTTTTCCACCACCATCAAGGTATGTGCTCGATTTCTTGAAACCGACCAGGAGAAGCCTCCTAGTTTGACAACTCAAGGTTGTTGCTCAAGCTTGTGTTCCACTTTTCTCTACCTCCTTTCAAGGGAAGGAAACAAAGAGAGAGTGGCCAAAACCGGTTAACCATTTTGAGAATCTTTCCATGTAAAGATTGTTATTGCCGAAAGCATCATCTTGACTTATCGGCCAACTTGCGGGTTTTGGTGCATATGTTTTCCATTTAATCAACTTGGACCACGACCACCACCATCACTCACCTCACTCACTCCACTAATCTCTCACCAAATTGCGTTTCATTCCAAGCACATTTGGCTATTCATTTTTGAATATTTCTTGAGGGTTTTTCAACTTGGCCGAGATCCAAGGGCCTAATCGATCTTTGAGTGTTCTAGTGGCCGTGGAAGGGCTAGGACGCAACATAACCCTAGTATGAAATCCATGATGACTTCTACCCAAGGGTGAGTAGAAATGGTTAAAGGCAAGTATAATCCTTGTTGTTGGACTTTGCTATTGGTTTTCTTACGAACTACACATTTTTCTACCATTCGAGGTGCGGCGAGGACGATGGATGTGTGGGTAGCTAGGCCCCGTTGCCTGAGAAATTGGGACGGTGGTGACGTGCTAGAGTGTGATGTGGCGAGTGCGTCCAGCCTCACCCTATGATGGTTGCCGCGGTGTGCGTGTGGTGGTGTGCAACCGCGGCCTCATTGCTGGAGGAATCGGGACGATGGCGACGTGCCAGGGGATGGTGTGGTGAGTGCGTGCAGCTTCACGCTGCAATGGTTGCGGTGCGTAGAGTGACGCGTTGGTATTGATTGGGGGCCTCGTTGCTGGAGAAACCGGGACGATGGCGATGTACTAGGGCGTGAGGTTGCGAGAGAGTACAGCCTCACTATGGTGCGGCCTTACCATGCGGCACGAGTTGTGACAACATGAGCGAGAACGGAGGAACTGCATGTGATAGGATTACATTGTTGTTTTACGATTCATATTGCACTTACTACGAAACATTAGTTTTATGTTGTGTGTTCCGTGGTGTAGGTGCAGAGATTTATGAAGGTGAGTTGCCGGAGCCTGGGCAAGATGAATATACAGTTGGCGGCGTGCTACTATGTGCCGGCAATCAGAGTTCGTCAAGGAGATCCGACTCATGGGGCAAGGTGAGATGGTGGTCCTTTGTAATGAGTTTTGAAGAATCTATGTCGAGTGTATAGGTTTTTAGGCATAGTTGGGTTAAGTGTTCGTGATTGGAATTGATGTATGTGTGCATTTTGGAACTTCTTGGAAGAGTTTAAATGAATGATTCAAGTTTGCAATTGAGTATTTTAATTCGGGGAAGTTTTCGTGTCTGGTTTATCTTTCAACTGCTGCTATTTTTAGGATGCTGGTGTAAAGTGTCGACCGAACTACATAGGTGTCGATCGGTCAGCGTAAATCGGAACGTGAGTGTCGACTGAGGGATTTGATCGGTGCGGGTAGAAGGAAATGAGGTATCGCCTGGTGACCGTGGGTGTCAACCGGTCAGTGTAAAGTCGGTGATAGTGTCGACCGCGGGGGTCGACCTGCGGGCAGAGAGGGTCAAAGTGTCGACATGCGTAAGCAAGTATCTACCACTCGCCGAGCAGAATGTAGAAGGGTCGACCGGTGATTTCTAGTATCGACCCACGTGAAGACCCGAGGGGAATGAGGTGTCGACCGATGGAAACTCGAGATTACTCAGGTGTCAACCGGATTCTACAAGTGTCGACCGGTCCCTGTATTTCTATATTAAAAGGTGAAGTTTATTTAAACTGATTTTAAATTAGTTTTTCGCTGCGACTTTCTTAAATATTTTTCAAGGTCGTCATTTTGAGTCGAAGAACCGAAGCGGGCGTACGGTTGGCGACACGGTTTCGGGGATGACTCGGGGGCGTCAAAGATGTGGTATTGGAGCAGTGAACGTACCAGAAACGGGTACGTTTTCGGGCGTTACAAAGTGGGGCGATGCAAACCCCCCCAGGGGGCAATGCATGCATCACCCGATGCCGAGACTTTATCCCCAAAATTTTGGCAGAGTAATGCCTAAATATGTCAACCTTAAACCTGAAAATCAAACCAAGAAACATCATCGTACAGTATCTTTGGACTAAATTACCCGTTCACGTTTTTACAACACCATTCAGGTCTATTAGATCACGTTCTAAACAAAACCACTAAACCCAAATTCGAATTTTCAAAACAAACCTTTTCATCAAACTACGAACAACGAAATTCACTATATATCAAAATCTATATATAAAACCCATCAACAGAGACGGTTCAAACTAGAAAAGACCCTAAAAAGCAGTCTCTCATTAACCCCTACCATACCATACAATCATTCACGGGTCGTGTCGTCCTAACACAGTCCACCAAACCGATGCCCTAGTCGTGCACCGCAAATTGCTCACTGCTCATGGATATGCTCCTGGAACTCACTGTCCGGCTCGTATACACCTACACCATAGAACACAATGTAATTATAATGGTTAGTAAGTAATGCGTAATGAAACGTAAAAACTTTCCATCTCTCCTCTCTCACACTTGTTACTGTTTCCTCACATCGTATCGTGCAATCCACATATTGGGTTGGGAAGCAGATTAGTTGTCCCAACTCTATGCTTTGTCTGGGTCTGTAGCCCCCCGAAGACCCAAGAGTTTTCGGTTCGCTCTGATACCATAACCTGCGGCACCCTGAGTTATCCAAACCTGGTTTGCCGATCTGAGCTACTAACTCGTACCTGCCCGAGTTGTCTGAACCTGAAATCGACACTTGACTACATACTCGCACTAAAAATATTTTTAAAAAAACGTTTAAAATTTATTCATTGCCATAAGACGACGTCATTAAAAACATTTGACCCTTCTTGCTACGGAAAACAACACTTGCGTGGAGAACTCATTATATAAAAGAAAACCAAATAAATTTCAAGTTTCAAAAATAAATAACGGGATCCTGGTTGACCTCTGAAGCTTCGGTCGACACCTGACTCATTCTGCACACAAGGGTTGACACCTATATTCATAGATCGGCTACTCGGTTGCCTCTGTTTGCACAAGTTGACACTTGTTTGCACCGATCGACACCTTAATAATCTCTGTCAGCCGTAGTCAAACCTTACGGTCGACACCTCAATGTTGTAACACCCTGTATTTTTGTCGTCTTGATTTTTGGGTTGTCAGAGTGATGAGCGGCGGGATTTTGGTCAGAATGGAGAGCGAAAAGTTTGTAAGGTTAGGTGATGGATTATTTCGACACCAAAGGTGAGGAGGAAATTTTGAGAACCCGACCAGAAAATGATTGAATAGCTGTTTGATTAAAACATTTAAGTGGTAGGGCGAAAACGTAATTAGTTTATTATTATTATTATTATTTAAAAAATAAATAAAATATAAAATATAACAAAGAGGGAGGAGGATCGTAAATCCTCCTCCCTCCTCTCTGTTCTTTCCTCCCCTACCGCGTGACGCTTTTGGTTTCTCCTTCCCGTGTGCGAGTTTTCCTTTGGCGATTGTTCTACAAGTTGATAGTACTCTCCGTTCATTCTACTATTCAGCGATTCCCAGTAAGTTGTGTAGTTATAGTATAGTTTTGGGGTTGAAGTGAGAATTTGGGGAGGGATTTATGGATAGAAATTTAGGGTTCATGATTTAGGGATGTTCACTGGGTTGTTTCCGATTGTTATGGGGCTATTAATGGTGAATACGAAGGAAAGGTGAGGAAGTAAGCGAGTTTGGGAGAGAAACTGTGAATATAGGATTTTAAACACTAAGACGGAGCTCGTTTTGGATTTTCAGCTTTGCTGCAAGCTTCGATTTTTAAAAATTTTTTGGTACGCTAAACTAGGTTATGAGTGGAGCGTTTAGCCACTCAAATCGAGCGATTGCGATGACCAACGCAAAAGTTATGCGCATTGAAAGTTTAAGTTGAGTTTGAGCCGAGTTGGGTTAGTGAGCAATTTTGGCGATTTCGTGAAGTATTGAGCTAGTTTGGTGGTTTTAGTGCATGAGTAGAGCAGTGGATGAGTTGTAACGCCCCGAGAATCCACACATTCCCGGTGCGTTCACTACGTATACACACTATGACAAATAGAAACTTGACACAAACTCACTTAATTTAATACCATTTTCGTTTTCAAATCATATTCAAAAGAACATTTGTGAGTATAAAAATTTTCTATTTGATTGAAAACAACTCACGCCCCGAATAGGGAACACGAAATACTCAATATAAAATACGACGCGGAAAAGATAATTTAAAATAGTTTTAATAATAAGACAACAAACTTGAAATCTTAGGAACGAATCCAACACACCTCTCGAACTACACAATTTCGGTGCTGCGCACCCACGTCCCAACTTTGGCACCCCGCGCGTACTCTGGCGGTGCCGCGCGTGCCAACTCAACATCACCGCGTCACGCACACGCTCACAGTGCCGTGTACCCCATGGACCCTGCCTCCATACAGCACATCCACACGCACGTCCTCACCTGACGCCGCACGACCAGTGCGCACCCGCAGTGCCGCGTACCCCGCGCACCTGCGACCACGCCGCACTCTCGCGCCCATCCACACTTCTCTAGTAATTCACTGTATACACTCCGACCTATTCCATATCCTCTCGACTCCCAACATTTCTCCCATAATTTCGGCATAGTAAAGCCTAAAAACTAGCTATCCCAAAAAATAAAACCCTACACACAGTTCAGCAGAAAACTATAAATATCTATTAATCAACTATCAAGAGAAAACTCAATAACCAAATCGAAGTTTAAACACAACAAATTCATTAACTACAAATGAAGAAAAACCACAGTACAGAGAATTACCAAGCTCCTACATGTAAAGTATATGCGTATGTTACCAAAATCACACGCGCTTCATAAACCTTTATATAACTGACGCCTATACAACTCGTCTAATCAACTGTATATTGACACTACAAAATAAAATACCCGCAATAGTCAAGCTACCAGCTACCATCTCCACTGGTCGAGTTGCCCTAACAAATCCGTCATCCGGTGCCTCGGTCGCACGCCGCCAACTGTCTCTGCATCAGAACTAGGATCTCGAGGCTCACCAGCAATATCGTCGGCACCTACACTATAGAACACACAACATAAGCGTAACGCTTAGTAAGTAATGCGGTATGAAAATAAAAGCCGACAATGCAAATTCTATCATATGTAGTCTCCACACTCCCACTCATGTTGTCACATCTGTGACGCGTAGTGTAGCCACACAAGAGTAAGGAGGAACCTAGCACAATCCTATACCCTAGCACGTCGCCACAGTCTGAGACTCCCCAGCAACGAGGCCCAAAAGCTACACACACGTACCACCACACATCAACCACATTAGGGTGAGGGTGTACCTCGCACTACACTACACCCTGACATGTTGCCCTCATCCCAGCCTCCTCAGCACGGGGCCATAGTTGCCCCACACACGTTTCGTGATAGCCCAGCCGGCCCACTACTCGAGCAGAATCCGCGACTGATGTTGCACAGGCTCACACACTAGTAGAATCTGCGGTACCACTGCCCATCATCTTCACCGCCAACATAAACACGCCATGTGACGACCCAGTCGGCCCACTCCTAAAGCGAAATCCCTGTTTTGTTACGTATCGGCCCACACACTAGTAGGATCCGCTGTATTCCCGACACGCGTCTCACCACTTACTCAAAATATGCTCAAAACTATTTTCGTTCTTTTTTTAAAATATGATGCATGTCAAACAATACGCAAGCACACAACAATCAATAACATAAATCCTAAAGTTCTACAGTGTAGGCCCACTTGGGCAAAACACATGCATGCATTACTTATCTGCGTCCTAAACTCACTCGACGCATAGCTTCGCCAAAAAAATGCCTCAACCTTAAACACAAACAATCACTCATAAATCTTGGCTTCAAAATTCACCAAATAAGCTAAAAATAATATCCCTTAACTAACCCATGAAATTCCAACTAAAACGGGTCACCAATTTGGTTAGGCCGAAAACCAGCTTAAACTTTGGACGCGCATAACTTTTGCGTCTGTTAACGAAATCGGGCGATTCAAGATGTTAAACATTCCCATAGGAGCCTAGTTTAATATACTTAAACAGATTTTAAAACGGTAAATTGCAGATAGGTGAAAAATACCAAAAACTGAATCTTCCATTTTTATCCAAATTTCACATTTTCGTTTTCTTCAACGAAGACTCACTCAAAACTATCTCATTTTCATTTTCTTCAACCAAAACTCACTCAAAACTAACTTTACGTATTAAAAATAATCATGCTAATATCACACGTCACAATTCTATGAAAAACGCTTACTAATTTGACTTGGTCAAAAATTTGACATAAACTTCCGACGCGCATAACTTTTGCGTTGGATATCAGAATCGAACGATTCCAAGGCCAAACGTTGCTCTAACAACCTATTTTAAACTATAAAAATGAATTGAAAACGATCAACCGAAACCAAGACTACATGGCCAAAAATAGAAACTGCTCTTACAAAGATCTGATTTTTTGATTTCAATTCAAATTCAACAATTTCTACACACAGCTAGCCACATTTCACTCATACACTTCGGCCAAGCTCACAGAGAATGAATGGAGGCCGAGCACTAAGCTCGACCAAAACATGAAACCGACAGGGCTCACCTTCGGTTTCTCTCGATTCACAGTATCTCCCTCCTAATCCACTCCAACATTGCGGCCAAATTCACCGAAAATGGAAGGAAGCCGAGCACTAAGCTGGCCAAAATAGAAAAACTGAAATAGGGCAGCAAAGAGGAAGAGCTTACAGATGGCGTCGTCTGCACTTAGTCGGAAGGAGAACAAGACACGGCAGAGCGCTTAGTCGCCAGCGGTTCTCCTACGCTCACTGTCGTCAGTAGTCGATCGGAGCTCAGAGCTCTCTACCCCTCTCGGGTCTCCGTACTCGGGTGTTCGACCGCAGCTCACGAAGTGGAATGGCTTCTTCGTGAAACCATTCCACTTAACATACATATTATTATTTTATTTTTTTAAATAATTTAAATTACCAAAACACCCTCACGTGTTTTGACTGCCTGTATTTCGTTAAATTCTCGTATCCTCGACTTTAAATTTTGAAAACCATTCCTAGAACTAGATTCTGAGTTTTATGACTTAATTACCCCATTAAAATATTTCTCAAAACTCCAACCAAAATTAAATTAAAAATTTTGAAAATTAAATTTAATATCTTAAATTTTTCGAATTATTACTTGAGTTTTGACAAAAAATAGTTTTGTTGTATGTTGAGGAGATTTTAGGTGAAACGAGCACCACAGAAAGTTAGCATGCGCAGGTAAGTAGTGTGAGTAGTGTGCGCATGTGCATTGCCCTTACGGGCCTACACCATGGGACAGTAGGGATGTATTGTGTGTTTTGCCTGTTTACGTTTAATCATGCATCATGTTTTGAAAAGTGTAACGAAAATGAATTTGAGCATAGTTTTATGAGCGAATATGAAGTGCGATGTGTGGTGGAGAGGACGATGCATGTGTGGGCAGCTTAGGCCCCGTTCTTGGAGAAACTAGGATGGTGGCGACGTGCCAGTGGTCGGTGTGGCGAGTGCATCCAACGTCACACTAGGATGGCTGTTGCGGTGTGTGTATGGTGGTAGGCAACTACGGCCTCGTTGCTGGAGGAACCAGGACGATGGCGACGTGCCAGGAGGTATTGTGGCGAGTGCGTCCAGCCTCACCCTGTAATGGTTGCAGTGCATAGAGTGACTCGTGGGTACGGTTTGAGGGCTGCGTTGCTGGAGAAACCAGGACAATGGCAACGTGGTAGGGTGTGAGGTGGCGAGAGAGTCCAGACTCACCATGGTGCGGTTATACCACGCAGCATCGATTGTGACAATATGAGCGTTAATGTATAGACTACATGTGATAGGATTGCATTGTTGTTTTACGTTTCATATTGCACTACTTACTGAGCGTTAGAATTATGTTATGTGTTTCGTGGTGTAGTTGTAAAGATTCCAGCGGGTGAGTTGCAAGAGCGTATACAGGATGAGTAGCCAATTGACGGCATGCTACCATGTGTCGGCAGGTGGAGCTTGTCTCTGCAGCCTGACCCGTGGAGTGATGCCGGGAGGTAGGTTATGAGAGTTGTGTTTTGAGAGATCTATGTTGAGTGTATAGATTTTAAGGCATAGATAGGGGCGAATGTTAATAGTCGAGATTGATGTATAGGCGCATTTTTAAACTATTTGAAATAGTTTGATTGAAAATTTCAGGTTTCGAATCGGTGGTCTTAATCGTAGAAGTTTTCGTGTCCGTTTTCTTTTGAACTGATGTTATTTTTAGGCTGCAGGTGCAAAGTGTCAACCGAATTCCATAGGTGGCGACCGGTCTATGTAAAATGGAATGCGAGTGTTGACCACGGGGTTTGACTTGTGCGGGGAAAGAGTAATGAGGTGTCGATCGGCGATCGTGGGTGTCGACCGGTTAGTGTAAAATCTGTGAGGGTGTCGACCGCGGTGTTCGACCTGCGCGAGCAGAGTGGATCAAGGTGTCGACATGTGAAAGTGGTTGTCGACCACTCTCTGAGATGAGCGTAGAAGTGTCAATCGATATTCTTGGTGTCGACCGACGAGAAGACGTGAGAGAAACGTGGTGTCGTCCGGCGTTTGCTAGTGTCGATCGATAAAAACACAAGACATCCCAAGTGTCGACAAGCGTTCATAGGTGTCGACCAGTGTATTTGTTTTATGTTTCTAAAAATGGAGATTTATTCAAATTGATTTTAATTAATTTTTTTCTACTGCGATGTCATTTAAAATACTTTCAAAAACGTTGTTTTAAACCAAGAAATAAAAGTTTCAAATTTTATTCAAATTCTTTTGAGCATAGTGAATTAGTAGTAGAAGTGAACGAACCAGAAATAGATAGGTTTTTGGGGCGTTACAGTTATGCTATCAGAGTCTTTGCCCAACCAAAAGTATGGCTGACGAGGATGTCGGGCCTCTCAGAGGAGGGGTGAGATTGTGAAGGCAAGAGGGCATGTCACAGTTCCCACGCCGCTTGGGGGAATAATATAGGGGACGGTTAATAGGAGTGAAAGGGGTATGGTACGAGTGTCAGATCCACGGGGTCGACGTCATTTGATGGGTCTCCTAATACCACTAGCCGCTGCAGGGGAATGCTCCACAAACCATAAGTATTTCTTAGAGCTCTCGTAGTTTTCGTTTAGACTCACTAGATGTTGTGGTGTACAGATTTAACATTATGGTTAGAGAGACGCGTAGAGCTGTAGGCGATATGGATGACGCCATTAGATAGCTTACCGAGTTGGTCAACCACCAATCGCAACAGCTGGAGCGTTTTATGAGTAGTGAGGAATAGGGTCAATTTAGTGCCCAGACTTTGACGGATCGTGGGGGTGATAGGTTGCACAAGCTCAGACCCGCAGTGTTCGATGGATCATCTTCTGACCCACTCAGTGCTGAGGAGTGGATTTGAATTATGGAAGATATGATGGATTACGCCAAAGTAGATGAGCAAGGCAAGGTATCTATTGCAATATTCCATATTGCCAAGGACGCTCGATTTTGGTGGGATTCGGTGAAGGCGATCACCGATGTGAAGTCCATGACTTGGAAAGAATTTAAGATGACGTTCTTCAGCAAGTATTTTAGCCACTCATTTAGAACCCAGAAGATAGTGGAGTTTGCCAAGTTGGGCTAACAGGTACCTTGGCCGAATACGTGAGACAGTTTGAGGCGTTATCTCAGTTTGCTAGTCATATGGTGAGCCCGAACGAGAATAAAGTACATCAATTTGTACAGGGCCTAAAGCCGGACATATACATGGGCATGCGGATAACTGGAACACGTGGGGCCCCTTACGAGGACATTGAGGAGGCTAGGATGAAGCTTCCCAGTTACAGAGAGATGCCTAAGGAACAACCTAGTAGATATTTCAAGGAATTGTTGCCACAATCGAGCGGAGAAGAGTCGTCGCAGTGGAAGGGCCTTAAGAGGGCTACCGACAGCTCTAGCAGCCAGGGGAGCAACAAGCAACATCAAGGACCAGTATAGTTTCTAATATGCTCTAAGTGCCAAAGGAGTCACCCCGATGAGTGCAGGGCGATGCTACAACTGTGGCGAGGTGGGTCACATGTCCCGAGATTGTTAGAAGCCGCGACAGAATAGATGCTTCAACTGCAATAAAGTTGGGGATTTTGCTAGAAGTTGACTAAATTTTAGTAAGGCCCTAGCGAGAGTGACACTAAGAGTCTTCGCCCTCATTGAGTCGGACAATGCCGCCAAGTCATCGGTGATTTTAGGTAGTATTCTTATTTCGGCCATGGCGGCTTATACTCTTGTCAATACGGGCGCTGCTAATTTGTTTGTTTCCACTGCCTTTGTGGTCAAGGCAAATCTAGTGCCCAGCTATTCTGGGCAAATCTATTGTGTATTGTTGCCGTCGAAGGAGCGCCTATACTCAGATCAAGTGGTACAAGGTGATATTGTGAGAGTGGGAGAAAAATGGTTGTACGCTGATATGATCATACTCGACACGAAGGGGTACGAGGCTATTTTAAGGATGGACTGGCTGTCTAGACATTATGCCATGATAGATTGCAAGACCAGAGAGATTCGCTTTCGGCTTCGGAATGGAGAGGGTTGCTCCTTTAGGGCGAAAAATGGTTTCAGTAGGATCTTAGCAGTGTCATCTATGAGAGCCCAACAACTGTTACGAGGTGGATGCATGAGCTTCTTCGCTAGTGTCATGGACGCGCAGCTTGAAGGCAAGACTCAACTCCAAGACATCCCCATTGTACAGGATTTTATGGGAGTATTTCTTGATGATTTGCCAAGTCTGCCCCCTGACAGGGAAATTGAGTTTGTTATCGACGTGTACCCTGGAGCTGAGCCAGTGTGCAAGAACCCATACAGGCTGGCGCCTATCAAGTTGAAAGAGTTAAGGGGCCAATTAGAGGAGTTGACGGATAAGGGTTTCATACGCCCTAGTTTTTCACCGTGGGATGCACCGGTGCTTTTCGTTAAAAAGAAGGAAGGATCTCTATGCATGTGTGTTGACTATAGGAAACTGAACAAGTTTACGACGAAGAATAAGTACCCATTGCTGAGGATAGATGACCTGTTTGATCAGCTTCAAGGGGCACGGGTGTTCTCAAAAATTGATTTGAGTTCTGGTTACTATCAATTGAAGGTTAGGGAGAAAGATGTCCCGAAGATAGCTTTTCGGACGCGGTACGGGCACTATGTGTTTTTAGTGAGGTGGTTTGAACTGAATAATGCCCCAGCTGCTTTTATGGATCTGATGAACCGAGTATTCAGGGAGCAATTGGATAGATTCGTGATAGTATTCATTAATGACATCCTAATATACTCTCGGAGTGAAGATGAGCACAGAGAGCACTTGAGGATCGTGCTGACGACTCTCGGGCAGCACAGACTATATGCTAAGTTCTTTAAGTACGAATTTTGGTTGGATAGGATCAAATTTTTGGGGCACGTCATCTCTCATGATGGTATTTCTGTGGACCCAGCAAAGGTTCAATCTGTTAAGGAATTGCCACGACCGACCAGTGTCAGCAAGATACGCAGTTTTCTGGGGCTAACAGGATATTACCGGAGGTTTATTGACAGATTTTCCAAGATTGCAGCCCCTTTGACTCGATTGATCAGGAAGAACACAATGTAAATTTTGTCCGATGAGTGCGAGGACAGCTTCCAGGCGTTGAAGCAGAGGTTGACTATAGCCCCTTTGCTAGTACTGCCAATAGAGGGAGAGAAATTCAACATTTATTGTGACGCCTCCAGGGTACGCTTGGGTTACGTGTTGATGTAGAGTGGAAGCGTGATTGCCTATACTTCAAGACAAGTGAAGCCCTACAAGCAAAATTATCCCACGCATGACTTGGAGTTGGCAGCGGGGTCTTCGCACTTAAGATCTGGAGGCATTATTTATATGGACAGCAATGTGAAATCTTCTCGAACCACCAGAGTTTGAAGTACATCTTCACGCAGAAGGAGCTAAACTTGAGAGAAAGGAGGTGGCTTGAGCATGTTAAAGACTACGACCTAGAAATCAAGTATCATCCGGGAAAAGCAAACGTGGTAGCGGACGCCTTGAGCCAAGTGTCAACCTCGATGTCTACTATGATATTAGCGATGCCTACCAAGCTAAAGACTGAGGTACAAGAGTTTGGCCTAGAAATGATTTCTGATTTGGCAGCCACACTGTCGGCGATGTCGTTGAGGCCAACCATCTTGGAAAGAATTAAGCCGGCCCAAGAGACCAACACTGAGTGCTGTGGATTGAAGGTAGGTACGGAGGCCAATGCTAGCACGGAGCTCAGCTATTCTGATGATGGGATTTTGAAGTTTATGGATAGGTGGTATGTCCCGAATAATGAAGAGCTGAAAAGAGAAATAATGTCCGAGGCTCACTTATGTCCCTTCTCTATGCATCCTTGAAGAACTAAGATGTACAAAGATTTGAAACAACACTATTGGTGGCCCAATATGAAGCAGAAGATAGCCAAGCACGTTGAGACTTGTGTGGTATGCCAGCAAGTAAAGGCAGCACATCACAGACCGTCGGGGATGCTTCAGCCATTACCTATACCTGAGTAGAAGTGGGAGCGGGTCACTATGTATTTTGTTGTAAGATTGCCAAAGACTGTTAAGGGCCACGATGCGATTTGGGTGATTGTAGACAGATTAACAAAGTCGTCTCACTTTTTACCGGAGAGAATGACTTACTCGATGGATCAGTTCACTCAATTGTACGTGCAGTAGATAGTCAGATTACATGGGGTCCTGGTGTTGATAGTGTCAGACCGAGACCCTAGGTTTACGTCTAAGTAATGGAGGAGTCTACATAAGGCCATGGGTACCAAGTTGTAATTCAGCACGGCCTTTCGCCCTCAAACCGACGGGCAATCAGAGCAAACCATGCAGGTATTGGAAGACATGCTCAGAGCCTGTGTTTTGGAGTTTCGGGCAGCTTGGAGCAGGTTCTTGCCGTTGGTAGAATTTTCATATAATAACAGTTACCAGTCTACCATTGGCATGGCGCCATACGAGGCTCTGTATTGAAGAAAGTTGAGGTCGTCGTTGTACTGGGACGAGGTTAGAGAAGCAAGACGCATTGGCCCATAAATACTATAGCTGATGGTCGACAAGATTGCTGTTATAAAGAAGAGAGTCGAGGCAGCTTAGAGTGGCCAGAAAAGCTATGCCGATCGGAGGAGGCAAAAATTAGAGTTTGGCGTGGGCGATGAGGTGTTCCTGAAGATCTCCCCGTTCAAAGGAGTGGTCAGGTTTGGCAAGCGAGAAAAGCTCTACCCTCGTTTTGTGGGGCCAAACGTGGAGGAGAGCACTTGAGAAAGACGGCAGAACATGGAACAGCAATATCAAGAGTTATTCGGTACATAAATTTTCTGGACAAAATTCTTTTAAGGAGGGGAGGATGTAACACCTCAAATTTTCATCGTATCGATTTTCAGGTTGTCGGAGTGATGAGCGGTTGGATATGGGTCAAAATGGAGAGTAGAAAGTTTGTAAGGTTAGTTGGAGGATTATTTCGAGACTAATGATGGGGAGGAAATTTTGGAAACCCGACCGGAAACAAGTTGAATAGCCGTTTGATTAAAAGATTTAAGTAGGACGACAAAAACGTAATTAGTTTATTATTATTATTATTTAAAAAAAATAAAATATAAAATGTAACAGAGAGGGAGGAGGATCGTAAATCCTCCCCCCTCCTCTCTGTTCTTTTCTCCCCCCCTATGTGACCTCTTCGATTTCTTCTTCCCGTGTGTGAGTTCTCCTTCGGCGATTGTTCCTACAGCCGATAGTACTCTCTGTTCCTTCTCCTTTTCAGCAATTCCAAGTAAGTTTTGTAGTTATAGTCTAGTTTTGGGGTTGAAGTGAGATTTGTGGGAGGGATTTATGGATATAAATCTAGGGTTCATGATTTGGGGATGTTCACTGGATTGTTTCGATTGTTGTGGGACTAGTAACGGTGAATACGAAGGAATGGTGAGTAAGTAAGAGAGTTTGGGTGAGAATTTATGAATGTAGGATTTTAAGCACTAATACGGAGCTGATTTCGGACTTTCAGGTTGGCTGCAGGTGTCGGTTTTAGAAAGCACTTTAGTACGCTATACTAGGTTAAGAGTGGAGCATTTAGCCTATGGAATCGAACGATTCCGACGACCTACGCAAAAGTTATGCGCATTTGAAGTATAAGCTGAGTTGAGCCGAGTTGAGTTACTGAGCAATTTTGGCGAGTTCGTGAATTATTAAGCTATTATGGTGGTTTTAGTGTGTGAGTAGAGTAGTGGGATGAGTTTTGAAGGAAAACAGTATTATTGTAGGTCGTGCAAGTTTCGGGTGAAACGAGCACCATGGAAAGGTAGGACGCCAAGTAAGTAGTGTTAGTAGTGTGCGTTTGTGCATTGCCCTTACGGGCCTACACCATGGGACGATAGGGATGTATTGAGTGTTTTGCTTGTTTGCGTTCATTCATGCATCATGTTTTGACAAATGTAACGAATGGCGATGACTGCTGCGGTGTGTGTGATGGTGGGCAACTACGGCCTCGTTGCTTGAGGAACTGGGACGATGGCGACGTGTCAGGGGGTAGTGTGGCGAGTGCTACCAACCTCACCCTAGAATGGTTGCGGTGCGTAGAGTGATGCGTAGGTACGGTTTGAGGACCGTATTGCTAGAGAAACCGGGCTGATGGCGACGTGTTAGGGTGTGAGGTGGCAAGAGAGTCCAGCCTCACCATGGTGCGGTCATACCACGCGGCATCAATTGTGACAAGTTGAGCGGCGGTGTAGAGACTGCATGTGATAGGATTGCATTGTCGTTTTACGTTTCAGAGAATTTGTGATGTGATGTGATGTGAGGACGTGTGTGGGGACGTGCAGTACGGAGGTAGGGCGCATGCGGCACGCGGCGCTGTGAGCATGCGCGTGACACGGTGAAGTTGAGTTTGGTTGCGCGACACCGTGAGGGTGCGCGCGGGGTGTTGAAGTGGGGACGTGAGTGCGTGGCACCGGATTTGTGTAGTTCGAGGGGTGTCTTGGACTCTTTAGTAGGATTTCGAGTCTTGTCGGTTTATTTTGAAACTTATTTTAAATTATTTTCTATTCCGCTGCGTAGTTTTTATATTGAGGATTTCGTGTCCCCTCTTCGGGACGCGAGTTGTTTTCGAATCGAGTCGAAAATCTTTCATACTCACAAATATTTCTTGAAGATGTTTTGAAAACAAAAGTGATATTAAATTGAGTGAGTAGTGTCAAGTTTCAGTGGTGTCATAGTGTGTAGCGTGTAGACGTACTGTATCGCACCCGGAACGTGGGGTTTGTCCGGGTGCTACAATTATGGTATCAGAGCCATGGGGTCGACGTCATTCAGAAGATTACCTAACACCGCCAGCCACTGCACGGGAGCATTCCACCAACTATAAGTGTTTAGATTTGAATTCATTGTAGTACTAATGTGAGCTTTGTATATGTTTAAGGTAGAAAATGTCAGAAGAGGCGAGAGGTAGAGGGCAACCACGACGAGAGGCGCCTCCTAGAGCTGTGGGCGACATGGATGATACCGTCTGGCAGCTTACCGAGTTAGTCCATCGTCAGTCGCAGCAGTTGGAGAGATTTACAAGCAGGGACGACCAGGGTCAGTCTAGCGCCCAGGGTTCGTCTGACAGAAGGGGTGACAGGCTGCATAGACTTAGACCCCAGACTTTTGACGGGTCATATCTGGATCCTCTGAGTGCTGAGGAGTGGATACGGAGCATGGAGAGGATGATGGGTTTTCCAAAGGTGGAGGAGCAGGACAAAGTTTCAAGTGCGACATTCTATCTTGCCAAGGATGCAAGCCATTAGTGGGATACTGTATTGGCCACGTGAGATGTGGAGGCCATGACCTGGGAGGAGTTCAGGTCGGTGTTTTTCGGCAAGTATTTCAGCCATTCTGTCAGGACACAGAAGATGGTGGAGTTTGCACAGTTGAGGCAGACCGGCACTGTGGCCGAGTATGTACGGCAGTTTGAGGCCTTGTCGCGGTTTGCAGGGTATTTGGTGAGCCTCGATGAGAATAAGGGACATCAGTTTGTGTAGGGCCTGAAGCCGGATATCTATATGGGCATGCGGATTGCGGGGACCCCAGGCATGCCATACGAGGAGGTGGTGGCGAAGGCCCTGGACATTGATGAGGCTCGGGCGAAGCTTCCTAGTTATCGGGAGGTACCCAAGGAGCACCCTCGGAGATCATTCAGAGAGTCGCTACCACAGTCGAGCGGGGAAGTGTCCTTGCAAAAGGGCCTGAAGAGGCCTAGTGATAGTTCTAGTAGCCAAGGGAGCACCAAGAGGACGCAGGGGTCGGGACAGTTTCCAGTGTGCCTGAAGTGTTAGAGGAGCCACCTGGGCGAGTGCAGAGTGGGCCCAGTGCGATGTCATAACTGTGGCGTGGTGGGCCACATAGCTAGGGAGTGCCAGAAACCGCGTCAGAACCGCTGTTTCAATTGCAATGAGGTGGAACACTTTGCCAACAGATGCCCAGCTGCGAACAAGACGTCAAGCAGAGTTACATCGAGGGGCTTTGCCCTTTTTGGGCCAGATGATGCTGCCCAGCCATCAGTGATTGCAGGTAACATTTTTTTTTTCTGGTGTGGCAGCTTATAACTTGATTGATACGAGCACCACGCACTCGTTTGTGTCGACGGGTTTTGTTGTTAAGGCAAACTTGGAGTTCAGTCCCGTCGAGCGACATTATGATGTGACCTTTCCATCAGGGGAACATTTGTATTCAGAACAGGTGGTCTGGAACAATGTGGTGACAGTGGGGAACAAACAGTTATATGCCGAGCTAGTCATACTTCATATGAGCGGTTATGAGGTGATCTTGGGAATGGACTGGCTGTCAAAACATTATGCGAAGATTGACTGCAGGACTAGTGATGTTCATTTTCGGCTCCCGGGCGGGGAGAGCTACACATTTAAAGCAGGTAAGTGTAAGGGATGCGCAGTCGCAGAGTGATACTCGGTTACAGGATATTCTTGTTGTGCAGGAGTTTCCAGAGGTGTTCCGTGATGATTTGCAAGGGTTGCCCCTGATAGAGAGATTGAATTTGAGATAGATGTTTTCCTAGGTGCCGAGCCGGTGTGCAAGAATCCGTAAAGGTTAGCACCTACCGAACTTAAGGAGCTGAAGGCTCAGTTGCAGGAGATGACGGATAAGGGCTTTATACGCCCTAGTTTTTCACCTTGGGGCATGCCAGTTCTGTTCGTCAAAATGAAGGACGAATCCCTATGAATGTGTATCGACTATAGGGAGCTGAATAAGTTGACGGTGAAGAATAGGTATCCATTGCTGAGGATTGACGATTTGTTTGATCAGTTACAGGGTGCCCGAGTGTTCTCTAAGATCGACCTGAGGTCCGGCTATAATCAGTTGAAGGTGAAAGAAAAGGATGTACTGATGACGGCCTTCAAGACGAGGTACGGGCATTTTCAATTCCTGGTTATGTCTTTTGGGTTGATCAATGCCCCTGCAGCCTTTATGGATCTAATGCACCGGGTGTTCAGGGAGTACCTGGACAAGTTTGTGATTGTGTTTATCGACGACATTCTAATTTATTCGCGGAGTGAGGAGGACCACAGGGAGCACTTGAGGACCGTATTGACTATTCTGAGCTAGCATCAGCTGTATGCTAAGTTCTCGAAGTGCGAGTTTTTGTTGGACAGGATTCACTTCTTGGGACATGTTATCTCCTCTGAGGTATTTCAGTTGATCCAGTGAAGGTTGAGGCTGTAAAAAAGTGGCCGTGGCCGACCAGTGCTAGCGAGATACGCAGTTTTCTAGGTTTGGATGGATATTATTGGCAAGAATGAGAAGTATGAATGGACCGACATGTGTGAGGACAGCTTCCAGACATTGAAGCAGAGGTTTACTACGGCTCCGATACTAACACTGCTAGTGGAAGCAGAGAAGTTCTGCATTTATTGTGATGCCTCCAGGATTGGTTTGGGATGTGTTTTGATGCAGGATGGGAGAGTCATTGCCTATGCTTCTAGGCAGTTGAAGGCTTACGAACAGAATTATCTCACTCACGATTTGGAACTGGCAGCGGTTGTATTTGCACTCGAGATTTGGAGGCATTTTTATGGGCAGCAGTATGAGATTTACTCAGACCATCAGAGCTTGAGGTACATTTTTACACAAAAGGAGCTGAATTTGAGACAGAGGAGATGGCTCGAGTTGGTCAAAGATTACGATGTGGAAATTAAGTACCACCCGGGAAAGGCGAACGTGGTGCCAAACGGCTTAGGTCGAGTGACAGCTTTCACTTCTGCATGGCTTCAATGGGGCCTGTTGAGCTGATGACAGAGATGCAGAGTTTTGCCCTGGAGGTGGTTTCTAGTATAGCCGCAACTCTATCGATCTTGTCGTTGAGGCCGACTATTCTGGACAGGATCAGGCAGACTCAGGAGACTGACTCGGAGTGTAGTGAGCTGAAGGCGAGTATGGACGCCAGGCTTGATTCTGAGTTCAGCTATTCAGAGGACGAGATTCTGAAATTTCGGGATAGGTGGTACATCGCGAAGGATGAGGAGCTGAGGAGGGATATATTATCAAAGGCCCATTCATGTACCTTCTCTATGCATCCTTGAAGCACTAAGACGTACAGGGACTTGAAGCAGCATTATTGGTGGTCTAACATGAAGCGAGCAGTGGCTGAATATGTTGAGACCTGCGTAGTTTGTCAGCAGGCGAAGGTAGAACATCAGAGACCGTCCGGGATGTTCCAACCATTGCCAATACCGGAGTGAAAGTCGGAGCGGATCACTATAGATTTTGTGGTGGGACTGCCAAGGACTGCCAATGGCCATGATACTATCTGGGTGAATGTAGACAGGTTGACGAAGTCATAGGAATGTAATTCTAGTGATGGTTTTTGAAATTTTAAAGTCGGGAGGACGAGAATTTAACGAAGTTACTGACGATAAAAACACATTAGAGCATTTTGGTAAATTTATTATTTAAATTATTTTATAAAATTAAAAATTTTATAAAAACAACTGAACGGCTTTCGCAAGCCGTTCAATGTTTGGTTATGCTTCGCCGGAGCCGAGAGCGAACGCGCGAGAGAGGGCGATGAGGAGCTCAGTTTTGGTCTTCGATCGGGGTGTCCGACGAGCTAATGCATTGGCGCAGGTGCGGTTCGTCTCGAGCTAAAAAATCATAGGTAACTGCTCCTCTGTTTCGGCCTCTGTTGGCTGAGCGTGAGGGCTCGGTTCTTTTTACTTCTCTCCGATGAACGACTATAAGCTGTGAATGCTGGTGTTAGTGAGGGGAAGGAGTGGATGTTCAGTGAGAGGGAGAGTGACCGAATGGGGGGTGGGATTGAGCAAGATTTAGGCTGGTGCTTGAATCTTCAATTTTTGAGTGGATTATGCATGAGTAAGTGGGATGTGGCCGATTACATGTAGAAATTTTGGAATTTGAACTGGAATAAAAAATCGGATTGTTGTTTGTGTAAGAGCAGATTCTGTTTCGGCCGTTTCGGCCTAGCTTCGGTTAATCGTTTTAAATTTTGTTTTTGTGGGTTAAAATAGGTTGTTAGTGGCACGTATGGCCGCTGGAATCGTTCGATTCTGATATCCGACGAGAAAGTTATGTGCGTCGGACGTTTATGTCAAACTTTGGTCCAAGTCAAATTAGTGAGCGTTTTTTGGCTGAAGAAAAAAACAAAAACGTGAAATTTAATAAAAGGGGCAGATTCGGTTTCGGGGTTTTTCCACCTAACTGCAGCTTACCGTTTTAAAATCCGTCTTAGAATGTTAAACTAGGTTCCTAAGGGGACGTTTAGCCACTTGAATCATTCGATTCCGTTAACGGACGCAAAAGTTATGCGCGTCCGAACTTTAGGCTGGTTTTCGGACGAACCACATTGGTGTCCCATTTTAATTGAAATTTCATGGATTTGGTTAAGGAATGTCATTTTAAATTGTTTGGTGAGTTTTGAAGTAGAGATTGACGAGTGAATTGTTTGCGTTTTAGGTTGAGGCAATTTTTTTGTCGAACTGTGCATTGTGCGAGCTTAGGATGCCAGGTAAGTAGTGCAAGTATGTGTTTTGCCAAAGTGGGCCTACACCGTAGAACTTTAGGATTTTATGTTGTTGATTGTGGTGTGCGTGCGTATTGTTTGACATGCATCATTTTTTTTAAAACAGGAACGAAAATGGTTTTGAGCAAATTTTGAGTAGGTGATGAGACGCGTGGCGGTGGTACCGTGGATCCTGCTAGTGTGCGGGCCGGTGCTTCACCAGTCGCGGATTTCGCTCGAGCAGTGGACCGGCTGGGCCGTTACGCAGCGTGAATGTGTTGACAGTGAGGGTGATGAGCAGTGGTACCGCGGATCCTACTAGCGTGTGGGCCGGTGCAGCACCAGTCACGGATTCCGCTCGAGGAGTGGGCCGGCTGGGCTGTCGCAAAACGTGTGTATGGAAACTGTGGCCCCGTGCTAGGTAGGCTGGAATGGGGGCGACATGTCAGGTTGTAGTGTGGCGCAAGGTACACCCTCACCCTAAAGTGGTTGTAGTGTTTTGGGGACGCGTACGTATTTTTATACATTAGAGTATGATATTACTCTATATTGTGGACTTTCTTCATTTGTATTTGATGGATTTTCGTTGTCTTTATGATTTTGTTATGGAGATTCTCTAGATGGTTGGTAGATAAATACTGTTAGTTTTTGGTGAACAGTGTGTAGTGTTTAAATTTTTGGGATAGCCAGTTTTTAGGCGTTACTCTGCCGAAATTTCGGGAGAGAGGTGAGGAGTCGAAATGATATGTAATAGGTCGGGATGAATACAGTGAGTGCTAGAGAAGTGTAGATGAGCGTGGGAGTGCGGCGTGATCGCAGGTGCGCGAGGCACGCGGCTCTGCGAGTGCTCACAAGTTGTGTGGCGCCGGGTGAGGGTGTGCATGCGGGCGTGTGGTACGGAGGTAGGGCGCGTGGGGTACACGGCACTGTGAGCGTGCGCATGACGCGGTGATGTTGAGTTGGCGCGCATGTGGCACCGCAAGGGTGCACGCGGGGTGTCGAAGTGGGTACGTGAGTGCGCGACACAGGATTTGTGTAGTTCGAGGGGTGCGTTGGACTCTTTCCTAGGATTTCGAATCTTGTCAGTTTATTTTGAAACTTATTTTAAATTGTTTTCTTTTCCGCTGCGTAGTTTTTATATTGAGGATTTCGTGTCCACTCTTCAGGACACGAGTTGTTTTCGAATCGAGTCGAAAATCTTTCATACTCACATATGTTCCTTGAAGATGTTTTGAAAACAAAAGTGGTATTAAATTGAGTGAGTAGTGTCAAGTTTCAGTGGTGTCATAGTGTGTAGCGTGTAAACGTACTGTAGCGCACCTGGAACATGGGGTTTCTCGGGGTGCTACACTAAAACTTCTAAATTTCTTATCTCACTCTTAGGGCTCACTCAAAATTCTCTCTAACTCTACTTTTACCATTCAAAAGGACCAGAGGACTAGCTATCTACTAAAAACTAACCAAACTTACCGTAGATTTGAAGAAACAGATGAAGACGGAAGGAAATCGCCGTCAGAAGGAAACGTCGAGCTGTTCGTGCGGGAGAAGAAGTAGAAACAAGGGGGGATTTTCCGTTCCTCCCCTGTTGTTTTGTTTTTATTTTATTTTAATAAAATTAATTATATTATTAAATATAATTATTCCTAATTACTATTTCGCCCTCAATTTTTAACCACTTACTAAATCTATTATATTGTCCAACTCCGACTGGATTCTTAAATTTTTTTCTTATTCATTAGCCTCAAAATAATTTTTTACTTTGGGGTAGAAATTTTCTGTTATCAATTTGAACAAAAACTCCGCTGACTATAACTACAAAAATCATAATTAATTCAAACGAAATTCCAGGTGTTACAGTTAGTGTGAGAGAGATATATAAAAGTAAGAAATGGGAATTGGAGTTGACCTAGTCAAACTCTCCTTTGTGAGAAGAAGGTTATCACGTGAATAAATTATGTGATGAAATGAAAAGGAAATGAGTGAAAGATGGAGGGAAGAAAAAATGTGATGAAGTGGCGATGAAAAATTCAAAGGATTAGAGTCTGATATTTTAAATGAAAAGTGAGAGAAGGCTTAGGTGTTGAACATTCAAAGTGAACTTGATGCATTGTTGGTTTAATATTTGGATGCCACCTTAAAAAAATTTTAAGATTATTCATTAAGCTTGGAGGGTTTCATGTTGAGAGACAACTCTCTCCTTCGTCTTTATCTCTCTCCTTACGAACTATGTCAAACCCTCATTGTTTGCAAATATTTCTTCCAGACAAATATCTTCCTATTTACTCAAGATTTAGAAAGGTAAGTTAATAGATTTGTTTAGTTAGGCAAGATTTGTTCGAAAGTGCATATTTTGTTTAAGTTTTGAAGTATGTTTGTAAACCCTAATTCTTGCATGATGATGGCTTTCCTTTTTTTTTTTCTTCCTCTATTGAATGCTTAAGCATGCTAGAGTGGCTTGTTGGTGAATTAGATGAAAAGAAATTGATTGTTTGATTGAATATTTTAAAGTTAAAGAAATATGAAAAATTATGCTAAAACAGAGCAGTTTCTGTTTTGGCCAATTTCAACTGACAAATTATGTTGGTTTGAAAATGGTTTTGATCATTAGAAACTAAACTCCTTAAGGTTTACATGACAATTTGAATTATCAAATTCGGACAAGTATGAGATTTGTTACGAACCATGGAAGTTGGACAAAATGTTGGTCAATTTCAGATTTGTGGAATAACACGAATAAAATGTGCTAAGTTTATTGTTTGTGTGACACTTGGATTATGTTAATGAATTTAATTAGATGTTTGGATGATTATTGGGAGCTTGATTCTATTTTTGGAATTAGTTATATTATGGGTTGTAAAGTTCTCAAGGTCAAATGATCGATTGATATAAAGTGGATAAAGGATCAAGGAAAGTACTGTACGTATGTGTTTTGCCTTCAGACCAACATCAAAGAACGTTAGGTTTATGATTGTATGTTATTGTATGTTTGATTATGTGATGCATCATGATTTTGAAAAGTACGAAAATAAATTTTCATAATTTTTATGAAATGGCATGGTATGATGTAAAGTGTTACGAATGAAATAATATGAAATGTAAGTAAAAAACTATGTTAAAGTGGGGTTTAGGTATGGCCATTATGTGAGGTGGATCATGAGTTGTGCCTCATTTTTTCCCCTTTTTAATTGAGTATGGTCGTCCCATGAGATGTGCCTACTCTTTCTAGATCAAGTTTGTGAATTGTACCGTGAGGTGTGCCTACTTAATCTAGTATGTAAAGAAAAATAGAACAAAAAAGAAAGAATGAATAAAACGAAATGGGATTACAAAAATTGCATATGCTAGGATATGAGTTATATGAACTGTTTCATTCATTTTTGTATTACTTGCTTACCATTAAGCTAATAGTTGAGTTTTAGGTGACACAGATCTAGCTGGTGAGATTCTTGAGAATCTACAAGATTAGTGGACAGTTGTAGGAGTACGCTTATGCGATGATCAGACTATTTGTTAGGGCGATTTAACCGTGAAGAAATTTATGTTTTGAAGTAATATTTTGAAACAAGTGATATGTATGTAATGTTTATGTTTTTACATTTCAAAAAACTTTCTTGATGCATTATAAAATTTCTTGATGTTTCAAATGTTGATAAGTTTTGAGTTTCAAATAGAAATATTTGGTTAGTTTTTCTGATGATTTGTTTGGTTTGCTGTTCAATAATTTAAATGTTATGCTGTCAGATTTTAAGGGAATTTGTATGAAGGAATTGAAAGCGGAATCGCCCTGAATGACGATATATTGACTCTGCATTTGAGTTTAAACAAAGGGTTTTCACGAGTCTCTAAGTCTTTCGTTGCTAAGTTTAAATGTTTTAATTGATGTTATTTGAGACAAAGAAGAAAATTTAAATTTTATGTGAATATAAAAAAAATAGTTATGAAAAGAGTAATGATTCAAGTTTGGAGAACTCGGGATGTTACAGTGTTGGTATCAGAGCATGTACCCAATCGAAAATTTGGCCAAAGAGTACGTTGGGCCTCCCGGGACGGGTAATTGTGATGAGCTGAATATGTACGTATGAGTATGAATGCAGTGCAACCCTCGGAACTTAAGCCGAGTGTAGGGAAATCCCGGGTTGTAAAAAAGGGGTCGACACAATCCCACATCGCTTGAGAAAATATATGGGGGAAAAATGTAGGTTACAAAAACATTTCTATCACCAGAATTCTTTTAGCAAAACATTTGAGACAATATATTTACTTACATATGTTAGCCCACAGGTCAAAATCACTTCACAACGACAAGGTCATGCAATGGACATTCTCCGTCAACTGCCTCTTCAACCTAATTGGCGCTCAAAGTCCTCAACATTGAACTTTTCTTGTAACGACCCCTTTTCCCAGTAAGATATTATCCGCTTTGGGGATTGGGCCGTAACCCAATATCCTCCCCCTCACGGATTTGTTTGGCGAGGACTTCCCTGTCGATCACCCAACCTGGTACTACTATCGCTAGAGCATTTTTAACTTTGGAATTCTAATGGGATCCGTCGCCAATTGTGCTCTAAAACACGTCTTACCATCTTGGGAGTATTTCCTTACATATGTTTCATTTCCATATACCTCCCCCTCTTTATGACCCGGCGTACACTCGAGGCGTTACGTCACGCCGTCTCTCGAGGTTTGCCCTGCAAATGTCATCATACATACTCATCCGGGTCATCCCAATCACCCCCCCTCAGGGCCCAACGTACTCGTTGGACACATTTCTGGTTGGGTACAGGCTCTGATATCATTTGTAACGACCCATTTTCCCAGTAAGATATTGTCCGCTTTGGGGATTGGGCTGTAACCCAATATTCTTCCCTCATGGATTTTTTTGGCGAGGACTTCCCAGTCGGTCACCCAACCTGGTACTGCTCTCGTCAAAACACTTTTAACTTTAGAGTTCTTATGAGATCCGTTGCCAATTGTGCTCCAAAATGCGTCTTACTATCTTAGGAAGATTTCCTTACATATGTTTCATTTTCATATACCTCCCTCAAACGATGTGAGACTGTGACGACCCCCCTCTCTACGACCCGACCTACACTCGAGGCGTTACGTCATGCCCCGCAGTCGTCCTCATACATACTCATCTATGTCATCACATTTCACCTACACTACAAAATTCATCTAATGAGTTTAATGCTCAACAAGTGATGTAAGTAATCAAGATGGATGCTCATGAATATGCACTTTGTAAAACAATATCATTTGAATTTGCTGCGATATCTACAGGCCTACAAGTCTTGCCTCTCCAACTTCATTCCAGTACAATGACGACCTACATTTCCTCCCGTAAAGAGGCTCGTGCATTGCCATACCAGTGGTGGACTGATAGCTATTATTGTACGAGAATTCTACCAAAGGCAAGTGTAGCGCCCCGAAAACCCATGCGGCTTCCAGCTCACTCTGCTCTATCACCACTTCTGTAGCGCTCCCGAGTCGTTTCGGGACCCGGGTTGCCAACTATACACTTATTCATCAAATCGATAAAATTCGCATAAAATTTAAAACTTTGTTCCTCCACTTAAAACGATGCCTTTGAAAATGTTAAAAAAAAACGTTGTAGCGGAAAACTTTTATCAACACCAGTTTAAATAAAATTTCGAGTTTTGTAAAACATAGGAAGGATTTTCGGTCGACGCCTGCTTGTAGTGGTCGACACATTGATCCTCTTTGCCCGCCCCAATCGAACCTCGCGGTCGACACCTCTATGTTCGTCGCACAAGGCGGTCGACACTTGTATTGACCGGTCGACACTTTAATCCTCTCTGCCTGGCCTTGTCGAACCTCGCGGTATACACCTCTACGTTTGTCACAAGGAGCGGTCGACACTTGTCTTCACTAGTCAACACTTTAATCTTCTCTGCCCGCCCCGATCGAAGCTCGTGGTCGACATTCTCATAACTTTTACACTAACTGGTTGACACCTAAAGACATAGGTCGACACCTAGTTCGTTTCTGTCACCGTAGGTTGACACCGCGATCGACATTTGCCTAGTTCGGTCAACACTGGGGCATATCAGTCAACACCTTCCAGCAGCAACCTAAAACTATACTCAGCATTCAGCATAAAACGAACGACGAAAACCCCCGATCAATTAAGCCACAAAGTAAAACCTGGATTTTCATCAAAACCTCCCAAGTAGTTTCAAAATACATCTATGCATCATCTCGACTGTTAACATTTAAAACTCACCTATACATCAAAATCTATACAATTAACATGGACTCCTCAAAATACATTCTTCAAAACTCACAATTTTCTCCAAAACACTCTCGGGTCGGGTTATCTTAACACACTCCACCCACCGGCACATGGTGGTATGCCACCAACTATTCGCTAATCTTGTTTGGGCTCAGGAAACTCACCCTCTGTGTCTTCAACACCTACACCGCAAAACACACAATATAAGCCTAACGCTCAGTAGGTAGTGCAAAAATGAACATGAAAACCATCAATGCAATCCTAACACATGTAGTATCTACTTTCTTACTCATGTTGTCACACTATAACACGTATCGCATGATTCCCATACAGAGTTAGGAAGTGGATCAGGTTTACCAAGTTGATTCTCTCTCTAAGTCGAAGGGCAAATCACTTCCTTCGAGGCTGCATCGTATAACAGCTTGAAGATGCTGACCCTCAAGCCACACTATTCCTGACATATCACCAACATCCTGGCTCAACCAGTAATAGAGCCTAGGAGTCGCACATGCATCTCATGTCAACGATACTATTACAAAGTTGAGAAACGGATCAGGTTTTTAAAGTCGACTCTCTGTCTGTGTCAAACAGAGAATCACTTCATTCGAGGCCATGTAACCATTTTCCTCACCATTTGCATATCACACTCATACTTAAAATCGTGGTCAAATTCATTTTCGTTACACTTTTTAAAATATGATGCATGACTGAACAAAAACATGCTAAACACACAATACTTCCCTATCATCCAATGGTGTAGGCCCGTAAGGGCAATGGACATCCAACACTATTTATTTGGCATCCTAGTTTTCCGTGCTGCTCGTTTCTATCACTTCCTCGGGCTGAACCTATCACATAACCAATTCACATTAAAACTAATCTCACAACTCAATCTACTTATTAAAAGCTACGGCTACTAACCCAATCCACCAAAACCTGAATAAAACGGATCTCTAACCTGAATTCCAGACAAAAATATGCCTAACTTCCAAGGCGCATAACTTTTGCCTCGGTTATCAAAATCACTTGATTTCCATGGGTAAATGCTCCACATGACGTCTAGTTTCTAACCGTCTTATCTATTTCCAATCCAACTTCTATGGCTTGGCTAAATGTGGTCGAACAGAAACCGTTTTGTAATTCGAGTTTTTGGCTATTCAAACACCCAATCCTTTCCATAAAAACATATAACTTAATCTTACTTCTAGATTAAACACCAATACACGAACCAAAGTCAACTTTAACTTCTAAATCTCGTATCTCCCTCCTAGGGTTACCAAAACTATCCAATACACCCTCTAACTTTAATTTTAACACTCAAAACAACTAACGAACTAACTATGACTAAGATTAAAGTAAAAATCACTGAAAATCTGTAGATTAAAGAAAGAACGGAGAAGACCGTCAGCTGGAAGGATCTCTTCATGCGTGGGGAGGGATAAACAACTAGGAGGGGGAAGGGAAAAACTACGGGGAGGTTTTTCTCCTTCCTCACTGTTTTTTATATAATATAATAATAATAATAATAAACTAATTACTATTTTACCGTCACACTTTAATTTTTTAACCAAACGGCTATTCTTTCCGTTTTTGTTCTGATTTCTAAAATTTTCTCTTCTTCATTAGCCTAAAAAGAAATCTTTTATCTGCTAGTACAAATTCTCCTCTCTCAATTCTGACCAAAACTCTGTCGTTTACCAATACGAATTTCTCAAAATTATATTAGCCAAAAAATCCTGGGTGTTATAGCAATAATCTGCTCCAAGTTGCCTGAAACTCCAATACACAGGCCCTAAGCATATCTGCCAAGGTCCGTATAGTCCGCTCTGACTGTCCATCTTACTGCGGATGAAAGGCTATACTAAAATCCAGTCTGGTACCCATAGCCTTATACAGACTCTTCCAAAACTTGGATGTAAACTTGGGGTCTCGGTCTAACACTATCGACAATGAGATTCTATGCAGTCTGACCACCTCCTGAATGTATAGCTAGGCGAACTGATCAATGGAATAAATCATCCTAACAGGTAAAAAGTGAGACGACTTCGTCAACCTGACAACTATAACCCAGATCGTGTTATGGCCCTTAGTAGTCTTTGGCAACCCAATCACAAAATCCATAGTTATTCGTTTCCATTTTTGCTCTGGTAAAGGCAGTGGCTGAACCATACCTGACGGTCTCTGATGTTCGTCTTTACCTGCTAGCACACTACGCAGGTCTCAACATCACTGGCCACCTCCCGCTTCATATTATGTCACTAATAGTGCTGCTTCAAGTCTCTATACATCTTGTTGCTGGCTGGATGCCCAGAGAAAGAAGAAGAATTGGCCTCTAATAATATATCCTTCCTCAACTCCTAATCCTTCAGGGCGTACCACCTATCTCCAAACTTCATAATCTCATCCTCTAAATAGCTGAGCTCAGAATTAACATTGGCCTCCATACTTAATTTAAGTTCATTGCACTCAAAATTATTCTCCTCGGCTTGATTGATTCTATCCAGGATAGTCGGCCTCAAACACATTGCCGAGAGTGTAGCTGCTAAGTCGAAAATCATCTCTAATCCAAAATTTCCACATTCAGCTCTGTAGGCGCTTTAAAAATCATAGCAAACGTTGAAGCTGATACTCGGCTCAAGGCATCTGTTACCACAGTCGCTTTTCTTGAATGATATTTAATTTCCAAGTCACAATCCTTAATAAGTTCGAGCCACCTCCACTGCCTCATGTTTAGCTCCTTCTGTGTGAAAATGTACTTCAAACTCTGGTGGTCAAAAAATATTTAGCATTGCTACCCATACAAATAATGTCTATAAATTTTCAATGCAAAGACCACTACGGCTAACTCCAACTCATGTGTGGGGTAATTCTACTCGTAGGTCTTTCATTGTTAGGAAGCGTAGGCAATCACCTTCCCACCCTACATCAATACACACCCCAAGCTTATCCTGAATGCGTCACAATATCTACTAAACTTCTCACCAACCACTAGCAGCATCAATAGAGGGGTCGTAGTCAACTTCTGCTTCAATGTCTGGAAGCTGCCTTCACACTCATTGAACCATCCATACTTCACATCCTTCCTAGCCTGTCAATCGAGTCAAAGGGGCTGTGATCTTAGAGAATCCCTTTATGAATCTCCGATAGTACCCTACTAATCCAAGAAAACTACGAATTTTGTTGGCATTGGTCGGTCGAGGCCACCCCTTCACAACTTGAACCTTCACCGAAACAACTGAAATACCTTCACAGGAAATGACGTGCCCTAAAAGGTTGATATTATCTAGCCAAAACTCGCACTTATAGGACTTAGAATACAACTGGTGGCATCCCAAAGTCGTCAACATGACCCTCAAGTGTTCACTGTGCTCACTCTCGCTCGGCGCGTAAATCAAAATGTAGTCAATGAATACAATTACAAACTTGTCCAAATACTCTTGGAACACTCGGTTCATCAAGTCCATACGGCTGCAGGGGCGTGTAACACCCAGAATTTGCGTTTAAATTAATTTCAGATTTTTTGTAATTTTAATCATTGAAGTTTTGGTCAGAATTGATAATGGAGAATTTCTGCTCTGAAGTAAAAGATTATTTTGAAGCTAATGGAGAAAAGAAAATTTTAAGAATACAACAAGAATTGGACGGTATAACAGATTTATTAAATGATAAGAGTTGAGTGTAGTTTGGTAATTAGGTATTATTATTATTATTAAAAAAAAAAGAATAGAGAACACCATCGGTGTTCTCCCTCCTTAGCGCAGAACTCCTCTTCTCCCCTTTTCTCTGTAGCGTTCCCTTTCCCTGCGTAAAAACCCTCGATGATTCCTCCGTTCCTCTATGAATCTTCGAACCTAAGTTATGTTTTATTTAGTTTCTAGTAATTAGTTAGTCTTTTAGCCGTTTTGAGTGTTAAAACCGAAGTTAGTGAGGGCATTGAGTGATTTGGTGAAAACCTATGAGGGAGATACAGAAAATTGAATGTAAAGTCAATTTTTATCCACATGTTGGTGCTTAAGGTGGAAATAGGAGTAGATTACGATATTTGGTGGCAAAGATTAGGTGATTGATTGGTCGAATATATGAATTTCAGAACGGTGTCCATTCGGCCATGTTCGGCCAAGTTGTGGATGTTCAATTTTAAAATGGATGGTACCATTAGAAACTAGACGTCCTTTGGAATTTGTACCACGTTGGATCGTCTAATTCGGACGAGTATTGAAGAAGTTGTGAATTTCTAAAGTTGGTCAGAAATTAAGTGAGATTTCGGGTTTAGTCGAGAGTTTCAGTTTTGGTAGGAGTTATGACTTTCAAGCTAGGAATTTATGAATTGAACAAGTTAATATTGATGGATGTGTAATTTTATAGGTATTCCCAGTTACAGTACGAAGTTACAAAGTATAGGAAATTTCAAGAACTCCAGGTAAGTGATAGATTATTTGTGGTTTGCATTCGGGCCTACACCATAAAATGGTAAGATTGTTTGTTTGTTTTAGTTGTTCTTTTGTTTTTTGGTCAGTTGGTCGTGCATATGCGTTGTCATGCATCATGTGGTTTTGAACTACGAAAGAACTAGTTTAGAGCATGTTTTGAATTGTGCATATAAAATGTAATCAGATAAGAAAAGATGCCACGCATGGGCAATGCCTCGTCATTAACGTGCTAGTGACAAAGCACTAGGGGGTTCCCATGGATGAAAGTACGTAAGATGACACGATTTGTGAATGCCTCGTCGTTAACGTGCTAGTGAGAAAGCACTAGATGGTTCTATGATCACTGTTGGGAGGAGATTATGTATGGCCGTCCCATATGTAAACATGATGTGTGCCTCTAATCTCGCTACGTGGGTCATGGTTTGGTTGTTCTGAGTGTGATAGGATGGGTGCCTACTTGACTCACACGTGAACGAAAGATGATAACAATGAAAATGAAATGAAAATGAAATCGAGAATAGAAACTGCATGCGTTAGGGGTTGAGTTGTGCATTGATTTTTAATTAATGATCCATACTTGCTAAGCATTACGATTACGTTTTGTGTTCCGTAGTGTAGGTGACGACGAGCTTTCCAGTGAGTTGCTAGGTGACGGTAATGCCTAGGATGGGTTGGTGGCGTACACCACATACCGGTTCAGGTAGATGTTGGGGCGACTCGATCATGGCGGGATATAGTATGTATGGTACAGTTAGAGTCGGGATTGGAGTAGGGATTATGTTTTTTTTTTTAAATTACTTGAAGGGATTATGTTTTAAAAATATAGGTCTTTACTTTGTGGATTTAATCGTGGGAATGTCATCATGTGTTTTCTCTGAACTGGTGTTATTTTTATGTATACTGGTGCAAGGTGTCCACGGAAGTCGACATGTGTCGACCAGTCAGTGTAAAATGAAAGGATAGTGTCGACCACGAGGTTTGACCTGCACGGGCAGAGCCGAAGTAAGTGTCGACCCTTTGTTATAGGTGTCGACCGGTCAGTGTAAAAATGGCAGCGGTGTCGACCGCGAGGGTCGACCTGCACAAACATAGAGGATCAAGGTGTCAACCTCTGAAAGCAGGTGTCGACCACTCTCTGAGATTAGCTTAGAATTGTTGACCGGTGTTTCAGTGTCAACCGACGAAAAAACCTAAGAGAAACATAGTGTCAACTGGTGTTCGTAGTGTCAACCGATGAGAAAGCCGAGACGACCCAAGTGTCGACCGTCGCTTACAGGTGTTGACCGAGTGTCTCTGTTTTACGTTTAATAAAATGAAGTTTTATCCAAACTAATTTTAATTGATTTTTTCTCTGAAATGCCGTTTAAAATCTTTTCAAAAATGTCGTTTTAAGTCGAGGAGTAAAAGTTATAAAATTTTATCAAAATTTTACGATACGAGTGAAATAGGGAGTAAGTGGCAAACCGGTCCAAGGGGACGTACAGAGTGGTATCAGGGTAGTGAGCGAATCGGAAACGGATAGGTTTTCGGGGCGCCACAGGAGTTGGTATCAGAGCCATTATGGTCAAGTAATTCAAAGAATTACCTAACATTGCCGGCCGCCATGCAACGTCGTCCACCAACTTTAAGTAGTTGTTTATTTTAGTTAGATTGTGACTAAGGCAAGATTATGGTAACCTCGTACAGGAATTAGCCGAAATGGATAGACAATTGAGACAACCTAGAGTTTCGAGAGAGGCGGTAGATCAGAGAATGATGATAACTTGGCTACGATCAGACGACTGACCAAGTTGGTCGACAGGCAGTCCCAACGATTGGGAATGTTATTGAATCAAGGACAGGGGAGCCATGGAGCGGGCTTTAGTGGAGAGAGGTTCAGTAGATTGAAGCCTCCGACGTTTAAAGGGCAGATGACAGATCCGACGGCTGCGGAAAGATGGATCCGCACCATTGAGAATATGTTCAAGTATGCCAATGTGGATGAAGGAAATATGGTTACATGTGTGACATTTCACCTCTCGAATGACGCTCAGAGTTGGTGGGAGACAGTAGAGACCACCATATCTGACAGAGACTTCACCCAAAAGAGATTTAAAGAGATGTTTTATGACAAGTATTACAACCGGACGGTCCAAGCTGCAAAGAGATTGGAGTTCTTACAGTTAAAGCAAACTGGGCCAGTAGCTAAATATGTCAGACAGTTCGAGTCGTTGTCTAGGTTTGCAAGCCAGTTGGTGAGTAACGAAGAAGAAAAGGTTCTACAGTTTGTGCAAGGGTTGAAGCTGGAGATATATAGAGGTGTGACAATCTCTGGAACTGAGGGAGTACCGTATGCACGAGTCGTGGCCAAAGCATTGGCAATGGAGGGAGCGGAAGCCAAGTGTGTGAGGCAAGGAGAGGCCACCAGAAGGTTCCTTAAAAAGATCACACCACAGACGAGTAGGGGAGGATCTTCTTCTGGAACCAAGAGGTCAGGTGGCATTGTAAATGATTCGAGGGGAGGAAAGAAACCACAAATGAAAAATAGGTACCTGCAGTGTCCGAAGTGCTTGAAGAGCCATCCGAGAGAATGCGGACAGTTTGCAAGCAAATGTTACAATTCCAATGAAGTTGGTCATATTTCTCGGAATTGCACAAAGCTGAGAGTCAACTGGTGCTTCACCTATAGTGAGACCAGTCACATATCTAGGGATTGCCCCGCATCAAAGAAGGGTCCGACCAAGATGACGCGCAGGATCTTTGCTATGATAGAGCCCGAGAGTAAGGATCGACCAACTGTTATTTCAGGTATGGTACTAGTTGATACGGTGCCTGCATTTACGTTGATAGATTCAGGAGCATCACACTCATTTGTTGCTACGGCTTTTGTGGTGATAGTAAATTTGTGGGCTAAACCCGCCAGGTGTACATATGAAGTGAGGCTACCATCTGGGGAGCGTATGCACTCTGATCAAGTGGTGTGTGATAGTGTCATATCAGTGGGGATTAGTAGTATGCTTGCTAATTTGATTGTGATGAGGATAACTAGATATGACGTGATATTGAGTATAGATTGATTGTTTCGACACTACGCAACGATTGATTGCAGGGCTAGAACTATTAATTTTCAACCCCTAGGTAGTGCAAAACATTTGTTGCAAGCTATGAAGAATGTGGAGAAGCTATTCGAAATGGCACCCATCGAGGCTCAGAGATTATTAAGGGGTGAGCATTTTTGTTTTATCGTAACAGTTTTAGATACTTAATTTCACGTGAAGACAAAACCACAAGATATTGTTGTAGTTCGTGAGTTTCTTGATGTGTTCTTGGACGATTTGCCTGGTTTAACCCCAGACCGGGAAGTCAAATTTGTGATAACACGTATCCTGGTGCAGAGCCAATATCGAAGAACCCTTATAGGTTGGCTTCTTCTGAATTGAAGGAGTTAAAAAAGCAGTTGGAGGAACTATTAGAGAAAGGATTCTTACGCCCGAGCTTTTCACCATGGGGCGCGCCGGTTCTATTTGTAAAGAAGAAAGACAAATCGCTCCGAATGTGTATTGACTACTGGGAACTGAACAAGCTAACCATAAAGAATAAGTATGCACAGCCGAAGATAGACGACTTATTTGTTCAACTCTAAGGGGCTCGGATTTTCTCAAAGATAGATTTGAGATCGAGGTATTACCAGTTAAAGGTTAGATTGCACGATATCCTGAAGACAGCTTTTCGGTCTAGATACAGACACTATGAATTCTTGGTAATGTCGTTTGGGCTGACAAATGCTCCAGCCATTTTCATTGATCTGATGAATTGGGTATTCTAAGAGTATCTAGATAAATTCATCATTGTATTTATCGACGATATCTTGGTTTACTACCGTAACGAAGAAGAACATAAGGAGCATTTGAAGATGGTTTTGGAGACTTTGAAGTAGCATCGACTGTATGCCAAATTCTCCAAGTGCGAGTTCTGGTTGGATAAGGTCCATTTCCTTGGACTTGTGATTTCCGGTGGAGGGATATCGGTGGATTCAGCTAAGACATAGTCGATCAATGAATGGCCTCAACCAAAGAGTGTCAGCGAGATTTGAAGCTTTCTAGGGTTAGCTGGCTACTACAGTAAGTTTATTGAGGGGTTTTCAAGGATTCCAGCACAATTAACTCGTCTGACAAGAAAGGAAGTCAAGTATGTGTGGTCGGAAGACTGTGAGCACAGTTTCCTGATACTGAAGCAGAAATTGACTACAGCTCCAATATTGACTCATCCAGTGATGGATGAGAAGTTCAGTATTTATTGTGATGCTTCCAGAATCAGAGTGGGTTATGTCTTGATGCAAAACGGAAAGGTGATCGCTTATGCTTCAAGGCAATTAAAGCCCTATGAGCGAAATTATCCAACCCATGATTTGGAGTTAGCGGCAGTCGTGTTCGCGATAAAGATCTAGAGGCACTATCTTTATGGACAGCAGTGTGAGGTATACTTAGACACAAAAGTCTGAATTATATCTTCACTCAGAAGGAGCTGAATATGAAGCAAAGGCGGTGGTTGGAGCTCGTGAAGGATTACGACCTGCAGATCAAATACCACCCCAACAAAGCCAATGTAGTGGCCGATGCATTAAGCCAGATTTCAGCCTCAGTTTCATCAATGAATACCGGGATGTCTAAATAGTTGAATACAGAATTTCAAAGATTTAATTTGGAGATAGTTTCAAATATGGTAGTAGAATTATCAGCCTTATCTCTGAAGCCGTCAATTCTTGAGAGAATTAGAGAAGCCCAACAAGATGACCCAAGGTGCAATGAATTTAGGTCGAGCATAGCATCTAATGACAGAACATGGTTTAGCTGTTCAAGTGATGGAATCCTGAAGTTCTAGAATAGGTGGTATGTTCTGAACAATGGTAAACTTCGGAAAGAGATTTTGTATGAAGCGCACTCCTTAAGGTTTTCTGTTTATCCCGGAAGCACCAAGATTTATATAAACCTTAGGCAACATTATTGGTGGCCTGGCATGAAGAAGTCTGTAGCAAGGTACGTAGAGACATGCTTGTGTGCCAGCAAATCAAGTCTGAGCATCAGAAACCGGCTGGAAAGTTGCAACCATTGCCCGTTCCAAAATAGAAGTGGGATCAAATATCCATGGATTTTGGCGTTGGGTTACCCCGGATGGCAAAAGGATTTGAAGCAGTGTAGGTGATTGTGGATCGTTTAACCAAATCAGCCCATTTTGTACTGGTGAATATGACATTCAATATGTACCAATTTGCTAACCTGTACATTCAGTAGATAGTAAGGTCGCATGGAGTAACGATTTCGATTGTGTCGGAAAAGAACCCAAGATTCACATCAAAATTTTTGAAGAGTCTGCGTAAAGCAATGGGGACACAACTGAATTTCAGTACAGCCTTTTATCCTCAGACCGACAGACAATCTAAACAAACTATTCAGATTTTTTAGTATATGTTTCGAGCCTATGTACTAGAATTCAAGGGTTCGTGGAGCAAGTATTTGCCCTCGATGGAATTCTCGTACAACAATAGCTATCACGCTACGATAGGTATGGCCCTTTACGAAGGTTTATACGGAATGAAGTGCAGATCGCCCCTCTATACGGAATGATTGGTCCAAAAATTGCGCAACAAACAACTGAGAAGATCAAGATTATTGGGCAGCAGATATTGACAGCTCAAAGTTGACAAAAGAGCTACGCTGATGGGAGAAGAAGAGAATTGGAATTCAAAATAGTAGATGAAGTTTTCCTGAAAATTTCACCGTTCAAGGGTGTAATGAGGTTCGGGAGGAAGGGTAAGTTGAGCCCAAAATATATTGTACCATTCCCAATCACAAAGAGAATTGGAAGGACTGCGTACCAACTAGAACTGCCAGCATCTATGGAAGGCGTTCACAATGTCTTCCATGTGTTGATGCTAAGAAAGTGTCTCAAAGATCCGTCACACGTTGTGGTTCAGCAGTAGATTGAGGTACAGCCAACCTTAGCGTATGAACAAAAGACAGTGGAGATTTTGGATTATGTAGTGAACATACTACGCAACAAGGTTATTCCGCTGGTGAAGGTATTTTGGCGTAACTACAATGTGGAGGAGACATCATCAGAAATACAACAGTATATGATTGATCGTTATCTGGATTTGTTTAGGTAGCAAATTTTTAGGACAATTTTTGTCAGTAGAGTGGAATGTAACACCTAGAATTTCCATTTAAATTAATTTCGAATTTTTTGTCATTTTAATCGTTGAAGTTTTGGTCAGAATTGATAATGAAGAATTTCTTCCCTTAAGTAAAAGATTGTTTTGAGGATAATGGAGAAGAGAAAAATTTAAAAATCCAACCGAAATTTGACAGTATAACTGATTTATTAAATGGTTAATAGTTGAGGGAAGTTTGGTAATTATGTTTTAATATTATTAAAAAAAGATTGAGAGAGAACACCATCTGTGTTCTCCCTCCTCAATACAGAACTCCTTTTCATCTCCTTTCTCCACAGTTTTCCCTTCCCCTGCGTGAAAACCCTCGACGATTCCTCTGTTCCTCTATGAATCTTCAAATATAAGGTACGTTTTAGTTAGTTTCGAGTAGTTAGTTAATCCTTTAGACATTTCGAGTGTTAAAACTGAAGTTAGTGAGGCCATTGAGTGATTTAGTGAAAACCTAGGAGGGAGATACAGAAAATTGCATGTAGAGTCAATTTTTATCCTCATGTTGGTGGTTAAGCTAGGAATAGGAGTAGATTACGAGATTTGGTGGGAAAGAATGGGTGATTGATTGGCCGAATATACGAATTTTGGAATAGTGTTCGTTCGGCCACGTTCAGCCAAATTGTGGATGTCCAATTTAGAAATGGATGGGACCATTGAAAACTAGATGTACTGTGGAGTTTGTAGCACGTTGGATCGTTCAATTCAGACGAGTATTGGAGAAGTTGTGAATTTCCAAAGTTGGTCGAAAATTGAGTAGGATTTTGGGTTTAGTGGAGAGTTTTGGTTTTGCTATAAGTTATGACTTTCAAGCTAGAAATTTATGAATTGAACGAGTTAGTATTGATGGATGTGTAATTTTATAGGTATTCCCAGTTAGAGTATGAAGTTACGAAGTATGAGGAAATTTCAAGTACGCCAGTTAAGTGATGGATTGTTTGTGGTTTTCCTTCGAGCCTACACCATGAAATGGTAGGATTGTTTGTTTGTTTTGATTGTTCATTTGTTGTTTGGTCAGTTGGTCGTGCATATGTGTTGTCATGCATCATGGTTTTGAACTACAAAATAACGAGTTTTGATCATGTTTTGAATTGTGCATATGAAATGTAATCAGATAAGAAAATATGTCACCCATGGGTAACGCCTCGTTGTTAACCTGCTAGTAATAAAGCACTATGGGGTTCACATAGATGAAAGTACGTAAGATGACACGATTTGTGAACGCCTCGTCGCTAACGTGCTAGTGAGAAAGCACTATAGGGTTCTATGATAGCTGTTGGGAGGAGATTATGTATGGGCGTCCCGTGTGTGAACATGATGTGTGCATTTAATCTCGCTCCGTGGGTCATGGTTTGGGCATCCTGAGTGTTATAGGATGGGTGCCTACTTGACTGACACGTGAAAGTGAAAGATGATAACAATGAAAATGAAATGAAAACGAAACCGAGCATAGAAACTGCATGTGTTAAGAGTTGAGTTGTGCATTGATTTTTAATTCATGCTCCATACTTGCTAAGCATTAGGCTTACATTTTATGTTCCGTGGTGTAGGTGACGACGAGCTTTCCGGTGAGTTGCTAGGTGACGGTCAAGTCTAGGATAGTGTTGGTGGCGTACGCCGCATACCGGTGAAGGCAGTTGTTGGGGCGACTCAACCATGGCGAGATATAGGATGTATGGTACGGTTATAGTCGGGATTGGAGTAGAGATTATGTCTTTTTTAAAATTACTTGAAGGGATTATGTTTTAAAAATATAGGTCTTTACTTCGTGGATTTAATCGTGGGAATGTCGTCGTGTGTTTTCTCTGAACTCGTGTCATTTTTATGTATACTAGTGTAAGGTATCGACCAAAGTTGACATGTGTCGACCGGTAAGTGTAAAATGGAAGGAGAGTGTCGATGGCGAGTTTCGACCTGCGCGGGCAGAGCTGAATGAAGTGTCGACCGGCCAGTGTAAAAATGGCAGCGGTTTCGAACGCGAGAGTTGACCTGCGCGGACATAAAGGATGAAGATGTCGACCAGTGAAAACAGGTGTCGACCAGTCTCTGAGATGAGCGTAGAAGTGTCGACCGACGAAATGAACCAAGTGAAATGTAGTGTCGACCGGTGTTCCCGGTGTCGACCCAAGTGTCGACCGACACTTACAAGTGTCGACCGGGTGACTCTATTTTACATTTAATAAAATAAAGTTTTATCCAAACTTATTTTAGTTGAGTTTTCCGCTGCAATGCCGTTTAAAATCTTTTCAAAAATGTCTTTTTAAGTCGATGAATAAAAGTTATAAAATTTTTTGAAAATTTTACGATATGAGTGAAATAGGGAGTAAGTGGCAAACCGGTGTAAGGTGGACCGGTGACGTACAGAGTGGTATCAGGGTAGTGAGCGAATCGAAAATATATAAGTTTTCGGGGCGCCACAGGGCGTTTGTTAGCCCAAACGACATCAGTAAAAACTCATAGTGCCCATGCCGCATTCGAAAAGCAGTCTGTGGGAATTGTTCCTCCTTAACCTTTAACTGGTAATAGCCGAACCTCAAATCAATCTTAGAAAATAGTTGTGCAGCTTGAAGCTAATCAAACAAGTCGTCTATCCTTGGTAATGGGTATTTATTTTTCACTGTCAGTTAATTCAGCTCACTGTAATCAATGCACATGCATAGTGATCTGTCTTTATTCTTGACGAAAAGCTCTACCGCTGTAACGCCCCCGATAGCAATGCCTCAAAAACAACTCTAGTTTCCGGTTCACTTTGATATCATACTTTAGAACCCGTCTCTCCCTATTACCCAATTTGTATCAAAATTTAATTTTTGTTGACTTATGTAGTAGAAACGATACCTGTGTAGAGTACTTATGAAAAGAAAACACGTTTATTTTTGTTGAGTTAAGTTTGAAAACTAATAAATAGAAAACCGGTCAACCCTGGTAAACACCGGTCGACACCTGACCCGTTATGCACCGAAGGGTCGACAGCTATATACATAGGTCGCTGTTTGCACAGGTCGACACTTGCTTGCAGCGGTCGACACTCTGCTCTTTCCTACCCGTCCCGGTCGAACCTCGCAGTCGGATACTCTATATTCAACTCATAGAGTAGTCGACAATTGCCTTCACAAGTTGAAACCTTAATCCTCTTTGCCCGCACCAGCAGAACCTCGTGGTCGACAATTCTACGTTCATCACACAAAGTGATTGACACCTGTATTCATAGGTCAACCCCTTAATACTTTCTGCCTGCACCGGTCGAACCTCGCGGTCGATACTCTCATCATTCTATCTACTAAAATTATGACTAATAACTCAATCCATCAAAGCCAGACTAAAAATGACTCATTAACCCGACTCGGCCAAAAATCCACCTAACTTCCAACGCGCATAACTTTTGCATCGGTTATCAAAATCACTCGATTCTAGCGGCTAAACACTCCTTATGACATCTAGTTTCTAACAATATCATCCATTTCCCAATCTAACATCTATAGCTTGGCCGAATGTGCCCGAACAAAAATCATTATGTAATCCAAGTTTTTAGGTTATCCAAAGACTCAATTCTTTCCATAAAAAGCTATAACCTAATCTTACTTTCAGATTAAATACCAATACACGAATAAAAATCAACCATAAATCTCGAAATTTGCATCTCCCTTCTAGGGTTTCACCAAACTATTTTTACCACTCAAAACACTAAAAAACGAACTATCTACTCAAAAATTAAATCAAACTTACCTAAAATTTGAGGATTTGCGAAGAAACAAAGAGGATCGGCACCTGCTGGAACAGAGAACGAAGAGGACCGCACGGTGGGGAGGAAGAGGAAACCGAAGGGGGGAGAGGGGTTTACGAATCCCCGTCTCCGTTTCTTTATATTATTTATTTATAAAATATTATAATCATGATTACCTTTTTGCCTCACACATTAATCTTTTAGTTAAACGGTTATTCCGTCCATTTTCGATCGGAATCCTATAATTTTCTCTCGCACACTAGACTCAAAATAATATTTTATCTACTAGTATAAAATTTTCACCCTTAATTGCAACTAAAATTCTGCTATTTACCAATAATAAATTTCTAAAAATTATTTTTAGCAGAAATCCCTGGCGTTAAAGGCGCACCCGATGGTGAGAAACTAGGCATATAAAACCCTTATCCGTCGACTTTTCTAACTACACGTTCAACTGCTCCAGCTCGATAGGCGCCAACTTGTACGAATTCTTACACACTGGCTCAGCACCAGGGTATACGTCAATAACGAACTCAATCTCTTTGTCAGGGGGCACACCTGGGAAATCCTCGAGGAATATCCCATAAAATCTTGTACAACAGGAATGTCCTGAAGTTGAATTTATCTCTGCAGCTGTATGTCTATCACACTAGCTAAGAAGCCCATAAATCCATTTGGTAACAACTATTGAGCTCTCAAAGAAGACATAGTAGATATCCTGTTCGAATCCTTCCCCATCCTGAAAGAGTAGTTTTCCGCGCTCGAGGGTCGCAAGTGGATCTCCTTGGTACTGCAATTTATCGTAGCACAGTGTTTAGATAACCAATCCATCCCCAAGATGACCTCATACCCTTTCATGTCGAGTATAACAAGATCGGCATATAGCTACTTCTCCCCCACTGCCACTAAATTGCCCGTATCACCTGATCAGAATAAAGATGCTTTTCTGATGGCAACATCACATCATAAAACTCTCCAGAAGAGCTAGACATTAAATTCGCCTTAACCACGAAGGCAAATGATACAAACGAGTGTGTCACAGCTGTATCAATCAAAGTATAAGCTACAACTCCCATAATAAATATGCTACCTGAAATCACTGAGGGCTGGGAGGCATCATCAGGCTCAATGAGGGCGAAAACCCTCGGCGTTACTCTCGCTGGGGCCTTGCTCAAGGCTAGGCCATTCCTGGCAAAGTGACTAGGCTCGTTGCAGTTGTAGAATCATCCCTGATTTAGCTCGGGTAATCTTTGATGTAATGTCCCACCTCGCTGAACCTAAAACTTCGGTTGGTGTCCACTTTACACTCACCATAGTGGATTTTCTTACACTTCAGGTATAAAGCAAACTATCCTAGTCCCTGTGGCCGCTTGCTATTGCCCTGGCTGCTCTGACTATCACTGGGTCTCTATAGGCCCTTCTGCTTCTGTTGTTGCCTATCTCTAGATTGTCGATGCAATATCTCCCTGAAAAATTTCCTAGGCTACTCTCTAGGCAACTCCCTGTGACTAGAAAGCTTCAATCCCGCTTCCTTAATGCCTAGGGCCTTAGCAACCACTTTCTCATAAGAAACATTCTGCGTCCCCGCTATCTTGATGCCCATGTAGATATTCAGCTTCAGGCCTTGCACAAATTGGTGTACGTTATTATCGTTCAGGCCCACCAGGTGACTAGCAAACCGAGATAGTGCCTCAAACTGCCTCACATACTTGGCCACAGTACCTGTTTGTTTCAACTGGGCAAACTCAACCATCTTGCGGGTCCTGACTTAGTGGCTGAAATACTTGCCGAAGAACACTGTTTTAAAGTTCTCCCAGGTCATAATCTTCACGTTGGTGGTGGCTTTCATTAAATCCCACCAAAACCAGGCATCCTTAGCTAGCTGGAATACTACATGGGAAACCCTCTCTTGATCATCTACCTTGGCATTATCTAGCATGTGCTCCATACTTCGAATCGACTCCTCAGCACTGAGTGGATCCAAAGATAACTAGTCGAACATTGGGGGTCACAATCTATGAAACCTGTCTCCCCCATGGTCTGTCGTAGCACTACCGTTGGACTCACCCCGGTCCTCTCACTCATAAATCGCTACAGTTTATGAGACTGGCGGTTAACTAGTTCGATAGGCTGCCTAATGGCACCGTCCCTCTAATCTGTAACTCTACGCGGCTCTCTAACCATGATGCTAACGCTGTATACAACAACATCTACTAAGTCTAAAGGGAATTACGAGGGTTGTAAGACATACTTACAGTTGGTGGAGCACTCCCATGCAGTGGCTGGAGTGGCTCTGATACCATCACTGTAGTGCCCCGGAAACCCACTAGTTTCTGGTTCACTTTGATACTATTACTCTAGTGCCCCGAAAAACCACTGGTTTTCGGTTCGCTTTAATACCATCACTGTAGCGCATTGAATTATCCGAAACTGGATATGACACTTGACTACGTACTTGCACTAAGAATATTAAAACAGCATTTGCGTAGAGAACTCATTACATAAGACAACGTTATTTAAAACATTTCACCCCCTTCCTGCAGTGGAAAACAGCACTTGTGTAGAGAACTCATTACATAAAAGAAAACCAAACAGTTTCAAATTTTAAAACAAATAAAGGGTCCCGGTCCACCTATGTAACCTTTGGTCGACACCTAACCCATTCTGTACTAAAGAATCGACATCTATATACATAGGTCGGCACTTCGGTTGCCTCTGTTTGCATAGGTCGACACTTGTTTGCACCGGTCGACACCCTAATCATTTATATTCGCCTTGATCGAACCTTACAGTCGACATCCCTATGTTCCTTTCACTAACAGATCGACACCCTAATTCTCTCTGTTTGTATCGGTCGAACCTTGTGGTCAACACTTTTACCATGTTTAGACTAACCGGTCAACACCTACACATACAGGTCGACTCCTAGTTTGGTTCTGTCTTCGTAGGTCGACCCTCGCGGTCGACATTCGCCCAATTCAGTTGACACCTACGCATACAGGTCCACACTTTCACTAGTAGCCTAAAATGAAATTTTGAACTCAAGAAGAGAAAACGAACAACAACACGTTTCAATCATTTAAAACCAAGGCAACCTGGATTTTCAGATCTAATTTCCAAATAGCTCTAAAATAAGACTATACATCATCTCGACTACTAGCATTTAAAAATCCATCTAATAACAATGAAGAAAATCCACAGTATAGGCCAATGAAATGCCAATGTATAAATATACACTTGCATCACCAAAATCGCTCAAAACGCCACTCAAAACCCCAAACCCCATCCATACCAACCTAACTACACAGGTCGAGTTGCCATAACAAATTCCACCTGCTGGTGCATGGTAGTGTGCCGCCAACTATCCGCTACTCCTGGCTAGGCTCAGGAAACTCACCCACCTGATCAATGGTAGCTACACCGCAGAACACATGTCAGCCGAAGGCTAAGTAAATAGTGCGATATGAAATGTAAAACGGTCAATGAAGTCCTATCACATGCAATCTCTACTTCCACACTCTTGTTGTTATTTCTTGTCATCATTCGTACAATCCTCTTACAAAGTTGGGAAACAGATCAGTTTTCCCGAGTCGATTCTCATACTGCGTCGAAGGGCAAATGACTTCATTCGAGGCTACAACGTACAACCGCCCCAGGTAGTTGGCACTTACGCCACACCGCTCCTGACACGTCGCCACTGTTCCAGCTGAATAGGTAACGGGGCCTAAAAGCTGCGCATGCATCTCATATCAATGATACTCCTACATAGTTGGGAAGCAGATCAGGTTTCCAAAGTCGATTCTCTTTCTATGTCGAAGAGCGAATCACTTCCTTCGATGCCGTGTAACCATTTTCCTCACCATTCTCATATCACCCCTCACATTCGTATTTGAAACCATGCTCAAATTCATTTTTCATACACTTTTCAAAACATGATGCATGACTGAAACAAAACATGCAAAACATACAACACATACACATCATCCCTACTACTCTATGGTGTAGGCCCATAAGGGCAACACACATGCAAAACAATACTTACCTGGCCTCTTAAACTTTTTTGGTGATCGGCCTCTGTGCATCACTCGGGCTCAACCTATCAGATAACCAATTCACATTAAAAATTCATCCAAAAACTCATCCTGCATAATAAAATTACAACTACTAACTCAACCCATGAAAATGTGACCAAAATGGCTCACTAACTCCACTCGGCCAAAAATCAACCTAATGTTCGAACGCGCATAACTTTTCCTACAGTTATCAGAATCGCACAATTCCAGTTGCTAAGCGCTCATCTAATAATCTAATTCAACATACTAAAAGAAATTCCTAAAGCAAACATTCAAAACAAACATTCACAGCTATGGCAAAAACTCAAAAACGGTTCTAATTCTGAGCCTAAAATCCTGCATTATCGATTTTCCACCAAAATTCACCCAATTACTCACCAATGCATCACATTCAAATCTACTCGACATAATCTAACAAAAATTGGAGGTTTCAAATTCGAAAAACCTGAATTGCACAGAACACCCTCTCGGTTTTCCTTCAAAATCTTGACATTCACTGTCTGCGATTCAAATGTTCGCAACTCACCTCAAAACACTCTATTTTAGCACAAAACCTTAAGAAATCGATGTAGTGCCCTGAAAACCCACATGATTTCTGGTTCAATGTTCTCTGATACCATAACTGTAGCGACCCTGAGTCATCTCCAGATCTGGGTCACTAACCACACTTATACTTAGAAATCCAGGTATAATTTTTCAAAAGGTTAAAACCTTTACTTACTAACTTAAAACGACAATTTATAAAACGTTTGAAAACATCGCAACAGAATACTTCGATCAAAATCAGTTTAAATAAAATTTAAAGTTTTTAAAAAATTAAAAGATATTTTCGGTCGACCCCTATGGGCACCGGTCGACCCTTGACCCGCACTGCACCCAAGGCTTGACACCTATATGCACAGGTCGACACCTCGGATGCCTCTGTTTTCATCGGTCGACCTAGCGGTCAACACCTACTTGCTCATCATGCTAACCTGTCGACATTTGTTAACATAGGTCGACTCTCCAATCTTCCCTGTCTTCCCCAGTCGTAACTTGCGGCCAACACCCCTACCATTTTTACAGTACCGGTCGACACCTACAAACGTCGGTCAACACTTAGTTCAGCGGTGCCTTCGCAGGTCGACCCTCACAGTTGACATTTGCCAAGTTTTGTGGACCACTAAGCCTATCGGTTGACACTTCCTTTCCATAATTTGCATAAAAACCTTAAATCCTTAAAATACAAGTTAAATTTCGACTCAAAGTGAAAAACAACAAAACAAACCCCTTCCAATCAATTCTAAATCAACTTTATGCATCAAAACGACTACTAAAAGTTTGAAATCCGTTTATACATCCAACTGACTCAAAATGACTCGACACAACTCGAAAACCTTACACACGCCTACCCTGGTCAAAATGCACCAACAGTTGGCCGAATCGTCGACGAGCGCACTCCTTCAACTGCCTCCTAGTCCTTGGTTCGCTTTTAGTACTCACCAGCTATCGCTTTATCACTTACATCATAGAACTCATCTATTAGCCTAATGCTAAGTAAGTAATGCACATTAAACATAACACTGAAAACAACACATATCCTATCATATGTAGTTTGTACAGTTTTATCTCTACTTTCATTTTCGTCTCTTTCTTACATCTTCTTTATCTTACTTCTGGGTTCTTCTTTACGTGCTAGATCAAGGTCACACACCTCGCGGTCCACCTCATGGGACATGGCCAACCTCAATCTAGCGAAGTGACATAACTCGCGGTGCACCTCTCGGGACAAGGCCACCACGTAAAGCGGGTAAAGAAGTGATACACCTTGCGATTCACCTCATGAGACAAGACCACTCAACCCCAACTTCATTATCTTCTTACGTACATTTTCATTTCATTCGTCACATCCTACTATTTCATTTCGTAAAAATATGAAAATTCATTTTCGTTTCGTTCTCGTACTTTAAAACCATGATGCATAATCACTAAAACACAACATAAAATAAACGTGCATTCAACCTAACGAACTGTGATGTAGGCCCGAAGGTAAAAGCACCTACATACACTACTTACCTGGCGTCCTTAGCAACTTGTTCGTAATCCTCATGCTAACTGGGAAACTGGAGAACCTATAAAATCACATATCCATTAATTCTATTTCGTCCAACTCATGAAATTCTATCATGACAAGTCATCAACTCATACTAAACCGAAACTCGAAACTAAACCCGAAATCTGACTCAATTTCTGACAAAATTCAGAAACTCATAACTAATCCAATACTCGTCCGATTTCGATGATTCAAAGTGCTACGGACTCCTTAGGACGTCTAGTTTCTAATGGTATAGTCCATTTCCTTCTCATACATCCACAGCTTAGCAAAATTTTTCCAAACAGGAACTATTTTTTAATCTAAGTTTCTCGGTTATCTAAAATCCCCATTCTCTCCATAAAAATCTATAATCTAAGCATTCCTCAAGCTTAAACACCAATGAACCAATAAACATCAACTATACACTCCCAAATTTCATACTCCCCTCTAGGGTTTACTAAACTATCACATAACTCTCCCTAACTTCACTTTTACCGCTCAAAACCACTAAATGAGTAACTATCTACTAAAAACTAACCTTAAATTTGAAGAAACAGAGGAACTGAGAGGGATCGTCGCTGGAAGGGAACTCGCCAAAGAAAGGAGGGGAGAGAGTGGTTTTTTTTCGCGGGGAAGGGGAAGGAACATAGAGGGAGGAGGATTTTATGATCCTGCTCCCTTTATTATTTTTTTATATTAATTATGTTATTTAATATAATTAATCATAATTACTTTTTCGCCCTCAATCTTTAATCTTCTAACTAAACGATTATTCGGTTCGTTTTCGGTTTGATTCTTATAATTTTCTTTTCTCCATTAGCATCAAAATAATCCTTTACGTAATAGTATAAATTTTTCGCTCTCGTTTCCGACTAAAACTCCGCTGTTTACAAATACTAAATTCTAAAAATTAATTTAGCAAAAACTGTAGTTGTTACATTCCACCCTCCTTAAAAAAATTTTGTAATCAAAATTTGAGTAGCGATTAACTTTTGACATTGACGCAACAAAATCCATCATCCCATATTAGCCTTTTCTCGAGAAGTGTCTAGTTTAGCTTAAGTTCTTAGTTCTTAACATCCTTACATTTAACTTCATCCTTCAACCTGTGATTATCCTACATACCCTTGAGTCTGTTCCTTCCAGTTACTTCAAGTTTCCATTTATATTCTAAAACTTTAGTGTTCGACCACTAAGATTGCAATCTCATGGTTCTGTAGACCATAATTCCTGAAGTCATGTATCCATTCCGATCTCATGATGGTGTTTGCTATACTCAATTTAACTTACTGCATCCTTGACTATGTATCAAGCACTATCTAATTCCCATGACTCAATTTTGTACTTTGCTTATTAACTTAATCAACTATAATCTAACTTCTCAAAATACTCTATCCTAACTCCATATATATGCTCCTTTAGCTAGAATTTGCTCAAATCCTAAATTATCTATCTCGATCAACCTCAAAGGCTTCATACTTGAACCATTCTAAGCTATTCATTTTAACCATAAATTGTTTCTGAATATTCTTCTCTCTTCCATACAGTGATTCGTCCAACAATCTTATTATTTGCAACCTTGTTGTTAACTAAGTTACACTATTGTTCCAACCCTTCTTGAATTCTTAAGTCATCCGATCTAACCCAAAAGCGATTCTATTCAATTAACCATAACCCCAACTTCTGAAATCGCATAACTGAATTTCTTCTCCATATCTCTTCAACGAAACTCATTCAAATTCTCAATTTCCAAACTCATACTTAGCAACGCTGATAAGATACTACTCTAAATCTCCTCGATTCATGTTTGTTTCGACTAAGTATCTTAATTTAAAATTTTCTAAGTCATTGATTTCTATCGGTAAACTAAACCCCTACAAAATCATTGTTGGTAATCCACTATCTCATCGACATAGCTATTCAAAATTTTCCTCAATTAGAGCCTCAAACAAATATCATTTAATCCACACATCTTTGTCCAAGATTAATAGAAATTATCCACTTGAACTCTCAGCTCATTCCTAGATTTTTCGATCGTGTTTCAACTAATTTAAATCTCTCAATATAGTCATATATATTTTATTCCCCCAACATACATACTAGCATGCAGAATTCCAAATCCAATCCCTTATTTTTTGTGGTTAGCTATACTCCTACACTTACAATCATGTATCTCATATCTAGATATCTCAAATATGTTTTTATGTTTTAATCAACACTCATAGCCTTTAATCAAACGACACTGATCACTTAGCACTTCTACTATTTACTAGCACCCATTTTCTGGAGTAACGGTCAACGTCGATCACCGAGTATGACTCCATGCATAATTTCCTCAGTTTTTCATTGATTCTTTAAAGCCTCGGACTACTATCTAATATAATTATCTACGTCTCCGAGTTTTACATAACCACATCACTGCTAAAATATGGTCTTTAAACTTCTAAACAACGTCATACATCACACTCTAGTATCCTTTATTTCCTCAATTTTTCATTGATTGACTTTATCCACACGTATGACTCCTCGGTTTAACTGAAATTTCTAACTATCCAACTGATACTCTACCTAACCTTTCTAACAGCATACGTCCTGTGGGCAGTTGCTATCAGGTACTTGAATTCCTTTATAAGTATTAAAATGGCTATGCATCCGAAATGACTAGCGTCGATATCTCGTACCTGAAAGCTAGCAGCTCGTCCCATTAATCATCGCATTGTGCTTTCTTTTTAGTCAAAGCTGCCCTAGTGGTCTCAATACTTTGCTAATAAAAATTCAATTTCATATTCTCCTTTGGCTATCTAGTCATTCCGTTAACCATTCGAATTCGAGCTTCACGTCGAGATTCCTCAATGCCCAAATACTCTTCACATTTCAGTAACTCCTTATTCGAGGTCAATTACCTCATTTCGTCAGACCATGCTTGTCTATAAATTAAATCTTGAAGTCCAATTTCATACTCAACTTCCTCAACTTAACTCTAACGGTGTAAGTTCTCAAAATTAGTATATTAAGTCTTTCAATTAGTACTCATCCTTGTTGTTCCACAATAAGGGTTACCGTATGTGCCACCTTGAATATAATTCTTGTGCTTACGTCTCACAATCTTAGTTAGATCAACTATAACCCCATAATCTAACCTTAGGTTTTAACTTTGACCTCAAAGTTCTACCTTAGTTTTCCCCCATTAACTTCTATTATCGTATTTACTATTTTTGTCACCACAACAGACTTAATCTCCAATAATCTATAACTTCCTATTCGGTCAAAATATTCACTCAGTAATGACCATTCCATTATAGATATCAAATTTAGAAACATGCCCTCACAATCTCACCCCTCCTCCGAGGTGTGGGAATTGTGACAGGCACTCTAACCTTCACAATCTTACCCCTTCTCTTAAATGCCGGACGTACTCGTCGGCCACACTTCCGGTTGGATAAAGGCTCTGATACCATAACTGTAACTCCCCATAAACCCACGCAGTTCCCGACTCGCTCTGCTCTATCACCACCTCTGTAGCGCCCCCCAGTCGTCCCCGAACCTGAGTCGCCAATTGTACACTTAATAATTTCGTCGATAAATTTCTTACAAAATTTTTGAACTTCGGTTCCTTGACTTAAAACGACATCTTTGAAAATGTTTAAAAGCGTCGCAGCGGAAGACTCAACTAAAAACAGTTTAAATAAAACTTCTTTTTTAAAACACAAAAGAAAAAGAAACCGGTGGACACTTGTAAACGCTGGTAGACACTTTAATTCTCTCTGCCCGCCCCTGGTCAAACCTCGTAGTGACAACTCTACGCTCATTATAAGGAGCGGTCAACACTTATCTTCACCCGTCGACACTATATTTCTCTCTTTTTGCCCCCGGTCGAACCCCGCGGTCGATACTATCACCATTTTACATTAACTGGTCGACACCTAAAGGCACTAGTCGGCACTTTATTTCTCTCTGTCAACCATCGGTTGAACTTCGTGGTCGAAACTCTCACAATTTTTACACTAACCGGTGGATACCTAAAGGCACCGGTTGACACTATTTCTCTCCTTCCGCCCATGGTCGACATTTTTGCAATTTTTACACTAGCTGGTCGACACCTAAAGACACCGGTCGACACTTTCTTTCTCTCTGTCCCCCTTACGTTGACCCTCGCGGTGGACATTTGTTTATTTCAGACAACACCTACACACACCGGTCGACACCTTGCACTAGCAACCTAAAGAAAACACTAGTTCAAAAGGAAAACGAACGGTTAAAACTTCCACTATTAAAACCACAAAGTAAAGACCTCTATTTATTGGACAAAATTTCCACAAGTAATTTCAAAACACGACTATACACCAATCCCGACTATAAATGCTCATACCCGCCTATGCCTAAAAATATATACACTCGACAGAGGCTCTACAAAACACAACTCTCCGAACCTTCCATCCGGCTTCACTCCACCGGCCGGACTGTAACGCCCCAAAAACCAACTCGTTCCCAGTACGTTTACAATTCTGATACCACATCTTTGACGCCCCCGAGTTGTCCTCAGACTCGGTTCGCAACCCGTACGCTCACTTCTCCCTCTGACAAAATTCGTATAAAATTTAAAATTTTCGATTCTTCGACTCAGAACGACGCCATCAAAAATATAAAAAAAAAAGTCCCAGCAGAAAACCCATTTAAAATCGATTTAAATAAAATTCACCTTTTTAACATAGAAATACAAGGACCGGTCGACACTTCCACGTTCAGCTCCGCCAATGGTCGACACTGAATTACGCAGGTCGACATTTTGACCCTCTCTGCCCGCACAGGTCGACCCCAGCGGTCGACGCTTTTGCTTAATTTGCACTAACCGGTCGACACCTGCGGTCGCCGGTCGAAACCTAGTTCCTCTCTGCCCGCGTCGGTCGAACCCCGCGGTCAACACTCATTCTTCCATTTACACTGACCGGTCGACACCTATGAACTTTGGTCGACACTTCACACCAGCAACAAAATAACAGCAGTTTTACGGAAGAAAGACACGAAAACTTCTCCGAATTTAAAAGAACCGATTGTAAACTTGAATCATTCATTCAATCATTTCCAACAATTCAAAAAGGCACCTATACATCGACCCCGATTATCGACACCCACGTCCATTTATGCCTCAAAATCCTATAACTCGACATAGACCCCTCTAAACGTATTACAAAGGACCACCGTCTCACCTTGTCCCACGGGTTGGATTGCCTTGACGAACTCCACCTGCCGGCACACGGTAGTACGCCGCCAACCGCCTACTCGTCCTGTCTAGGCTCCGCTAACTCACCTTCAGGGATTTTTGCACCTACACCACGGAATACACAACATAATCTTAACGCTCAGTAAACAGTGCAATATGAAATATAAAACAACAAAGTAATCCTATCACATGCAGTCTCTATATTCTCGCTCATGTTGTCACAACCGGTGCCACGTGGTATGGCTGAACCATGGTGAGGCTGGACTCTTTCGCCAGCTCACACCCCGGCACGTAGCCATCGTCCCGGTTTCTCTAGCAACGAAGCCCTCGATCCGTACCCACACGTCACTCTACGCATCGCAACCATTTCAAGGTGAGGCTGGACGCACTCGCCATACTACCCCCTGGCACGTCGCCATTGTCTCGGTTCCTCCAGTAACGAGGCCATAGTTGCACACCACCACACACACACCGCGGCAGCCATCCCAGGGTGAGGCTGGACGCACTCGCCACACCGCACCCCAACAAGTCATCATGGTCCTGGTTTCTCCAGCAACGGGGCCTAGCTACCCACACACCCGTCGTCCTTGCCAAACCTCGCATTTCACACTCGCACATAAATCCATGCACAAATTCATTTTCATTCTCGTTTCAAAAACATGATGCATGTCACACAAAACACACGCACATCACAATCAACCCACTCAAATCAATATTTCCTCGGTGTAGGCCCACTTTGGCAAACCACATGCACACACTACTTACCTGGTGTCCTAGCTTTTCCATGGTGCTCGTCTCACCCGAAACTTGCTCAACCTACAACAAAACCATCTTCCATCAATATTCATCCCACTACTCTACTTGCGCACTGAACTCACCACACTAGCTTATGCGTTGGTTATCAAAATCACACGATTGTCGACGCTCTTGGTTTCTCACTCAAGTTCACTCATTTCCTCACCATTCCTTCTCCTTTACCCTCAACAGCCCGCAATAATCAATATTCAACTCAATACACACTCTAACCTTCAGCCCACAATAATCAATATTCAACCCAATACACACTCTAACCTTAAAACCCTATCTCCCTATCCATCAAATTTCTCCTCAACTCCAACACTAACCCAACATTAAACTGTAGACTATTTAATCTTACCTTGAATCGTTGAAATGGAGTAGAAAAATCACAACAAACGCCGGCGCAAATGTTGTGGGAAGGAGAGTAATCGAAGAAATTTGCGTGGGGGAGGGGGAAAAAGGAGATAACAGAGAATAAAGATAGGAGGGAGGAGTGAGGAATGGGGGGAGGGAGGGTTAGCTTCGGCCGATCCTCACCCTTCCTTAATACATTAAAAAAATTTAAAATAATAATCAAATTAATTACCTTTTTGCCCTCACACTTTAATCTTACAATGTAATGGTCATTAAATAAGTTTTCGGTCGGATTCTTAAAATTTTCTCCCTACCATTAACCTCGAAATAATCTTTTACCTAAAAATGCCAATTTTTCGTTCTCGATTCAGACCAAAACTCAACCGTTTATCGCTCCGACCACCTAAAAATCAATACCATGAAAATATGGGGTGTTACATCCTCCCCTCCTTAAAAGAATTTTGTCCTCAAAATTTACGTACCGACTAACTCTGGGTATTGTTTCTCCATGTCCTGCCGTCTTTCTCAAGTAGCCTCCTTCACATTGTGATTGCGCCATAAGACCTTGACCAAAGGAATCTCCTTGTTCCGCAACACCTTCACAGCGGACCCTAGTATGGCCACTGGCTTTTCCTCGTAGGATAATGTCAGCCGCACCTCTATATCCTGCTGTGTAACCACCTGAGAAGGGTCACGTATGCACTTTCTCAGCATGGAGACATGGAAGACATTATGTATGGCATCCATTGAGGAAGGCAGCTGAAGTTTGTAGGCAGTTTTCCCAATCCTTTCCACAATAGGGAACGGCCCAATAAAACGAGGGTTGAACTTTCCTCGCGTCCTGAACCTGACCACTCCTTTAAACGGGGAGATCTTTAGGAATACCTCATCACCAACGCCGAATGCGAGTTCTCGCTTCCTTCAATCGGCATAACTCTTCTGCTGACTTTGAGCTGCCTCGACCCTCTTTTTTATGATAGCAATCTTGCCAACCGTCTGCTGCAGTATCTCTGGGCCTACAAGTCTTGCCTCTCCAACCTCGTCCTAGTACAACGGCGACCTGCACTTTCTCCCTTACAAAGCTTCGTATGGTACCATGCTAATAGTAGACTGGTAGCTGTTATTATATGAAAATTCTACCAATGGCAAAAACCTGCTCAAGGCCGCCTGGAACAGCAACACACAGGCTCTTAGCATGTCTTCCAGTATTTGTATAGTTCGCTCCGATTGTCCATCGGTCTGAGGGTGGAAGGCCGTGCTGAATTCTAACTTGGTACTCATGGCCTTATGCAGACTCCTCCAGAACTTAGACATAAATCTGGGATCTCGATCTGACACTATCGACATAGGAACCCCATGGAGTCTGACTATCTCCTACATGTACAGCTGAGCAAACTGATCCATCGAGTAGTTCATCCTCACCGGTAAGAAGTGAGATGACTTAGTTAGTATGTCTACAATCACCCAAATTGCGTCGTGGCCCTTAGCAATCTTTGGCTGTCCGACCACAAAATCCATAGTGACCCGCTCCCACTTCCACTCAGGTATAGGCAACAGCTGAAGCATTCCCAATGGTCTCTGATGTTCTGCCTTTACTTGATGGCATACCACACAAGCCTCAATGTGCTTGGCTATCTCCCGCTTCATATTGGGCCACCAATAGTGTTGTTTCAAATCTTTGTACATCTTAGTGCTTCCAGGGTGCACAGAGAAAGAAGACGAGTGAGCCTCGGAACATCTTAGTCCTCATTCTTCGGGACGTACCACCTATCCTGAAATCTCAGAATCCCATCATCCGAATAGTTGAGCTCAGTGTTAGCATTGGCTTCCATTCCCGCCTTCAGTCCGCTACACTCGTGGTCATGCTCTTGGGCTCACTTAATTTTGTCCAAGATGGTCGGCCTCAACGACATCGCCGACAGAATGGCCGCCAAATCCGAGACTACTCCTAGACCGAACTTCTGTACTTCAGTCCTTAGCTCGGTAGGCAATGTTAAAACCATCAAAGTCGACACTCGGCTCAAAGCGTCCGCTACCATGGTTGCTTTTCCTGGATGATACATGATCTCAAGGTCATAGTCCTTAACCAACGCAAGCCACCTCCTTTGTCTCAACTTCAACTCCTCCTGCGTGAAGATGTACTTCAGACTCTGATGTTCCGAGAAGACTTTGCATTGTTGTCCATATAAATAATGTCTCCAGTTCTTTAGGGCGAAGACCACTACTGCTAACTCCAAGTCATGTATGGGATAATTCTGTTCGTAGGGCTTCAGTTTCCTTGCAGCATAGGCGATCACCCTTCCATTTTGCATCAGCACGCAACCCAAGCCTACCCTGGAGACGTTGCAATAAACGCTGAATTTCTCCCCCTTTACTTACAACACTAGCAAAGGGGCTGTGGACAACTTCTGCTTCAATGTCTGGAGACTGTTTTGGCACTCATTAGACCAACTATATATCGCGTTATTCCTAGTTAATTGAGTCAAAGGGGCTGCAATCTTGGAAAATCCCTCAATAAACCTCCGGTAATAGCCTGCCAGCCCCAGAAAATTGCATACCTCGCTAGCACTGGTCGGTCAGGGCCATTCGCTCACAGACTGAACCTTTTGCCAGGTCCACGGAAATACCATCACGAGAGATAACATGCCCCAAAAACTTGATCCTATCCAACCAAAATTTGCATTTAGAGAACTAAGCGTACAGTTGGTTCTGCCCCATGGTCGCCAGCACGATCCTCAAATGCTCTCTGTGCTCCTCCTCGCTTCGAGAGTATATAAGGATATCATCAATGAATACTATCACGAATCTATCCAGCTGCTCCCTGAATACTCGGTTCATCGGGTCCATAAAGGTATCGGGGGCATTAGTTAGTCCGAACGACATTACTAAGAACTCATAGTGTCCGTACCGCGTCCGGAAAGCTGTCTTTGGAACATCTTCCTCCCTGACCTTCAACTGATAATAACAGGACCTCAAATAAATTTTGGAGAACACTCGTGCCCTTTGAAGTTGATCAAACAGGTCATCTATCCTTGGCAACAGGTATTTATTTTTCACTGTCAACTTGTTCAATTCCCTATAGTCAATACACATGCGCAGAGACCCGTCGTTCTTTTTAACAAAAAGCATCGGTGCTCCCCACGGCGAAAAACTAGGGCATTTAAAGCCCTTGTCCGTCAACTCCTCTAACTATGCCATTAACTCTTTCAATTCGGTAGGCATCAGCCTGTACGGGTTCTTACACACTGGCTCAGCCCCAGGGTACACGTCAATAACGAACTCAATTTCCCTGTCAGGGGGCAGACCTTTCAGATCTTCAAGAAACACCCCCGGAAAATTCTGTACGATGGGGATGTCCTAGAGTTGAGTCTTGCCCTGAAGCTGCACGTCTATGACACTAGCCAAGAAGCTCATGCATCCACCTCTTAACATCTGTTGGGCTCTCATAGACGACACTGCCGGGATTATACTCAAATTTTTTCCTGCCCGAAAGGAGCAACCCTTTCCACTAGGCAGCCGAAAGTGGATTTCTCTTGTCCTGGAATCTATCGTGGCAAAATGTCTAGACAACCAATTCATCCCTAAAATAGCTTTATACCCTTTCATGTCGACTATGATCAGATTCACGTGCAATTGATTTTCTCCCATTGTCACTATATCGCCTCTTTCCACCTGATCTGAGTATAGGTGCTCCCCCGACGCAACAATACATCATAGAACTGCCCAGAGTAGCTGGGCACTATATTTGCCTTGACCAGGAAGGCAGTAGACACAAATGAGTGAGTAGCACCTGTATCGACAAAGGTATAAGCTACCATGCCTGAGATAAGAATGCTACCTGAAATCACCGACGGCTGAGCGGTATCATCTGGTTCTATGATGGCGAAAACTCTTGGCGCCACCCTCGCTGGGGTCTTTCTCAAATTTGGGCAACTTCTAGTAAAATGCCCCACTTCGTTGCAGTTGAAGCACCAATTGTGTCGCGGCTTTTGACAATCTTTGGACATGTGGCCCGCCTCGCCACAGTTGTAGCATCGCCCTGCACCTCCACTACACTCACCGGGATTACTCCTTTGGCATTTTGGGCACACCGAAAACTGCCTAGGTCCTTGAGACCGCTTGTTGCTCCCCTGAGTGCTAGAGCTGTCACTTGACTATGGCAACACTTCCTTGAAATACCTCCTAGGTTGTTCCCTAGGCAGTTCTCTGTAACTAGGAAGCTTCATCCTAGCCTCTTCAATTTCCAACGCCTTTGCCACCACCTCCTCGTAAGGAACCCTCGAGTCCCACCTATTCGCATACTCATATATATGTCCGGTTTCAGACCCTGTCCAAATTGGTGCACTTTGTTCTCGTTCAGGCTCTCCAGATGACTAGCAAACTGAGATAGCGCTTCAAACTGCCTCACATAATCGGCCACTGTACTTGTCTTGCTCAACTTGGCAAACTCCACCATTTTCTGGGTTCTGACTCAGTGGCTAAAATACTTGCCATAGAACGTCGTCTTAAATTTCTCCCATGTCATGGACTTTACATCGGTGGTCGTCTTCACCGAATGCCACCGAAATCGGGGATCCCTGGCAAGATGGAATGCCGCACTGGATACCCTTTCCTGCTCCTCTATCTTGGCGTAATCCATTATGTCTTCGATATTTCGAATCCACTCCTCAGCACTAAGTTGGTTCGAAGATGATCCATCGAACACTGGTGGTCTTAGTCTGTTAAACCTATCACCCCCACGATTAGTTGAAGTCTGGGCACTAGACTGGCTCTGGTCCTCCCTGCCCATAAACCGCTCCAGCTGCTGTGACTGGCGGTTGACCAACTCAGTAAGTTGTCGAATGGCGTCATCCATATCGCCTAAAGCTCTACGCGTCTCTCTAACCATATCGTCTACCCTGTACAACACAACATCTAATGAGTCTAAAACGAAATTACTAGGGCTCTAAGAAATACTTACAGTTGGTGGAGCACTCCCATGCATCAGCTGGTGGTATTAGGAGATCCATCGAACGACGTCGACCCTGTGGCTCCTAAACTCATAACATACCCCTTTCCCACCTATTAACCGTCTCTTCTACCCTTTCCCCCAAGCGGTGTAATAACCCACAAAATTTCAGATTTTTAAATCTAATTTCTGAACTTTTTAATTTAATCTCGGTAGGAGTTTTGAGAAATGTTTTAACGGGAAAATTAAATTATAAAAACTCGGAGTCTAGTTTTGTGGTGGTTTTTGAGATTTCAAGTCAAGAGGATGATAATTTAACGAATTTACGGACGATGAAAACACGTGAGGGTGTTTTGGTAATTTGCAATGAAATTAAAACTTGAACAATTATAATTTAATTAAAAGGTGGAATGGCTTCGGGTGGATGCCATTCCACCCTGTTTTGTCTCGCGGCCGAGAGCAAAGGGAGACGCGAGAGAGAGAGGAAGCGATCGGGAAGGGGGTTCTTACCATCGATCGCCGAGGGTGAGACGTCGGTACGCTGAGTGTCCTGACGAGCTTAAGTGGAGGCGCGGGTGCGGTTCTTCTGAACTAAAAATCCCGGGTGAGTTCTCCCCTGTTTGATTTCTGTCGACCGAGAGCAGAAGCTCAGTTGTTCTTCAATTCCCGATGGTTAGAGCTCGATTTTTAGGGTGTTTTAAAACCTAGTGTGTGTGTGTGGCTCGGCCCTTCTTGTGACAAAACCGAATGAGAAACGGGGTGTTTCCCTTTCGGTCTTGTTTTTTTTTTTTATGGTCGAGTGTGGGGTTGTTTTGCCTCTAAATTTCAGAGATTTTGTGCTAGAGTTCAGGAAAATTAGAAGTGAATTTCAGGGTTCATTGAGCCGGTTGAAAAATGCACGGTTTTGGGAAGAGAATCGTGAGAATTTTTGTGCTGCCATGCTGTTTTCTAATTAGGAACTACCAAATTGTTCATGTATGCTTTGGTAAACCGAAATGTGGATGTTCAGTGAAGAAATTGGCAAAATTGGACCGAAGTTGAGATTTCGGATATTTTTCCTATAAGAAAGTTCTGTTTTGGGGATTTTGATGAGGCTACGGTTAATTGTTTTAGATTCTATTTTAGTTGGTTAAAATAGGTGGTTAGAGGAACATTTGGCCATTGGAATCGTTCGATTCCAATATCCGACGCGAAAGTTATGCACGTCGGAAGTTTATGTCAGATTTTGGTCCAAGTCAAATTAGTGAGCGTTTTTCGTAGAATTTCGACGTGTGATAGTGGCATGGCTATTTTTGGTGCGTAAAGTTAAATTAAGTGAGTTTTGGTTGAAGAAAAACAAAAATGTGAAATTTAATAAAAAGGGGCAGATTCAGTTTCTAGGTTTTTCCACATAGCTACGGCTTACCGTTTTAAAATGCATCTTAATATGTTAAACTAGGTCCCTAAGGGGACGTTTAGCCACTTGAATCACTGGGCGTCTGAACTTTAGGTTGGTTTTCGGCCGAACCAAACCAATGACCGGTTTTAATTGGAATTTCATGAGTGTAGTTAAGGAATGTTATTTTTAGCTATTTGGTGAATTTTGGAAATAAATACTGATGAGGGATTGGTTGTGTTTTAGGTTGAGGCTTTTTGGCGAAGCTGTGCGTCGACCGAGCTTAGGACGCCAGGTAAGTAGTGCATGCATGTGTTTTGTCCAAGTGGGCCTACACCGTAGAACTTTAGGATTTTATGTTGTTGATTGTGGTGTGCGTGCGTATTGTTTCACATGCATCATTTTTTTTAAAAACGTGAACGAAAATGGTTTGGAGCAAATTTTGAGTAGGTGACGAGACACGTGGAGATGGTACCACGGATCCTACTAGTGTGTGGGCCGGTGCTTCACCAGTCGCAGATTTCGCTTGAGGAGTGGGCCAACTGGGCCGTCTCGCGACGTGAATGTGTTGGCGGTTAGGGTGATGGGCAGTGGTACCGCAGATCCTACTAACGTGTTGGCCGGTACAACACCAGTCGCGGATTCCGATCGAGGAGTGGGCCGGCTGGGCTGTCGCAAAACGTTTGTGTTTGGCAACTTTGGCCCTGTGTTGTGGAGGCTGGGACGGGGGCGACGTGTCAGTGTGTATTGTGGCGCGAGGTACACCCTCACCCTGATGTGATTGCTATGTGGTGATGCGTGTGTGTAACTTGTGGGTCTCGTTCCTGGGAAGTCCGGGACGGTGGCGACTTGTTAGGGTGTAGGGTGGCGTTAGGTTCCTCCTTACCCTGGTGCGGTTACACTACATGAGTTTGTGTGTAGAGACTACATGTGAGTGTAGAGACTGCATGTGATAGGATTGCATTGACGGCTTTTACTTTCATATTGTACTACTTACTGAGCATTAGGCTTATATTGTGTGTTCTATGGTGTCGGTGCTGACGACAATGCTGGTGAGCCTAGAGAGTCTAGTTCTGAGGCATAGGATGGTTGGCGGCGTGTGACCGAGGCACCGGACAACGGATTTTGTTAGGGCGACGAGCTCGTGGTGGTGGTAGGTGATGGTGAGATTTGTGGGTTGTTATTTTGTGTCGGGTATTTATGTGGATAGAGGAGTTCGTATAGACGTTGGTTGTACAGGATGGTATAGAGGGTTGTAATGTTTTGGGGACGCGTACGTACTTTTATATGTTAGAGTATGATATTGCTCTATACTGTGGAGTTTCTTTATTTGTATTTGATGGAATTTCGTTGTGTTTAAACTCTTATTTTGTTATGGAGATTCTCTGAATGGTTGATAGATAAATACTGTTAGTTTTTGGTGAACTGTGTGCAGTGTTTAAATTTTGGGATAGCCAGTTTTTAGGCGTTACTCTGCTGAAATTTTGGGAGAGAGGTAGGGAATCGAACGGATATGGAATAGGTAGGGATGAGTACAGTGAGTGCTGGAGAAGTGTAGATGAGCATGGGAGTGCGGCGTGATCGCAAGTGCGCGGGGCATGTAGTCCTGCGGGTGCTCATGAGTCGTGTGGCGCTAGGTGAGGGCGTGCGTGCGAACGTGCAGTACGGAGGCAAGGTGCGTGGGGCATGCGGCGCTGTGAGCATGAGCGTGACACAGTGATGTTGAGCTGGCATGCACGGCACCGTGAGTGTGCGCGCGGGGCATCGAAGTGGGGACGTGAGTGTGTGGCACCGATTTTCGGTAGTTCGAGTGGTATGTTGGACTCCTTCCTAGGATTTTTAGTCTTGTCGGTTTATTTTAAAATTATTTAAAATTATTTTCTTTTCCGCTGCGTATTTTTATATTGAGGATTCGTGTTCCCTCTTCGGGGCGCGAGTTGTTTTCGAATCAAGTCGAAAATTTTTCATACTCACAAATGTTCTTTTGAAGATGATTTGAAAATGAAAGTACTATTAAACTGAGTGAGTTGTGTCGAGTTTTAGTGTGTCATAGTGTATATATGTCGACGTACTGTAGCGCACTTGGAACGTGGGGTTTTTCTCGAGGTGTTACAAGCGGTGTGGGAATTGTGACAAACCTTCTTGACTGCACAATCTCACTCCTCCTCTGAGGGGTCCGACATCCTCGTCGGCCACACTTCCGGTTGGGTAAAGGCTCTGATACCATAACTGTAACGCCCCAAAAACCTGTTCGTTCCCGGTACATTTACTATTCCGATACCACATCTTTGACGCCCCCGAGTCGTCCTCGGACTCGGGTCGCAACCCGTACGCTCGCTTCTCCCTCTGACAAAATTCGTATAAAATTTAAAATTTTTAGTTCCTCGACTCAGAACGACGCCCTCAAAAATATAAAAAAAAAAAAGTCCCAGCGAAAAACCCATTTAAAATCGGTTCAAATAAAATTCACCTTTTTAACATAGAAATACAAGGACCAGTCGACACTTGAAATCGCCGGTCGACACCTAAGTCGTCTTGGGTCTCTATCGGTCAACACTGGAAAACGCTAGTCGACACTGCATTCCCGTCGGGTCTTCACGTCGGTCGACACTGGAAGTCATCGGTTGACACTTCCACGTTCAACTTTGAGCCTCTCTCCCCGCGCAGGTCAACCCCAGCGGTCGACGCTCTCGCTGAATTTACACTAACCGGTCGACACCTAGTTCCCGCAGTCAACAATCACCCTTCCATTTACACTGACCGGTCGACACCTATGAACTTCAGTCGACACTTCACACCAGCAACAAAATAACAGTAGTTTTACGGAAGAAAGAGACGAAAACTTCACCGAATTTAAAACAACCGATTGCAAACCTGAATCATTCATTCAATCATTTCTAACAATTCAAAAAGGCACCTATACATCGATCCCGATTATCGACACCCACATCCATCTATGCCTCAAAATCCTATACACTTGACATAGACTTCTCTAAACTTACTACAAAGGACCGCCGTCTCATCTTGTCCCACGAGTCCGATCGCCTTGATGAACTGCACCTGCCGGCACACGGTAGTACGCCGCCAACCGTCTACTCGTCCTGTTTAGGCTCCGGTAACTCACCTTCAGGGATTTCTGCACCTGCACCACGGAACACACAATATAAGCCTAACGCTCAGTAAGCAGTGCAATATGAAATGTAAAACGACAAAGCAATCCTATCACATGCAGTCTCTATATTATCGCTCATGTTGTCACAACCCGAGCCGCGTGATATGGCTGGACCATGGGGAGGCTGGACTCTGTCGCCACCTCACACCCCGACACATCGCCATCGTCCCGGTTTCTCCAGCTACGAAGCTCTCAATCCGTACCCACACGTCACTCAACGCATCACAACCATTCCAGGTTGAGGTTGGACGCACTCGCCACACCACCCCCTGGCACGTCACCATCGTCTCGGTTCCTCTACCAACGAGGCCATAGTTGCACACCACCACACGCACACTGCGGCAGCCATCCCAGGGTGAGGCTGGACGCACTCGCCACACCGCACCCCAGCACGTCACCACCGTCCCGATTTCTCCAGCAACGGGGCCTAGCTACGCACACACCCGTCACCCTCGCCACACCTAGCATTTCACACTCGCACATAAATCCATGCACAAATTCATTTTCGTTCTCGTTTCAAAAACATGATGCCTGTCACACAAAACACACGCACCTCACAATCAACCCACTCAAATCAATCGTTCCTCGGTGTAGGCCCACCTGGGCAAAACACATGCATACACTACTTACCTGGCGTCCTAGCTTTTCTGTTGTGCTCGTCTCACCCGAAACTTGCTCAACCTACAACAAAACCATCTTCCGTCAATATGCATCCTACTACTCTACTTACGCACTAAAATCACGACACTAGCTTAACACTTCGCACACTCACCAAAATCGTTCACTAACCTATTCAGCTCCGAAACCAACCTAACTTCCGACGTGCATAATTTTTGCGTCGGTTATCGAAATCACACGATTCTAGTGGCCAAACCCTACAATCGTGTCCTATTTTAATCTACTAAAACAAAAGGTTTCTTAAATGAACGTCCGTAGTTAGGCCGAAAATCCACAGCCAGTTCCGTTCTACGACATAAATCTCGACGCTCGGTTTCTCACTCAAATTCGCTCATTTCCTCACCATTCCTTCTCATTTACCTCCAACAACCCGCAATAATCAATATTCAACTCAATACACACTCTAACCTTAAAACTCTATCTCCCTATCCATCAAATTTCTCCTCAACTCCAACACTAACCCAACATTAAACTGTAGACTACTTAATCTTACTTTAAATCGTTGAAATAGAGTAGAAAAATCACAACAAACGCCGGTAGAAATGTTGCGAGAAGGAGAGGAATCGAAGAAATTCGCGCGGTGGAGGGGGAAAAAAGAGATAACAGAGGGGGGGGTTAGCTTCGGCCGATCCTTTCCCTTCCTTAATATATAAAAAAAAAATTAAAATAATAATCAAATTAATTACTTTTTTGCCCTCACACTTTAGTCATTCAATGTAACAGTCATTAAATCTGCTTTTTGTCGGATTTTTAAAATTTTCTCCCCACCATTAACGTCAAAATAATCTTTTACCTAAAAATGCCAATTTTTCGTTCTCGATTCAAACCAAAACTCAACCGTTTATTGCCTCGACTACCCAAAAATTGATATCGTGAAAATACGGGGTGTTACACGGATCACCTTGATGAACTCCACCTGCCGCACATGGTAGCACACTGCCAACCGCCTATTCGTCCTGCCTTGACTCTGGTAACTCACCAGTAGGAGTCTCTGCACCTACACCATAGAACACACAACATAAGCATAAAGCTCAGTAAGTAATGCAATATGAAACGTAAAAACCAACAATGCCATCCTATCACATGCAGCCTCTACATTCTTGCTCGTGTTGTCACAACTGGTGCCGTGTGGTACAGTCGCACCATGGTGAGGCTGTACTCTCTCGCCACCTCACACCTTGGCACATTGTCATCATCTCGGTTCCTCCTACAATGAGGCCCTCAAACCGTACGCAAGCGTCACTTCACACACCGCAACCATTCCAGGATGAGGCTGCACGCACTCGCCACACCACCTCTTAGCATGTCGCCACCGTTCTGGTTCCTCTAGTAATGGTGCCAGAGTTGCCAACCACCACATACACACCGTAGCAGCCATACCAGGTTGAGGTTGGACGCACTCGCAACACCACCCTCTGGCACGTCGCCACCATCCCAGTTCCTTCAGCAATGGGGCCAAAGCTGCCCAGACACACATCATTCTCACCGCCACGTGTCGCTCTTTACGCTTGCACATAAAACCATGCTTAAATTCATTTTCGTTACGTTTTTTAAAACATGATGCATGACTGAACAAAAACATGCAAAACACACAATACCACCCTAACCTCCCATGGTGTAGGCCCGTAAGGGCAATGCACAAGCAAACACTACTTACTTGGCGTACTAGCTTTTCGTGATGCTCGTTTCTATCACTTCCTCGGGCTCAACCTATCACATACCAATTCACATTAAAACTCGTCTCACCACACATCTCACGTATTAAAATTACAACTAATACCTCAATCCGCCCAAAGCCTAACTAAGACGGCTCGCTAACTCGAATTTCGACAAAGAATAAACCTAACTTCCAACGTGCATAACGTTTGCATCGGTTGTCAGAATCACTCGATTCCAGCGGCTAAACGCTCCACTCATAACCTAGTTTAACATATCAAAAGATAATCTAAAACAATTAACTACGGCTAGGGCAAAACTTCAAAAACAGAACAGGTTTTAGGCATAGATTCTTACATTCTCAGTATTTCAGCAAAACTCATCAATTTCCTCACCAATCAATCACTTTTATCATTAATGACCTCACAACAATTAATAACAATTCCCATAAACACTCCAACTCTAAAATCCTAAATCTCTATCCACCAATTTTTATCAAACTCTAATCCTAACTCAAAACTAAACCACAAGATACTGAAACCTACGTTAAACCGTTGTAGTGGAGGGTAAAACGGAGGGATGGCGTTGCGTTGACGAATAGAGGATTGCCAAAGGGAAAATTCTCGCGTGGGGAGGGGAGATTTTTCTCTGCGGGGAAGAGGAGAGAAGAAAAACACTGAGGGACTTTCTTCTCACCATCTCCCATGTTATTTTAAAAAACTTTTAATTAATTATATTATTTAATATAATTAATCCTAATTACCTTTTCAGCCTCCCTTTAATCCATTAGTTAAACCGTTATTAAGTCTGTTTCTGTCGGACTTTTAAAATTTTCTATTCACCATTAGTTTCGAAATAATTATTTATCTACTAGTGTAAATTCTCCGCTCTCGATTCCGAGCACAACTCTGTCGTTTACCAATATGAATTATCGAAAATTAAATTACAGAAATCGCTGGTGTTACAGATAGAGTTCTGGTCTTAGACGTGGACACATATCATGGTCCTACACGTGGACAACCTAATTCATGTCCTGCCGCACAAATAACCATTTACGTACATTTCATATTCATTTCATTCTTTCCGTTTTTTTACATTAGACGTATGCATGAAAACGTTTCATATGTTTTCGTAAAACTTGCTGCATGATTCAGACATAAAGCGTATAAACATATCCTCAACAATCATATGTTAAAATCTCTAAATAAGATCATCATTCAAACACATGACATAATATTAAAAACTACAAATTCTATGACTATGTACCTCAACAATTCATATAAACCATCAAATTCCTAACACCTTGTGATGCAATCCGATAGGCCAACCATATGCAACATCACTTACCTCGAGTTCTGAGCAATATTTTGAGCAATTAATCACAAATCCTTGAGACTTGACAACCTATATCATCCTAAAAATTTTAGATCATTACATATACATATCATCTAATTTGATTAATATTTCAAATTCAAATGTTCTCCAAGTATACGTATAGGCACGCCAAAGCTCATTATGAGCATCCAAAATATGATGGTATAAACATAAGGCAATTTATATCAACAAATCCCTAATCAAATTCAGAATTAACCTATAATTGCCCAAATTTCAAAATTCCACAACTTATGTTATACTTACCCAAATGTTTCACTTCCAAAACAAAAAGTTCCATCAAGATGTCAATTTTCTCATATGAAAATCATTTACCAAGTGAAAATCATTAGTTGATCAAATATATCAAAACCAAAACACGCCTAGATCTCCATCTTTGAACATTAATCCAACTTTAAAAATTCATAACTTTCACCATACTTATTCAATTCTAACGCCCATGATTCCATTAAAGTGTCTACTTTATCATAATAAAATAGTTTAGCAAGATAGAATCACGAAAAAGGTTTAAAAATACCAAAGCCATAACATGCCTAGAAAACTCATTACAGTTTTTGCTTCAACTTCGAAAAATCATAACTTTAAATAGACATATCTAAATGTATTATTTCCGCTTTCATAATCCACTTGAAGTGTCTACTTTCAAATTCCAATTTCAATTATCAAATAAAACTGAATGATCGAACCTAGAAAATGAAAACCCGAACTGCCCTGTAAAATCACTGTTTTTGAACATAATTGAAGAATTTAATGATTTCTTCCATTTCAAACCATAAGCAAGCATTAAAATTCATTAAAACAACAAATGAGCTAAGATGTAGAGAAGAGAAAGCTCAAATTCATGCATTCATCTTAGGGTTCATCAAACATCAATTAAACCCAACAAAACCTCAACTTTTAAGCATATATCTCATAATCATGCATAAACTTTAACTCAAATTTATTTTTACCTCGAATTCTTAAGAGGAAGAATGTGTTTTTCAGGGAAGAATTTTCAGAAGAGAGGGAGAGATTTTACGTGAGGTTAGCGCTTTTGAGTTGGTCTTTTCATCAAATAGTAGAGTTTTAAAAGGATAACAGCAAAATTTAGTGATGTGTTATCTTCTCATTTGAAGGATAAACCTAGTTTCTTCGTAACACCCATAATTTTTCATTTGAATTAATTTCAAATTTATATCATTTTAATCGGTGTAGTTTTGTTCAGAATTGATAGCGAAAAATTTCTGCTCTGAAGTAAACGATTATTTTGAAGCTAATGGAATAGAGAAAATTTTAAAAATCCAACTGTAATTGGACTGTATAACAGATTTGTTAAACGATTAATAGTTGAGGACAGTTTAGTAATTAGGTATTATTATTATAAATGTAATAAAAAAAAGGAAAGAATAACACAATCGGTGTTCTCCTTCCCAGAAACCCTTTTTCCCTGTTTTGTCTCCTCTCTCGTGAAGCTCGACAATTCTCTTCCTACGACGCTCAGCTGATTTATTCTCCGTTTCTTCAAATTACAGTGAGTTTTTGTTAGTTTTTAGTAGATAGTTAGGGTGTCAGTTGTTTTTAGTGACAAAAATGAAGTTAGTGAGGGTATCGGGTGATTTGGTGAAAACCTAGGAGGGAGATACAGGAAATTGAATTTAGAGTCGATTTTATCCACATGTTGGTGCTTAATCTAGAAGTAGAAGTAGAAGTAGATTACGAGATTTTATGAGAAGGACTGAGTGGTTAGATAGCCGAATGTTCGAATTGTAGAGCGGTTTCTGGTCGGCCACATTCGGTCAAGTTGTAGATGTCTAATTAGAAAATGGATGAGACCATAGGAAACTAGACGCCATAAGGAACCTATAGCACTTTATATCATCTAATTCAGACCAATATTGGAGAAGTTGTGCATTTTCGAATTTGGTTAGAAATTGAGTTGGATTGCGGGTTTAGTGGAGAATTTTGATTTTGGTACGAGTTATGACTTTCAAGCTGGGAATTTATGAATTGAACAAGTTAGAATTGATAAATGTGTGATTTTATAGGTATTCCCAGTTAGCGTACGAAGTTACGAAGTATGAGGAGATTATTCAGATCTACTTTTAAATAATTAATAAACTATAATCAGTTAGCATACCAGCTAATTTTTAAAAAATCAATTTTATTTAATCAAATTTAATTTGACTAGCAGTTGATTTATCTAATAAAACAATTTATCAATTAATCATATAATTTAAAAATAGTTTTTAAAATATATTTCTAAAACAATTTTTCAAGATAATCTCATCTTATTAAATTCTTCAGATCTACTTTTAAATAATCAATAAAATATAAGTCAATCGTAGATCAAATCTTATCTGATCAGATTTTTCAGATCTACTTATATTCTGTAGTAACCCGGGAATTTCGATTTTTAATTTTAATTTCTGGAATTTTTTTTTTTACTTAATCCCGGTCGGAGTTTTGAGAAATAGTTCAACGGGAAAGATTTACATTATAAGGCTCGAAGCCGACTTTTGCAATTAGTTTCAGAATTTAAAGTCGGGAGGTCGAGAAATTAACGAAATCACGGAAGATTTAAACACGTGAGGGCAGTTTTGTAATTTGGTATTATATATATATATATATATATATATAAATAAAAAAAAAATATAATAAAATGAATAACAACCGAATGGCTTCAATTTTTGAAGCCATTCGGCTGTTTACCGACGAGGCGAAGGGCGAGGGCAAACGACCGAGAGGAGAGCGGAATCGGGAGTTGGCGTCGACGATCAGTTGCCGTGGGTGGAAGGCCGGCGCGCAGGGTACTCCGGCGAGCTGTGGTCAGTTGGCGGCTCAATTTTCTGGACCGAAAACTTGACCGAGAAACAGGTAACCTTCCCCTGTTATCTTTGGTTTTTGCGGCCGATTATGGTCGGCATACTCTGAACCAGACTCCCAAGGTCCGAGCGTGTAACCAGGGAGTCTGGAAGGGGGGGCCTCAACCGCGTTAAATGGCTGGCTTGGCCGAGTGCTCGGGTTGAAGGGAAAATCCCAGAAAGTGTGTTGACTGCGGGGTTCGGGTCGAGTCTGAAACCACCGGTTTTTGCTCTATTTATGCTTAGTTGGCTGGAATGTGGATGTTTAGTGAAGAGACTTGTAGCAATCGGGTGGATGACGGAAATTTGTTTATTTTGTGTAGAAACAGATTCGGTTTTTAACCATTTTGGCCTAGTTTTGGTTCATCGTTTTAAATTCTGTTTTTGTGGGTTAAAATAGATTGTTAAAGGAACGTATGGCCGCTGGAATCGTTCGATTCTGATATCCGACGCAAAAGTTATGCGCGTCGGAAGTTTAGGCCGAATTTTGGTCCAAATCAAATTTGCGAGCGTTTTTCATGGAAATTTGACGTGTGAGCGTATCATAGCCATTTCTGATGCATATAATTAGTTGGGAGTGAGTTTTGGTTGAAGGGAAGAGAAAATGTGAAATTTTAATAAAATGGCAGATTCGGTTATTGGCGTTTTTCGCCTATCTGCGGCCTACCGATTTAAAATCCGTCTTGGGATGTTAAACTAGGTTCCTAAGGGAACGTTTAGCCACTTGAATCGTTTGATTCCGTTGACGGACGCAAAAGTTATGCGCATCCGAACGTTGAGCTGGTATTCGACTAAACCAAACCAATGGACCGTTTTAGTTGGAATTTAATGAGTGTAGTTAGATAAGGTTATTTTTAGCTAATTGGTAAATGTTGGGAGAAATACTGATGAGAATTGGTTGTGTTTTAGGTTGAGGCTTCCTGTTGGCGAAGCTGTGTATCGAGCGAGCTTAGGACGCCAGGTAAGTAGTGCATGCATGTATTTTGCCCAAGTGGGCCTACACTGTAGAACTTTAGGGTTTATGTGATTGATTGCGGTGTGTGTGCGTATTGTGTGACATGCATCATATTTTTTTTTAAAACGGGAACGAAATTGATTTTTAGCATGCTTTGATGTATGAGGTGAGACGTGTGGCGGTGGTACCGCGGATCCCGCTAGTGTGTGGGCCGGTGCTTCACCAGTCGCGGATCCTACTCGAGGGGTGGGCCGGCTGGGCCGTCATGCGGCGTAAATGTGTTGACGGTGAGGATATGGGCAGTGGTACCGCGGATCCTACTAGTGTGTGGGCCGGTGCAACACCAGTCGCGGATCCTACTCGAGGGGTGGGCCGGCTGGGCTGTCGCGAAACGTGTGTGTGTGGCAACTGTGGCCCCGTGCTGGGGAGGCTGGGACGGGGGCGACGTGTCAGGGTGTAGAGTGGCGCGAGGTACACCCTTACCCTGATGTGGTTGCCGTGTGGTGATGCGTGGGTGTAGCTTGTGGGCCTCGTTGCTGGGGAGTCCGGGACGGTGGCGACGTGTTAGGGTGTAGGGTGGCGTGAGGTTCCTCCTTACCCTGGTGCGGCTGCACTACGCGTCACAGATGTGACAA
>CM039519.1:17068281-17086460 GCA_022433055.1 Begonia peltatifolia | reverse complement strand
GGATTTTAAATCGGTAGGCCGCAGATAGGCGAAAAATGCCAATAACCAAATCTGCCATTTTTATTAAAATTTCACATTTTCACTTCCCTTCAACCAAAACTCACTCCCAACTAGTTATATGCATCAAAATGGCTATGCTACTCTCACACGTCGAATTTCCACGAAAAACGGTCACTAATTTGACTTAAACCAAAATCTCGCATAAACGTCCGACGCGCATAACCTTTGCGTCGGATATCGAAATCGAACGATTCCAGCGGCCACACGTTCCTCTAACAACCTATTTTTAACCCGCAAAACAAAATTTAAAATGATCAACTTAAGCCTAGCGAAAACAGCCAAAAACAGAAACTATTTTTATACAAAAGGTAGCCGAAATTCATCTTTGATCCAAATCTAGCAAATTCTTTCACCAAACAATCGCATTTCGATCTACCAATGCACACATCAACAATTTGGAAAGTTCCTACTCAGAAGACAGCATGACAACACCAACAGCTTCACGGTTTTTCTCTCCAAAAATTGAGAATTTCCAATCGGTCCATTGAACAGGCACCGCCTCCCTCATTCCTTCTAATTTTGTCCCCTACTCCCTTGAAATGTAGAGGGTAACATGATCCCACACTCGGCCATAAGAGCAGGACAAAAAAAACCGAAGAGAAACCCCCCGTTTCTGGTCGAATTTTGTCGTGGAAGGCAAGCCACCCACTGGCTCCAGCGCCCGCACACATTACACCCTAATGCTCCGACGATCGAGTCCTACTGTCGGGAAAAATCCAAGAACAACCGAGGCCCTCCACGCTCGGTCAACAGAACAAACGAAACAGGGGAGGACTCACCTTCGATCTTTTCTCAGCGTAGGAAGGCAAGGTAGCTCCTCACTTCAGCCCACCGGAGTGTCCTGAGCACCGGCGTCTTTTCCTCGGCGGTCGGTCGTCGGCGATCCCTCCACCTCGATCTCTCTCTCGCTCTTGCTCTCAGCCGTGCAACACTCGGTGGAATGGCTTCCACCCGAAGCCATTCCATCATATGTTTTTTTTTTTTTAATAACAAATACAAATTACAAAAATGCCCTCACGTGTTTCAATCGTCCGAATTTTCGTAAATTTCTCGACCTCCCGACTTTAAATTCCGAAAACCAATCGCAAAAGTAGGCCTCGAGCCTTATAATGTAAATCTTTCTCGTTGAAATATTCCTCAAACTCCGACTGGGAATAAACTAAAGATTTCCAGAAATTAAAAATAAAATTCGAAATTCCCGGGTTATTACATTTACGGAATGAAAGGGTTGAAAGTATAAAATGGAGAATGAATAGTAAAAAAGAAGAATTGCATGGCAGTTTCGGATGTCTATAATTTTGGATGTTTTATTTGATAAATTGAATTTAGCATGTTAAAGTAGACTGTTTAAGGAGTCCATAGCTATTGAAATTTTTGAATGCGAATATGTGTAGCAAAAGTTATGAAATTTCAGAATTTAGCCAATTTGGAGGGTATTCCGAATTTAGTTGTGATATTTTGATGAATGTTACATTGTGATAATAATGATGGTTTAATTTAATTGTTATAGGTTTGCAAGTCAAAGAGGAGGTTGTACAAATTGCCAAAATGGAGCATAGAACGCGAGGTAAGTGCATGTTTGCATGTGTTTTAGCTGATTGGCCTACACCACAAATAGTTAAAACGTTGATGGCTATACTGATGAAATTGGAGATTTATAGTTTTCGAGAATTTTAGTTTTAGTAGAGATTTTTACGTTGAAAGTTATTTATGATAGTCTTTATTATTTATTGATTGATTTGTTTATTAGTTTATTTTATATTACGCTTATGACATTTGAGGTTATGTATGTGACATGCATTCATGCATCATGATTTTCCAAATCATAGAAAACGGTTTTATGCATACGTTTTCATATAAATAGAACAGAAATAATACAGTAAAGTAAAGTAATAAAGTAAAGTACGTAAATAGTAATTGTGGCGAGTGAACTGAGTTTGGCCGTTCTGTTAGAGGGATCGTCAGCAGTGCCATTCCACTTCCCCTAGAGCGAGCTGATCGTCCTACTAAGTGGACAATCAATCAGGCCATCTCCCCACTAGAATTAGAACCTTAATGACTCATGTTATGCAAGAAAATAAAGAATAGATCAAGTACATGTTTTACGAACATTATACCTGTAATACCAGAAAATTTATCGTACACTCTAATTTTTCTGTAACACCCCGAGAAACCTCGCATTCCCGGTGCGCTACAGTGCATCTACATACTACACACACTAACTCTTAACATAACTCACTCATTTAATACCCCTTTCGTTTTCAAATCATTATCAAAAGAACATTTGTGAGTATAAAAAAAATTTTCGACTCGATTCAAAAACAACTCGCGTCCCGAAGACGGAACACGAAGGCCTCAACATAAAAACTACGCAGCGGAAAAGAAAATCATTTAAAATAGTTTAAGATAAACGGTAAGACTTGAAAGCCTAGTAAAGAATCCAACGCACCCGTCGAACTACACAATCCAGTACCACGCACTCACGTCCCCACTTCGACAACCCGCATGCACTCTCGCGGTGCCGCACCTGCCAACTCCACGTCACTGTGTCTCGCGCACGCTCACAGTGCCGCGTACCCCACGCACCCTGCCGCTGTACAGCACGTCCGCGCGCACGCCCTCACCCGGTGCCGCACGACCGGTGAGCACCCGCAAGGCCGCGTGCCCCACGCACCTGCGATCACGCAGCACTCCCACGCTCATCTACCCTTGTGTAGCATTTATTGTTCACATCTCAACCCATTCCATATCCCCTCGACTCCCAGCCTCTCTCCCGAAATTTCGGCAGAGTAACGCCTAAAACTGACTATCCCAAAATTTAAACCCTGCACACAATTCACCGTAATCCAACAATATTTAACTATCAACCATCCAGAGAAAACCACCATAACAAAATCAGAGTTTAAGGACAACGAAAACCCATCAAATACAAATTAAGAAAGTCCCCAGTATAGAGTAATATCATACTCTAACATATAACAATACATACGTGTCCCCAAAACACTACAACCCCTCTATACAATCTCAAAAAAATCAACGTCTATACAACTCCGCTATCTACACAAATACCCAACATCAAATAATAAATCCACTATCACCTACCACCACCACGGGTCGGTTCGCCCTAACAAAATCCGCCATCCGGTGCCTCGGGCACACGCCGCCAACCGTCCTACGCCTCTGGACTAGGCTTTCAAGGCTCACCAGCAGTATCGTCAGCACCTACACCACAAAACGCACAACATAAGCCTAACGCTCAGTAAGTAATGCAATATGAAAGTAAAAGCCGACAATGCAATCCTATCACATGCAGTCTCTACACTCACACTCATGTTGTCACGTCTGTGATGCGTAGTGCAGCCGCACTAGGGTACGCAAAAACCTCACGCGACCCTACACCCTGACACGTCGCCACCGTCCCAGACTCCCCAACAACGAGGCCCACAAGCTACACACACGCATCACCCCGCAACAACCACATCAGGGTAAGGACGTACCTCGCGCCACTCTACACCCTGACACGTCACCCCCGTCCCAGCCTCCCAAGCACAGGGCCACAGTTGTCACACACATACGTTTCGCGACAGCCCAGCCGGCCCACCCCTCGAGTAGGATCCGCGACTGGTATTGCACCGGGCCACACACTCGTAAGATCTGCGGTACCACTACCCATATCCTCACCGTCGACACATTCACGCCGCATGATGGCCCAGCCGTCCCACCCTTTGAGTGGAATCCGCGACTGGTGAAGCACCGGCCTGTACACTAGCAGGATCCGCGGTACCACTGCCACACGTCTCACCACATACTTAAAACATGCTCAAAACCATTTTCGTTCGCATTTTTAAAATATGATGCATGTCAAACAATACGCAGGCACGGTACAATCAATCACATAAACCCTAAAGTTCCACGGTGTAGGTCTACTTGGGCAAAACGCATACATGCACTACTTACCTGGCGTCCTAAGCTCGCTCGACGCACAACTTCGCCAAAAGAAAGCCTCAACCTAAAACACAAACAACCACTCATCAATATTTATCTCAAAATCCGCCAAATAGCTAAAATAACCTTCCTCAACTACACGCATGAAATTCCAACTAAAATGGGCCATTGGTTTGGTTTGGCCGAAAACCAGCCCAAAGTTCGGACGCGTATAACGTTTGCGTTCGTTAACGGAATCGAGCGATTCAAGTGGCTAAACGTCCCCTTAGGAACCTAGTCTAATATAGTAAGACGGATTTTAAAACGGTAAGCCGCAGACAGGCGAAAAATGCCCAAAATGGAATCTGCCATTTTTTTTTTATAAATTTCAACCTTTGTTTTTCTTCAACCAAAACTCACTCAATTCAGCTTTACGCATCAAAACAGACATGCTACTATCACGTGTAGAAATTTCACGAAAAACGCTCACTAATTCGACTTGCACCAAAATCTGACTTAAACTTCCACCGCGCATAACTTTTGCGTCGGATATCGGAATCGAACGATTCCAGCGGCCATACGTTCCTCTAACAACCTATTTTTAACCCACAAAACAGAATTTAAAACGATCAACCTAAGCCTAGCCAAAACGGCCAAAAATAGAATCTGTTTTTATACGAAAAATAGCCAAAAATTCATCTTCGATCAAATCTCGCCAATTCCTTCACCAAACAATCATATTTCGATCTACCAATGTACACATTAACAATTTGAAGAGTTCCTAATTAGAAAACAGCATGGCAGCACCAAAATCCTTCATGGTTTTTCTCCCCAAAACTGAAAATTCCTCAATCGGTTCATTGAACCCTGAACCCCTCCCTCATTCCTTCTAATTTATCCCATAATCTCTTGAAATGCAGAGGGCAAAATGACCCCACGCTCGGCCATTAGAGCAGGGCAAAACCGAAAGGAAACCCCCTGCTCCCGGTTAGTTTCGTCGCGGGAGAGCCGAGCCACACACTGGCTTCAGCACACGCACACACTACACTCTAAAATGCTCTGACGACCGAGTCCTACTGTCAGGAATCCAAGAAAAACCGAGCTTCCACGCTCGGTCGACAGAACCAAAGAAAACAGAGGAGAACTCACCTTCGGTTTCTCAGCGCGGGAAGGCAAGGCAGCTCCTCTCTTCAGCTCACCGGAGTACTCTGAGCACCGGCGTCTCTTCCTCGACGGTCGGTCGTCGGTGATTTCTCCTCCCCGATCTCTCTCTCGCTCCCCTTTCTTGGCCGTGCGACACTCGGTGGAATGGCTTCCACTCGAAGCCATTCCACCATATATCATTTTCAATTTTTTTTTATTTTAAATAAATTACAAATTACAAATTACAAAACTGCCCTCACGTGTTTTAATCTTCCGTAATTTCTTAAATTTCTCGACCTCCCGACTTTAAATTCCGAACACTATCACAAAAGTAGGCTTCGAGTCTTAAAAAATTAAATTTTCCATTGAAATATTTCTCAAAACCCCGACCGAGATTAAATTTAAAAATTTCGGAAATAAAAATTAAAATTCAAAATTTCAGGGTTATTACCTTTTCATCTCTAAATAAATTAGACTATTTTAATGAATTTATCGTACACTTTAATGGATTTTAAGGTAGATGAAATAAATTAAAGGAATGAAGAGGAAGTGGTAACAGTTGAAAAGCCAAAGAAAAGAGAGAATGAGGGTGCAAGAGTGGTGTTTGGCATGATGAAGGAACAAAAAAGAAAAAAAAAAAAAAGAAGAAAAACTGAAGTTTGAACAATCAAACTTCTCTGTAACTTTGAAGGGCAATTTTGGAATGAGCACTTCTTAAGTTGGGTTGTTCATGCTTATCTTTGAAACATCATTATCTGAAGCTTCTTCTCCACGTTATTTTCTCTTCTTCCATAGCCGATCATTTCCTCCCTTCTTCTCATCTTCCTTCTCAAGACTTATTTAAGGTAAAATAATTTGATTTAGGTTATAGTGATGCAAGTTTGTTTGATAAGTGCTTGATATTTGATTATACATGAAAATGTTTGAGTTCTCCATTTCTTGTTGGTTTTAAGGTTCAAATGTGATGTAATGGTTATTTATCGAATGAAATAAAGAAAGAACATCATATTATGTATTCATGCTCAAAATGGTGGAATTACAGGGCAGTTAAGGTTTTTCGAAATTTTGGTTTTGTGAGTTGGTTTTCTTTGAAATGTGTAACACCCCAAGAAAACCCGCATTCCTGGTGCGCTACAGTGCATCTACACACTACGACACACTAACACTTGACATAACTCACTCAATTTAATACCACTTTCGTTTTCAAATCATCTTCAAAAGAACATTTGTGAGTATGAAAAATTTTCGACTCGAATCAAAAATAACCCGCGCCCCGAAGAGGGAACACGATATCCTCAATGTAAAAATACGCAGCGGAAAAGAAAATAATTTAAATTAGTTTTAAAATAAACCGATAAGACGCGAAATCCTAGGAAAGAATCCAACACCCCTCGAACTACACAAATCATGTGCCGCGCACCAACATCCCCCATTCTGATGCCCCGCGCGCACGATTGCGGTGTCGCACGTGCCAACTCAACATCACCGCGTCTCGCGCACGCTGATAGCGCCGCGTGCCCCACGCACCCTGGCGCTGTACAGCACATCCGCACGCACGCCCTCACCGGGCACCGTACGACCCGTGAACACCCGCAGGGCCGCGTGCCCCACGCACCTGTGATCACGCCGCACTCCCACGCTTATCTACACTTCTCTAGCATTCACTGTACACATCCCAACCTATTATATATCCTCTCGACTCCCAACCTCTCTCCCGAAATTTCGACAGAGTAACGTCTAAAATCTTACTATCACCAAAATTTAAACCCTGCACACAGTTCACCAAACACCAACAGTATATATCGATCAACCATCCAGAGGGTCTCCATAACAAAATCAGAGTTTAAAGAGAACAAAATTCATCAACTACAAATGAAGAAAATTTACCGTATAGAGCAAGTCCAAGCTCCTACATGTAAAATATATGCGTACGTCACCAAAATCACACGCACTCCATATATACCTATACACTGACGCATATACAACTCATCTCATTGACTATACATCAACACAGCAGCAGAAAAAAATACCCGCAACCGAACCCAGCCACCACCTACCATCCTCCACGGGTTAGGTCGCCCTAACAAAATCTGCCATCCGGTGCGCGCTAGCACGCCACCAACCATCCTATGCCTCAGGACTAGGCTCTCGAGGCTCACCAGCAAGATCGTCAGCACCTATAACATAGAATACACAACACAAGCCTAACGCTCAGTAAGTAGTACAATATGAAAGTAAAAGCCGTCAATGCAATCTTATCACATGCAGTCTCTACACTCACACTCATGTTGTGTGACGCGTAGTGTAACCGCACCAGGGTAAGGAGGAACCTAACGCCACCCTACATCTTGACATATCGCCGCCGTCCCAGACTCCCCAGCAACGAGGTCCACAAGCTACGCACACGCATCACCACACAGCAACCACATAAGGGTGAGGGTGTACCTCGCGCCACACTACACCTTGACACGTCGCCCCCGTCCTAGCCTCCGCAGCACAGGGCCACAGTTGCCACACACACACGTTTCGCGATAGCCCAACCGGCCCACTCCTCGAGCGGAATCCACGACTGGTGTTGTACCGGCCCACACACTAGTAGGATCCGCGGTACCACTGCCCATTACCCTCACCGTCAACACATTCACGCCGCGTGACAGCCTAGCCGGCCCACTCCTCAAGTGAAATTCATGACTAGTGAAGCACCGGCCCGCACACTAGCAGGATCCATGGTACCATCGCCACGCGTCTCGTCACCTACTAAAAATATGTTTAAAACCATTTTCGTTCCCGTTTTATAAATATGATGCATGTCAAACAATACGCATGCACACTACAATCAATAACATAAAATCCTAAAGTTCTACGGTGTAGGCCCACTTATGCAAAACACATGCATGCACTACTTACCTGGCATCCCAAGCTCACTCGACGCACAGATCCGCCAAAAAGTGTCTCAACCTAAAACACAATCAATCACTCATCAATATTTATTTCAAAATTCACCAAATAATTTAAAGTGACATTCCTTAACTACCCTCATGAAATTTCAACTAAAACGAGTCACTGGTTTGGTTTGGCCGGAAACTAGTTTAAAGTTCGGACGCGTATAACTTTTGCGTCTGTTAACGGAATCGAACGATTCAAGTGGCTAAACTTCCTCTTAGTAACCTAGTTTAACATACTAAGATGGATTTTAAAAACGGTAAGCCGCAACTAGGTGGAAAAATCCCGAAACAAAATCTGCCCCTTTTTATTAAATTTCACATTTTGTTTTTCTTCAACCAAAACTCACTCAAATCTAGCTTTACGCACCCAAAACAGGCATGCCACTATCATGTCGAAATTCTACGAAAAACGGTCACTAATTTGACTTGGACAAAAATCTGACATAAACGTCCGACGCGCATAACGTTCGCGTCGGATATCGGAATCAAATGATTCCAGCTGCCATACCTGCCTCTAACAACCTATTTTAACTCACAAAAATAGAATTTAAAATGATTAACCGAAGCGAGGCCAAAACGGCTAAAAACCTAATCTGTCTTTACACAAAATAGACCAAATTCCGTCATCCACCTGATTTCTACAAATCTCTTCACTAAACATCCACATTCCAACCAACTAAGCATAATCAGAGCAAAACCCATGATTTTAGACTCAAAACTCAAACCCAACAGTCAACAAAAATTTCAGGATTTTCCTCCCAACCCGAGCACTCGGCCAAACTAACTGTTAAACACGGTTGAGGCCCCCTTCCAGACGTCCTGGTTATATGCTCGGACCTCAGAAGTCTAGCTCAGGGTATACCGACCACAATCGGTCGCAAAACCGAAGATAAACAAGGGAAGGTTACTTGTTTCTCGGTGGAATTTCTTGCCCAGAAAATTGAGCCACAAGCTAGCCACAGTTTGCCGGAGTACCCTGCGCCTGCTTCCCACTCACGGCAGTTGATCGTCGACGCCACCTCCCGGTTCATGCTCTCTCTCTCTCGTTTGTTAAACAGCCGAATGGCTTCATTTTGATACCATTCGGTTGTTTTTAAAAAAAATAATTAAATAAAAAAAAAATTTAACTAAAACAAAACTATAATTTAAATCGTTAAAAGTTACAAAAATGCCCCTACGTGCCTTAACCATTCGAAATTCAGTTAAATTCTTGTATTCCCGACTTTAAATTTCAAAAACCATCATTAAACTAGATTCTGAGTTTTATGACTTAAATTTTCCGTTAAAATATTTTCTCGAAACTTCGACCGAGATTAAATTAAAAATTTCAAAAATTAGATTTAAAATCTGAAATTTTTCGGGTTATTACAAAATGTGAACTAAGCATGTTAAAGTAGACCTGTTAAGGAGTCCATATGTAGCGCCCAGATTTTCACGTTATATAATTTTTGGGTTTACGTAACAGTAAAACGACAGAATTCTAGGAAGAATTAACGGTGGAAAATTTAGCCGGTTAGGTAAAAGATTATTTTGAGCCTAATGGACAAAGGAAAATTATAAGATTTTGATTAGAAATAGACTGAATGACGGGTTGTTTAAACGGTTAGAGGTTGAGGGCGGTTTAGTAATTAGATTATTATTATTATTATTATTAAAAAAAGAAAAAAAAAGGGCAGGGAGGGGAACGGAATCCCCCTCTTCGGCTTTTTCCCCCAGCGAAACCCTTCCCCCTCAGTTTCTCCTTTCCAGCGATGCAATCGACGATTCTAAGTTCTTTTACATTTCTTCAAATCTACGGTATGTTTTAGTTATTTATTAATAGATAGTTAGTTCTTTCGTTGTTTTGAGTGTTACAATTAAAGTTAGAGTGAGTATGAGATAGTTTTGGTAACCTTAGGAGGGAGATACGAAATTTAGAAGTTAAAGTCCATTTTTTGTTCATGTATTAGTGTTTAAGCTAAAGTAGGAGTATATTACAGGTTTTTATGGAGAAAATTAAGCGTTTGGATAACCGAATACTCGGGTTACCGAACAGTTTCCATTCAGCCACATTCGGCCAAGCTATAAGTGTTGGATTATGAATTAGACGTTCTCAGGAGTCCGATGCATTTCAAATCATCCAAATCGGATGAGTATTGGATAAGTTATGCATTTAGGAAGGTTGGTTAGAAATTGAGTTGGAATTTGGGTTTAGATAGATTAGAGGTTAAATTGTTATTTCCTTTAGAGTTTTAATAGTTGGAAGGAAAGTAGAATTGATGATATCTGGTTTTATAGGTTCTCCGTTTTAGCGAGCGAACTACGAATTTTGAGATACGAATTGCTAAAAACACCAGATAAGTAGTGTACGTAAGTGTCTTTACCTTCTTGCCTACATCAGAATTTGGTAGGTTGCATGTACGTTTATTTTATGCTATGTTTTAGTGATTATGCATCATGGTTTTAAAGTATGAGAACGAAATGAAACAGTAAGATGTGACGAATGAAATGAAAATGTACGTAAGAAGATAATGAAGGTGGGGTTGAGTGGCCTTGTCTCGTGAGATGGACCGCAAGGTGTATCACTTCTTACGATGCTTTACGTGGTAGCGTTGACCCGAGAGGTGGACCGCGAGGTGTGTCACTTTACTAGATTGCGGTTGGCCTTGTCTCGTGAAGTGGACCGTGAGGTGTGTAACCTTGATCTAAAACGTAAAGAAAAACTCAGTAATAAGAAGATAAAGAAGATGTAAGAAAGAGACAAAAATGAAAGTGCAGATGAAACTATATAAACTGCATATGTTAGGATATGTTGTTTTCAGTGTTTATGTGCATTACTTATTTATCATTACGATAATAGATGAGTTATGTGATGTAGGTGATGAGGCGATAGCTGGTGAGTACTCAGAGCGTGCCCAAGACTAGGAGGCAGTTAAAGGAGTGCGCTCGTGAACGATCCGGTAGGCTGTTAGGGCATTTTGACCAGGGTGGGCGTGTATGGATTTTGGGGTTAGTTGGAGTCGTTTTCAAATGTAAATGGATTACAATATTTTAGTTGTCATTTTGAAGTATAAGATCGATTTTGAGTTGGGAGACAAGTGCATGTTTTTTTTTATTTTAACATTGATTAAGAATTTGGCAGGTTTTGAAGTATTTAAGGTTTTATGAAAATTTTGGGAAGTAAGTGTCGACCAATAGGCTTAGTGGTCGACCGAGCTTGGCAAGTGTCGACCACGAGGGTCGACCTACGAAGGGCAGAGCCGAACCAAGTGTTGACCTACATCTGTATGTGTCGACCGGTAGTGTAAAATATGGTAGGGGTGTCGACCGCAAGCTAGGACCGGGGCGAACATAGAATATTAAGGTGTCGACCTGTGCATAGTGTCAACCGGTGAGCGTGATAAGCAGGGAGGTGTCAACTGCTAGGGTCGACTGATGAAAACAGAGGCAAATGAAGTGCTGACCGGTGAGTATAGGTGTTGACCACTTGGGTGCAGCATCGGTGAAGTGTCGACCGCAGCTTGTAGGGGTCGACCGAAAATTCCTGTTTATGTTTTAAAAACTTAAAATTTTATTTAAATTGATTTTAACCAAAGTTTTTCATTGCGATGATCTTAAACGTTTTCAAAAAGATCGTTTTAAGTCGAATAACAAAGTTTTAAATTTTTGCACCAATTTTACCGAATGTATGTGTATAAGTAGAGTTAGAGACCCGGGTTTGGGGACAACTTTCGGGTGTTACAGTAATGGTATCAGAGAAGAGCAAACTAAAAACGTGTCGTTTTTGGAGGTGTTACAGTTATGGTATCAGAGTAGTGAGTAGTAGTATTGAGCGTACTAGAAACGTGTGGGTTTCTTGGGCGCTATAGTAATTGTATTAGAGCAGTGAGTAGTAGTAGTGAGGGTACCGAAAACGTGTGGGTTCCCGGGTCACTACACCATATACTTTGAAATTTTTGAATTCGGATATTTATAGGTAAAGTTATGCGAGTTTGAAATTTGTAGTCAAATTTAACGAGATTCTGAGATTTATGTTATTGGTTGCATTTTGATGTACAATGTTTTATTTCTATGTTTTAGGTTTTCAAATCAAAAAGAAAGTTGATCAATTGCCTACTTTTGAGCTCAGGACGCGAGGTAAATGCATGTTTGCATGCGTTTTGGCCGATTGGCCTACACCACAAAGAGTTAGAACATGATGGCAAGACTAAGGAAATTGGATATTTATAGTTTTCGAGAATTTTGGTTTGGGTGGAAATTGTAGGTTGTGAGTATTTATGATAGCTTTTATTTATTTATTGATGGATATGTTTATTAGTTTAGTTTACATTACTTTTACAGCATTTGAGGTTATGTATGTGACATACTTTCATGCATCATAGTTTTCCAGATTATAAAAAATAGTTTTATGCATACATTTTTATGTAAACAAAATAGAAAAAATACATTAAAGTAAAGTACACAAATAGTCATTGTGGGTAGGGAACCGAGTTTGTTGTTCCGTCAAATGGACAGTTAGCTGTGGCATTCCACTTCCCCTACAGCGAGTTGGTCGTCCCGCTAGGTTAACAATCAACCAGGCCATCTCCCCTCTAGAATTAGGACCCCATAACTTATGTTATGCAAGAAAATGAATAATAGATTAGATGCATGTTTTACTAGTATCATAGTATACCCATAAACATGCATCTTTTATTTGATATTACTTGCTGAGCATTAGCCTCATTAGTTTACTTTGTAGTGTAGATGATATTATCACAGGTGAGGATGTCGATCCTCACGATAGCTGACAATGCAGTTGAAGTATGACGTCCATGGGGTGTGATTATATCGGTTAGGGAGATTTTGAACTGTGGATAAGTTTGTATGTATTTTGACAAATGTGTATGGATAGACAGATTTAGATCTTTTAGAAAATACGAATTATGGTTTGAAAGGTTTGTTTAAACTTAGCTTTTGGTTTCAATGGGTTTAGAAAAAAATGGGTTTAAAGTTGCTTTAATGACTTCTGCTGATTTATTTGAAAAAAATAATATGATTATGTAAATGGGGAGAGTTATGTCATTACAGGTTGAACGAGAAAAAGGTATGTGGCGACCCGAAAACCCTCACGATTTTCAGTGCACTCACTGCTACTACTAACACACATATACCAGTTAAAATTCATGTAAAATTTAAATATTCGTTCCTCGAATTAAAATGACGTTTTTGAAAACATTTGATTAAAATCAGTTTAAATAAAATTTCAAGTTTTTAAAACATTAAAAGACATTTTCGGTCGACCCTCGTAAGCACCGGTTGACACTTCATTTGCCTCTGTTTTCATCAGTTGACCGTAGTAGTCGACACCTCTCTGCCCATCACGCTAACCGGTCGACACCTGGGAACACAAGTAAACATTCCAATCTTCTCTACCTGCACCGGTCAAATCCCGTGGTTGACATTTTTACGCTCATCACAGAGAGCAGTCGACACCTGTATTCATAGGTCGACACCTTCATCCTCTCTATTTTCATTAGTCGAAACTTGCGACTGACACTCTTACCATTTTTACACTAGCCGGTCGACACCTACAGACGTAGGTATACACTTGATTCAGCTCTACCTTCGAAGGTCGACCCTCGCGGTCGACACTTGCCAAGTTTGGTTGACCACTAATTCTGTCGGTCGACACTTCCTTACTAGAAATTCGACTAGAAATCTTAAACTCTCCCAAAACAATTGGACTTCCGAATCAACGCAAACAATAACAAAACGTGAACTTTTCAATTAATTCAAAATCAACTTTGTATATAAAATGACTACTAAAGTTCGAAATCAATTTATACATCAAAACGACTCAAAATGACTCAACACGACTCAAAATATCACAAAATCCATACATAAGCACACCACGGTCAAAACGCCTTAACAGCTAAACGAGTTGTCCACAATCTCACTCCTATAACTGACTCCTAGTGCTGGGCATGCTCAGGTTACTTATCAGCTACTGCCTCGTCACCTACCTCACAGAACCCATTTATTAGCGTAATGTTAAGTAAGTAGTGCGCATAAAACATAAATACTGAACCAACCATATCCTAACACGTAGTTTCTACAATTTCGTGTCTACTTTCGTTTTCGTCTCTTTCTTACATCTACTTTATCTTCTTATTACTAGGTTATTCTTTACGTGCTAGATCAAGGTGACACACCTCGCGGTCTACCTCTCGGGACAAAGCGACCACGTAAAGCGGGGGAAGAAGTGATACATCCCGCGGTGTACTTCACGGGACAAGACCACTCAACCACCTTCATTATCTTTTTACGTATCTTCTCATTTTATTCATCATGTCACATCCTACTGTTTTATTTCATAATAGCATAAAAATTCATTTTCGTTTCGTTATCGTACTTTAAAACCATTAATGCATAATCAACTAAAACATAACATAAAATAAAAGTGTATGTAACCTACTGAATTGTGATGTAGAATCGAAGGCAAAAACACCTACTACATTACTTACCTGGCGTCCTTAGCAACTCATATCTCGAAATTCGTAGTTCGCTCACTAAACTGAGGAACCTATAAAACCACACATCCATTAATTCCACTTCGTCTAACTCATGAAATTCTAACACGAAAGTCATAAACTCTTACTAAACCGCCACTTCTAGCTAAACCTGAAATCTTATACAATGTCTGATCAAATTTGGAATTGCATAACTTATCCAATACTTGTCCGATTTGGACGATTCGAAATGCTACGGATTCTATAGAACGTCTAATTTCTAATGATCTCACCCACTTCCTAATCCAACACCTACAGTTTGGCTGAATTTGGCCGAAAAGAAACCGTTCGGTAAACCGAGTATTCGGTTATCCAAACGCTCAGTCTTCTCTATAACAATTCATAATCTACTCTGACTTTCAGCTTAAACACCAATACACGGATAAAAATCAACTATAAACTTCAAATTTGTATTCGCCTCCTAGGGTTTCATCAAACTATTCAATACTTTCTGTAACTTTAATTTTAACAATAAAAACAACTAAAATACTAACTATTTACTGAGAACTAACTAAAATTTACTGTTGAATTGAAGAAACAAATGACTATTGAGGAGAGTGGTCATTGGAGAGGAAGAAACGCCGCAGGAGAGGGGAGAAATTGGGGAAGGGTTTTTGGTAGGGATGAGAAACCGAAAAAGGGGGGGGGGGGGGGGATTCGTTCCTCCTCTTTGTTATGTTTTGTTGTTTTTCTAATGATATGAAATATAATTAATCCTAATTACCTTTTCACCCTAAACTCTTAATCGTTTAATAAAACGGTTATTCAGTTTGTTTTTTATTCGATTCTTAAAATTTTCTCTTCTCCATTAGCCTCAACATAATCTTTTACCTAACCGGCTAAATTTTCGTCCTTAATTCCGACTTGAACTCCGCCGCTTACCGATAAGAAGTTTAAAAAATTATTTAACGAGAATTCTGGGCGTTACATTCCACCCTCCTTAAAAAAAATTTTGTACTTGAAATTTTTCACCTAAATAATTCTTGGTATCGACTCATCATGTACTGTTGTCACAAACAGGTTGCTTCTTCCACGTTGTTGTTGCGGCATAATACTTTCACCAGTGGAATCTACTTGTTGCGTAGAATCTTCACAGTATAATCTAGAATTTTTACTGGTTTCTCCTCATAGGTTAACGTCGGCTGAATGTCTATGTTCTGTTACTCCACGACGTGAGAATGATCTCGCATACACTTCTTCAACATGGGTGAAATACATTGTGAATCTCATCCATCGACGCTGGCAGTTGTAACTAATAAGCTGCCTTTCCTACTCTTCTCGTAATAGGAAATAATCCAATGTATCTAGGATTTAACTTACCCCTTTTTCGAATTCTACAACCCCTTTGAATGGAGAGATCTTCAGAAAGACTTCATCATGTACTTCAAATTCTAGCTCTCTCCTCCGACGATCTGTATGACTCTTCTGTCGGCTTTGAGCTGTTAAGATCCGTTGTCTAATAAATGCAACCTTGCCTGCTGCCTACTGTCAAATTTCAAGACCAACCAACCTTGTTTTGCCGACTTTGCCCCAATATAGCGGAGATCTACACTTTCTCCCGTAAAGAGCCTCATAAGGAGCCATACCTGCCGTAGGTAAAGAGCTATTATTATAAGAAAACTCCAGCAATGGTAGGTATTTTCTCCATGAACCTTGAAATTTCAATACGCAAGATTTGACCATATCCTCCAACGTCTGAATAGTACTCTTAGATTGTCCGTCCGTCTGAGAATGAAATGTCGTACTATAATTGAGTTGCATACCATTACCCTGTGCAAAATCTTTCAAAACTTCGATGTGAATCTAGGGTCTCTGTCTGATACAATCGAAATCAGAACTTCGTGCAACCACAGGATCTCTTGAACATACAGTTTGGCAAATTGATCCATAGAGTACGACATCTTCACTGGCAGAAGATGGGCTAACTTGGTTAACCGATCCACGATCACTCATATACCATAATAGCAAAGTACTTTGCCATAATCCTCTTCATATTAGGCCACCAGTAATATTGTTTAAGGTCCTTACACATCTTTGTGCTCCCTGGATACACAAAAAACCTCGAAGAGTGGGCTTCAACCAGTATTTCTCTTTGTAGTTCTTCATTATTCGGAACAAACCACATATTTCAAAACTTTGGAATCCCGTTGTCCGAATAACTGAACTGCTACCTGTCATTTGTGTAACACCCCGAGAAACCCCGCGTTCTCGGTGCGCTACAGTGCATCTACACACTACACACACACACTAACACTTGACACAACTAACTTAATTCAATACCCCTTTCGTTTTCAAATCATTTTTAAAAGAACATTTGTGAGTATGAAAATTTTTCGACTCAACTCGAAAAACAACTCGCGTCCCGAAGAGGAAACACGAAGTCCTCAACATAAAACTACGTAGCAGAAAAGAAAACCGTTTAAAACAATTTGAGATAAAACGGTAAGACTTGAAATCCTAGGTGTAGTAACCCGGGAATTTCGATTTTTAATTTTAATTTCTGGAATTTTTTTTTTACTTAATCCCGGTCGGAGTTTTGAGAAATAGTTCAACGGGAAAGATTTACATTATAAGGCTCGAAGCCGACTTTTGCGATTAGTTTCAGAATTTAAAGTCGGGAGGTCGAGAAATTAACGAAATCACGGAAGATTTAAACACGTGAGGGCAGTTTTGTAATTTGGTATTATATATATATATATATATATAAATAAAAAAAAATATATATAATAAAATGAATAACAACCGAATGGCTTCAATTTTTGAAGCCATTCGGCTGTTTACCGACGAGGCGAAGGGCGAGGGCAAACGATCGAGAGGAGAGCGGAATCGGGAGTTGGCGTCGACGATCAGTTGTCGTGGGTGGAAGGCCGGCGCGCAGGGTACTCCGGCGAGCTGTGGTCAGTTGGCGGCTCAATTTTCTGGACCGAAAACTTGACCGAGAAACAGGTAACCTTCCCCTGTTATCTTTGGTTTTTGCGGCCGATTATGGTCGGCATACTCTGAACCAGACTCCCAAGGTCCGAGCGTGTAACCAGGGAGTCTGGAAGGGGGGGGCCTCAACCGCGTTAAATGGCTGGCTTGGCCGAGTGCTCGGGTTGAAGGAAAAATCCCAGAAAGTGTGTTGACTGCGGGGTTCGGGTCGAGTCTGAAACCACCGGTTTTTGCTCTGTTTATGCTTAGTTGGCTGGAATGTGGATGTTTAGTGAAGAGACTTGTAGCAATCGGGTGGATGACGGAAATTTGTTTATTTTGTGTAGAAACAGATTTGGTTTTTAACCATTTTGGCCTAGTTTTGGTTCATCGTTTTAAATTCTATTTTTGTGGGTTAAAATAGATTGTTAAAGGAACGTATGGCCGCTGGAATCGTTCGATTCTGATATCCGACGCAAAAGTTATGCGCGTCGGAAGTTTAGGCCGAATTTTGGTCCAAATCAAATTTGCGAGCGTTTTTCATGGAAATTTGACATGTGAGCGTATCATAGCCATTTCTGATGCATATAATTAGTTGGGAGTGAGTTTTGGTTGAAGGGAAGAGAAAATGTGAAATTTTAATAAAATGGCAGATTCGGTTATTGGC